>QEPC01011608.1:2338567-2404700 GCA_003113815.1 Sphenodon punctatus | reverse complement strand
GGGGAAGGGGGGGGAGTGGCGGGGGAGGGGACTCAGGGAGCAGTGCCTCTCTGCTCCCCAACCCCCCCCCCGAGCATTTACTCACCGTCATCGTCGGGTCGAGCAGGCAGGCAGGCAGGCAGTTCAATGGAGGTGCTTGGTGGTGAGATGGGCTGCCACGTGCATGCTGAGTCAATTCAAGCATGCGCGCTGCAGCCCATCTCGCCGCCAGAGCGCCTCCACCAAACGCCCAGGTGAGGCTTTGCATTGAGCCTATAGGGCTCAATGCAAAGCTACCGCCAGGGAAATTTCATTTCCCTAGCGGTGCACTTGGACTGAACGCTGAACCGCCCAGCTCGTGTTCAGCCTAGTTTGTCCCTTCTGGGACTCCAGACTCTGGAGTCCCAGAATGGAGTCCAGGCAGAGGCGCTAGAGTGCTCACTGACTGAGCGCTCTCTGCCTCTGCCTCACCGGTGAAATTGACTTCAGAGCGCCACGCTGCTCTGACTGCAGCAGTCCGAGCAGCGTGGTGTTCCGATGTGCCGCCGGCAGCAGAGACAGAGTGCTCAGTCAGTGAGCGCTCTGACTCAGTGAGGCTGTGGCACCAGGGGGACGGGGGAGAGCGGGGGCTGGGCACTGCCCCAGGCGCCCCCACGCTACAGCCGCCACTGGGCCTAATCAGGGCTATTTTGATTTCTACCTTGCTCCAATCATAATTAACATTCTATCAATAACTTTAAAAGTCTAATCTGATGGACTTGATTAAACTTGCCTTGGTTTTCAGTGTTCAGCAGTCTGCCTTATTTAGATAGTTTGCCCATGAATGATGGAACTAGAAATGGCATGATGGAAGATAAGTATGATTGATTATTAAGTAGTTATTCCAATGCACTGGTGTCACAGTAAAATTTAATTTTTATCCAGTTGTTGCAAAATGTTGATTTCTGAATAATATCCTGTGACATTGCAGAAGGCTTCTGAACTGAATTTTTTAAAAGTTTGAAGCTTCTACCAAACTTTTAAAACATGAGTTTATCCCTAATGTGATTTGAATTCTCATTTTTTCCTTTGTAGTAATATTAAAGATCTACACATAAATAAAGTAAGCAACCCTCCTGCCCAAAGGAAGTTTATTATGCGTTTGTAAAAAGATCAGTGCAGACAGCTGAGTTCTTTTGTCAAAAAGTGTTCCAGTGGACCATACGCTTACAAAAACATAGTCATAAATGTTGCAATTGCAAGCATGCTTTAACTCTTTTATTTAAAACCTAAATTATTTTTAGCATGTCAGAAAATGGAGAGCAGAATATGCTGCTTTGGAAACCTGTATCCACATCAATTGTAGCTTCAATGTTTTTCAACAAATGATCTGTTTTATAATCTTGACCATTTAGGAGCTGATGCTAGGCCCTGTAGATTGTCTGCAGGCCGCATTCGTGCTGTCTGCAAAGTGCGCATGCAACCTGCATACACAACCTCTATTGGGAATATGATGTGTACACATGCATGAACTGCACACAACTTTCAAATGTGTGTGTGTGCAGAACTTTAGGATGTGCATGCAACCCACACGCACCACCTCTATGGGGAATATGATGTGTGCACATGCATGAACCGCACTCAACTTTCATATGCATATGTATGTGTGCTTGGCCCTTTAGGATCAGCCCCTTAATTTTCAATCTTCCAACTCTGAATACTAAAAATAAACAAGCAAGCAATGTCCTGATTTGATATTAACAAAAGACCAAAAAATACCAACCCATCCTTGGTTAATTAAAAAAGTTCATACATTGTGTGAAAACTACTGCAGAATGAAAAGGAAGAGTTGTGAACATCTATTTGGTTACACCTCCTGGTACAGATGGAGCTAGATCATGGTGGCTTATAATTTACAAACTGCATGTGAAGGTGTGGGGAATTCTACTGCCCCAAGAGAAGTCCTTCTTTCTGATTGAAGGGCTTGCTTCAAACACCCTACCTCCTGCATTCCCTCTTCCCATCTTTCTCGTTTGTGACCAATCAACAGTCTGCTCCATCCATTAAAAACAGTATTCCCACGGAAGTGACAGCTCTATTCAGAGACATGTCCTCATATGCATCTTGTTCCTTTTCACACCTTTTTCAGAATTCTTTTTGTTGTCGATGAACCCCCAAAAGAAGATGAGGACACCACTTGTGGGTTTAAACGGCCGCACTGTTTATTAATCGTTAACCAAAAGGGGGAAGGGGTACCCCTCCCGCTTCTCCCTTTGAACTGGGGTCCTACCTTTCCTAACTGTTTCTAACTGGTTCCCAACCACAGGAGGTTCCCGCCCTCCACCAGGCACTGCCCTGTCCACCCGGCGCCCTTCTTCCCCACGTTCTCAGGTTAAGCCCAAGGAGAATCCTCCTGTGCCCTACCTTGTAAACTTCTTAACTTACACCCTTCCCTGATCACCGGGCTTCCCCGGGCCGGAGTGGGTTGTTCATACCTACACCCCCCCTTGGGGGGCGGGAGGTTTAACAAACAAGGGTGAGGACACTGTAACCTACTGTTTGGCACATGGTCCGCCCAGTGGGTTCGGCCATTCGCCTCTCACCCTTGGGCTGACCATACAGTGGGCCGCACTGTGCGGCTATGCATGGCCTTGCCCATCTCTTAAGGAGATGTTGCTAATCATGCTATGCTATCTACTTAAACTTCTAACAATTGGCCTTAACTCAGCCCACCGCCACTAGAACCACCAGCTTTGTTTGGCTGGTTCACCGGCAAACTACTCAAACTTTCCAGGATCTTCATTAACCGGTGTTTTAGGACCCCAAGGTACAGGTTGCAACCTGCATCTGATAGGTGGACACCATCACTCCTGAATAACTCATCCCTGTCATGGTTGATGCCTTCGTGACCTATGACCTTCCCCCCTTTCTTTGCAGCCAATTCCCGATTTCGCAATTTGCCCACTTCCTAGCCCGGTCCACCCACCCCGGGCACTGCGCGTTGGCCCACACCCTCCTCTGCAGCATGTCCAACCATACCAGTATGCACCCCTGGAATCTCTCCTGGACTACTTGCAAGTCAGCCTTCACCCTCTTTGTCAGGCACAGCCCTGTCACCCTAGACAGGTTGTTCTCCCCTAAGTGTATTACAAGCACCACCGGTGCAGAGAATTTTTCTTTTCCCGCAGTCAGCATTGTGAGCAGTTGCTCCCATAGCATTCCACACCTACCTATCCAAATGACCTCTGCCTGGTCACTTAGGCCCAGCTGGGTACCCCACCCGCTGTGTGCGGCCATCTTTCCTGCCCAGTGCACAATGCTGTGGCCAACGATCCAGACCAATTTCTGTCCCCGCAGAGCTGACATGTCTGCAAAAGAAATCAGAGTTAAGCCATTGCGCCTTCGGCAACTCCACTTGCCCGCACACTCTTGCCTCGCTGTTTCTGATATATGTGCAGTACGCGCCTGATCTCCAGCTCCCTATCTGCTGTATCTGCTCCCCGGGCAGTCCCATATTTGCTGCTACTGATGCTGCCCCAATTCGAAAAGAGTGCGCACTATAGCAACCCAGGTCAAGACCAGCTTCCCTCACACACATTCTGAGGACTGCCCCGAATTGATAGCGCATCAGTGGGGTTCCATCCCTGTGAACAAACAGTGGACCCTCCCCCACTGGGCGGGACGCTAAATACTCTCTCATCGCTCCCACCAGGCAAATTTGGTTATCCTCAGAAGGGCAGAGCCTAACTATATGCCCCCTTCCCCTCTGATAGGTCTTAGACTTTCGTAGATGCAACAGGAGCATTCCTCCCCACTATGCCACATCCTGGATTTGGAGGGCCCTACCTGACCTGTCCACCCTGGAGTCAGGACCAGCTCGCTGATCCTGACGGCTCCAAATAGTGCTATGCGAAAAACTGCTCTGGAGAGTACTACCTCGCCTTTGGAATGACATACGGAATACAATGCCCGTAGTATACTGGTCAACAGCTGGGGGGTGATAGGGGCCGTAGCATCCTGTACGGGGGTGTGTGTGCTTCTGGCCCAACTCTCCTTCAGACGGCTCATAAAAAAGCCGTTGTTGGGAGAGGGATGGCCTGCCAAACGGCTCATGAAAGCAATGGCCGATATTTTACCCGCAATTGTCCCTGGTGCCAAACCTCGTTGTCTGAGCTACGTCGCAAACTGCAATATATACCTCTCGGGGATGGGGAACTCCTAGTTCCCAACCTTTCTGTGACCTGAATTCCTGGAACTCGCAGAAAGCCTTTCCATACGCCCGCCTGGTTCTAGGCGCGAGGGACCTCTGCACTGCCTGATATAATTCTAGAATCCAAGGCTCCACATGTCCCTCGGGAATGGGGCAGGGTCTTCCCTGGCCTCTGGGGCCAGCTGGCAAAAACGGTCTGTCTGAAATTGAGAAAGGGCTTCAGCTATGCCGTTGTTAATCCCGGGCATGTGCCTGGCTATGAACAAAATGTTTGCTCACAGGCATTTGAGTACAAAGGCCCAGATCAGCCTCATGACCCTTTCTGATTTCGATGACAGCTTGTTGATAACATGCACCACCGCCATGTTATCGCACCAGAACAAGACCCTTCTGTTGGCAAACTCCACCTCCCACAGCTCCACTGCCACCACTATGGAGAAGAACTCCAAGAATGTCAGGTCACGGGTTAGTTCCTGCACTTCCCATGCCTTCGACCATGGGGCCACATACCATTTACCTCTAAAGTAAACCCCAAAACCGTGGCCTCCCGCAGCGTCGGAGTGTATCTGCAGCTCGGCCTCCAATAGGAGTCATTGCCACCAGAAACTCACTCCATTATAGCTCTGGAGGAAAGCCTCCCAGGTCACCAAATCCTCCCGCATCAACTTTGTCACCCTGATGTGGTGATGCGGGGGACGGTCGCTTCCAATGCGGGCATATAAGCAGGACATGAATGCCCTCCCCGGCGCGATGCCTGAGCAGGCAAAATTTAGACTACCCATGAGGGACTGCAGCTGTTTGACTGTTACCTTAGGGGCCACCGAGACAGCTGCAATCGATTCTCTGAGCGCCTGGAGTGTGTCCTCAGGCAATCTTGACAGAGAGTGTACCATGTCCAGCTCTATGCCCCAATAAGTCAACCTGGTCGTTGGACCCTCGGTCTTTTCGGACACCAATGGCACTCCCAGCTCCTCGGTGACCTCCTGGAATGCATCCATTGCCAGCACACACTCCATGGAACCCGCCCTTCCCACAAAGAGGAAATCATCCAAATAATATGTAATCTGGCTCCGCCCCGCACGTTGGCGTGTGATCCATTCAAACACTGTGCTAAACTTCTCGAAGGTCGTGCATGAGATGGAACATCCCATGGGCATCGCCTTGTCGAAGTAGAATTTACCCTAGAACTGCATGCCCAGCAGCTCAAAGTCCTCAGGGTGCACTGGCAGGAGTCGGAACGTGGATTTAATGTCACACTTCGTGAGGAGGGAACCCCTCCCACAGGAGCGCACCATTTCGACTGCTGAGTCGAATGATGCATACCTCACTAAGCAAAGCTCCGGAGGGATTGCATTATTCACCAACTCCCCTTTTAGGTGGGACAAGTGGTGAATCATGCAGAACTCTCCCGGGGTCTTCTTTGGTACTATGCCCAGAGGAGATATCCTTAGCGTGGGCATAGACAACTCATCAAAGGGGACTTGTATCCTCCCTTCCTTTACTTCCTTATTAATTTTTTGCTGGACTAGTTGTTCATTCCCTGTCACTGATTTCAAGTTCCTGGCACCTAAGTGATAGCGGGGGCCCTCTGTCAGAATCCTAAAACCCATCCTGAATCCTTCAACTACATAGTTGGCAGTCACTCGATCAGGGTACCCGCGAGTTTCCGCCAGCAAGGCATCATGCCGAACTGGGGTTGGCACCCTTTCCCACTGTTTGGGTGGCACCCCGTTGGTTGGCAAGGCTCTGCCTAGTGCCTCTCTGCCCCATTTCTAGCTCCATACTGCCTAAACCTGTTGCACCCAGAGGCGGCGTGGTCACCTGTGCACTGCGTGCACACATTTGAACTTGCATTGGGCCCGAAAACACCTGCCTCCATCGTTGTAGTCCCAACATGTTGACCCTACTGGTGGCTGTCTTGTTCTCCCGCTCTGTCCCCCATCCCCCTGCTGGATGCTCCCAGAGCGGGAGAGCACATGTCCACTGTCGAATTGATCAAGTCTGAGTACTTGATCAATTCCAACCCATGCTCTGGGAATTTAGCTAACGTCACCCCCATGTAAATTGTATAGGCCGCCGTCCAGTTAGACCAGGTACGCTTTGCCTTCAGCCTCTTAAAACTCTCTTTTTCCTTCCTTTCATCCTTGTCATTGGGGTCAGGGATGGGGTCACTGAAAAGGAGGGAGAATATATCTATATATTCACCGCTCCAGATTTTCTCCTTTGTGGCCTGGAGCAAATGCTCCCCTAGCAGGGTTGACACGGCGGCGTAGCCCCCAGACATAGGGTAAGGCTCCTCCTTATGTTCACAGCACCTCATGGCCCTGTCCGTGCAGCACTGCTCTGACCCCCACACCTGGGCTGCTGCTTTATACCTGTGGGCCTGGCAGTGCCCGAACCCTTCTGTTTGGCAATGCATGCACCGCCCCCCCAGAATGACACCACCACCACCTGCATGGGGAATACTGGCCCCGCGCCCAGTCTCTGTGTATCCAGCACCTGGCATCTGGTGGGCCCTGCTCCCCACTCTTCACCATCCCCTTCCCACCAGTAGTCATCAACCTGCTCACCTTCCAGGGGTTCTGGCTTGCATCTGGGCCTTGGGCCACCGTTGGGACCCACTGTCCCCCGCTGCCAACACTGTGCTGCTTCCAGGCTATCGGTCAAAGCCTGCATCCTCTCTCGGAGCACCTCGATTCGCGCTTGGTGGCTAAGCGGAAAGTCCTCCCTTCATCTGCTGGTCCCTGGCTCATCATCCCTATAATAAGATGGCAGAACCTGGCGCCGTCCATATCCCTGGCGGGGTGGGCAATCACCACTGCACGGGGTAGTGCACACTTCCGCCTCGCTCAATACCCCCACCTGCCTGGGATTCCCCATATGCCCTCATGCTCATCAACTCCTCTATGCGGGCCTGGTAAACCAGTAACTGGGCTTGTATGGACTGGTGGACTGCCTCCTGCTGCTTCCCCCCCCCCCCCCCCTGCTTCTCTTTGGCTTTGGCCCCTTTGGGGGGTGCCTTCAGCACCAACTTGACAGGGGCTTTCCCCTGGGTGCGGCACTTGCGTGGTGCCATGTGGCCTGGCCTCTCAGACCCCCTGTGCTGTGCTCTGTATTCCACCCCCCCGCACAGGCAGCCAAGGCCGGGCTGGTCCCCCCCCCTTCTCTCTATTCACCAGCCACCCGGTGCAATTGCCACCCCCCTTTCCTCAGGGGTAAATCTTACTAAAATGTGTGTGTGTGTGTGTTAATGGGCCGTGCTCTCCAGGCACAGGCCTACGTAGTTTCCCCCATTCCCCACCCCTCACAGGCCGTGCTCCCGACGCCGGCCTGCTCCTGCTCGATCCCTCCCCGCGCTCTCACAGCGCTGTCCCATTTAAGGCTGCAAACAAGGCTGGAAGCCACCCACCTACTGCCCGCCTGGCAAGCTCTGCTGTTCTGGCAAGATGTGCGGCCCACACCTTGCCGTGCGACCCGCCCACACGTCCTTCCCTGCTCCGCGCCCAGCCACAACTGAGGTGCGTGAGCAGGGAACCTAAGATGGCGCCTGGGAGTCCCAGGTCTCATGAGAGTCCCGGGCGCCTGCAAATCGGTTGCTGGGCAACTGCTCAGTCCCCCCCCCGGACTCCATATCCAGTGGCCTTCTCCTCCCTCCTCACCTTCTTCTGCAAGAAGAGGGGGGTGTCGCCAAACCCCTGCTGCAGCGAACACGGAGGGGATGTGGTACAGGGAAAGAAAAGAAAGTAGAAGTAAAGTATTTACTTCTTTATTTATTTAGTTGTGTTTATATTTTTATCCCACCCATCCTGCCTCTGGCAGCCCTGGATGGCGAACAACACATCTAAAATACAGTTCCATAAAATCAATAAAAACAACATCTATATAAAATATATAAACAATTAAGAACATAAGAAGTGCCATACTAGGTCAGATCAATGGTGCAACTAGCCCAGCATCCTGTCTCCGACAGTGGCCAATCATGGTGGTTTGGGAGAAGCACCGAACAGGTCACAATGGGGGATCCATTCCTTCTTGTTTTCCCCCAGCTCCCGTCATGTTCTCTGATCCTGTCTGGCTAATAGCTACTAATAGACCTATCTTCCAGAAACTTGTCCAAACCTCGCGATAGTACTGGCCCGTACCACAGCCTCTGGCAGTAGATTCCACAACCCAATTATACGCTGACTGAAAAAATATTTTCTTTTATTTGTTTTAAGCTTGCCACCCATGAGTTTCATGGAGTGTCCACTACTTCTAGTACTAGCTGTGGGTAAATAACTGTTTCTTGTTTATTAGTTCCACACCACTCATAATTTTAGTTCCACACCACACTTCATCCTGGAGAAGAGATGACTGAGAGAGATATAATAGAGGTCTACTCTATTATCTCTCTCTCAGTCGTCTCTTCTCCAGGCTGAAGAGCCCCAACCTACCAAGCTTCTCCTCATACGGGAGCCCTACCATGCCCTTGATCATTTTTGTTGCCCTTCTCTGTACCTTTTCTAGTTCAGCTATGTCTTTTTTGTGATGGGGCGACCAGAACTACACACAATATTTGAGGTGCAGTCGCACCATTGATTTGTATAGAGGCATTATAACATCCTCAGTTTTATTCTCTATCCCCTTCCGATTAATTCCTAATGTTCTCTTTGCTTTTTTGACTGCTGCTGCGGGATCAAGCTTTGGTTGTGAGAAGTTGGGGGATCAAGATTTTGTTTTGCTGGATAAGTACCCTGAAGGAAACCTTTTGTTGGGACAAACGACTGTATATTACAGGCCTTGACATCACTCATTTCAGCGGATGGAGGAAGAACTGTGCTGTGGGCTGGGACCAGCAGCGATAGCTGCCCTTGGACCAGAGAGAATCTAGTTAGTAGATCTGCATGGGAGCCCAGCCGCAACAGGTGCAGAGCGTCAGCCTGAGTGCCTGAGGAGGGGAGCGTGCCTGATTGGCTGGGAGGAGACAAGCCCCCCCACCCCAGAGGACCTTAAGCAGCGTGCAGCTACTGGTGTGTGAGTGGCCGGACGGAGGGAGAACTGTGCTGTGGGCTGGGACCAGCAGCGATAGCTGCCCTTGGACTGGAGAGAATCTAGTGAGCAGCTCTGCATGGAAGTCCAGCCGCAACAGGTGCAGAGCATCAGTCTGAGTGACTGAGGAGGGGAGCACACCTGATTGGCTGGGAGGAGATGAGCCCCCCCACCCCGGAGGACTTTAAGCAGCATGCAGCTTCTGGCATATGCGCCGCGGGCGTGCACGCCTAAGGGCTGCACACGCAAGGGCGCACCCTTGTGCGCGCGGCCTTAGGCATGCGTCGTGCGAGGGCCACAAATCTACACGCGGAGTATCTGTGAGGTGTTAAGGTTTGGTGGCTTTATCTTTAGACTGTTAGCTGGGATCTTGGACTGGGTCCGGGAGCTGATCAGCTACTGGTTGGATTTTATATGGCAGGGGAGTGGGTCGCCGGGAAGTCTAAATGTACTTCAAAGAAAAGACTGCGTCAAGCCGCAGCTTCACCTGATTTAGAGGCACCTCACCTGAAGCAACTTAAACTGCATGATCTGGGCTTTATTGAAGGACATAAACTATGTACTATATCGCCCATTGTAACTAGTAATCACTTTGGAGTTTTGGCAGACGATTTGGCCTCTCCTATTAGAGCTCCCTCATTTATTGTTGAGGAAGCTGTGCGGGAGGTACAGCCTCCCTGCCCACAACATAGTTCACCAAATGTATTTAAAATGTTGGGAGACCAATGTACCTTAGTGAGTAAAATGGTGGATCTATTGTTCAGGGAAACAACGGAGGTGAGGGGGAAAGTAGAGGCTATCCAGAAGTCCTTGCAGAGTATACAGGGGGATATAAAGAGTATGATGGTACATCTATATGCTCTTTCCCCTCTCGGGCTGGCTGGAGGAGCCCCGAATGGCCCCACCGGGGCTCAATCTAAACTCCCGGCGATGCAACAAATGGTTGGGAGATATGGGGGACCATCCCCACTGATTTGTGATCCCAAACATATTACTTTAAAGATCTACCCATTCACCAATGGCACGATTCCCAGGTGGAATTCCCCCTTTTTGATCAGAAAGCATTTGGTTTCTATCCTTCACACAAGGCTCAAAATTTCAGAAATTGACTATTTTTATTTTCTTCCACCAACAGATCCAGCCCAAAGGTTGGTGATCCATTTCTGTAGTGAGGCAGCTGCTCAGATAATTTTGTTGACTAAAGTTCTGCTCAAAGTCAATAGGGTGGTAGTATATAGGGTCTTTGTTGCAGGTGGAGTCCCCTCTAGTCTAGCGGCTGGGAAACATACTCTCTTCCAACGGCGAGGGGACCGCCTCACTGGAGAGCCTTTGGTAGATGTAGCCGGACAAACCAGGGGGGAGAGGCCTAGGGAACTCCCCTTGTCCGGAACATCTAATACCTTCATGGAGGTTGTGCCATCTACCCAGTCAACGGGGCTCGAGGTTTCAACTTCGCATCCTCCGCCCCCTCTTTCCCCATCCCCACTTATTTCTTTCAACCAAGAATTTTTGGGATCCACTGTGCAAGGGGTTGATGCGCTAGGAGCCCAAGCAGTCCCTGTTTTCCAACATGATGCTCAGGTAATTGTCCAGAGGGGTGTCAATGATGGGACTTCACAGGGACAAGGGAGGACAAGGGAGTTAGGCATTTTTCATTCACTAGTAGGAGAGGGGATTATTATTTCCCCTTCACAGGGTTCCCAAGACACGAGGGAATCTCCACCCCTTGGTGAAGATCCAATTGAGACAACTGTGGTACGCAGGCCGGTAACTTTGCAGCAGTTTTTTTTTGAGGAATTGGGAGTCTACCTCTTAAATGGGGTGGGAAGATCTGACCCAGGCCTAGTTCATACCCAATTTAGAAACTTACCCATCATAGAACAAGATATAATCTTGCAAAAAATGGAACTTTTTAAGAACAATCTTGCCACTGAACTACTGGATTATCAAGCCCCCAGGTTTCGCCAGGGTACTATAGATTATGTACCCCAGAATAGTTGTGCAGCATTTACAGCTGCCCGCTTTTTAGAGCCAGGGGAGGAGGGAACCCCCCAGGAGAAAGTAGGGGCCCCCTGCAAGGGGGACCCAGCAATGGGGCAAGCTAAAGAAATCGAGGCTAATGGAGGAGGGGCTACCAGGGGGACTTTTGAAAGCAATGTTGCTTGTATAATCCGTGACCATTCTTTAATTGAAGGAGGCCCACCTGCAGTATGACAATATGGGGGAGGGAGTACCGTGATCCCGAAGGACAGAGACGACCCCATTAGGGGTAACATCTGTTTACAGTCTGGGAGCAGCCTACGTGGTGGGTCCCTCCCGGGAAATGATTCGTTCAACTTGACATCTTGGAACATAGCAGGCCTAAAGACTAACTTAGGGGACCAAGAATGGATACATTTTATTAATCAATTTGATTTGGTATGTTTACAAGAAACATGGATTATGGCATCCGATTTGCCTAAGTCGGTCATAGGGAAGTTTAAAGTTGAAGCCCATGGAGCAAAGAGGCTGGGCAGAGGAGGACGGCTGTCTGGTGGCTTGGCCTTTTTGTGGCCAGGCATCAGCCCTCATCCCTTTTCTGTTCTTCCCTCTGACCGACCGGAATTTCAAATTGGATCCTTGCAGATATCAAATCAGATTCATTATATAATCATTAATGTCTATGTTCCACCACAGTCCTCCTGATATTACAAGGAGGATGTTTGGGGAGTGTTGGAGGAGAGGATAATAGCCCTGGAAGAACAGTTCCCCCGGGCTCAGGTTATTATTTGTGGGGATTGGAATGCGAGGACAGGAAGGGTAGACAATTTTGAGCTGTGGAAGGACACGCTGGGTAATGATCCCAAACCGTTCTTCTAAGGATGGCGTTACAAATTAAAGTGGCCGACGCCTACTTGGATTATTAACAAAATTGGGTCTGATAATATTAAATCGGAGACTTAGCGGGGATGAAAAGGGGGATTATACTTACTTGAGCCCTCAAGGACAGAGTCTAATCGATTGTATCCTGATAGATCCCAAGTTATGGGATAAAGTACATAGTCTCTCCCTTGTGGTAAGGCCAGAGTGAACATAAGCGTTTGAAGGTCCAGATGGAGGGTAAGCAACTGGTCCCCTCCCAATCCCTAAGGGGGCTTGGGTGTGGGGACACCTTAGTTAGTAGGAAATGGGATGCTACTGAGTTATGTAGAAAGATGTTCACCCTGTGCCAATCAAGTGAAATGGGGAAATTGACAGCGGACTTCATTTCTGAGCTGGATGGGGACGAAAGCTTAAGGAAATTTACAATAATTACCTATCTCCTTAAGGATAATATTTTGGTGACCCATGCCAGGGTGGCTCAGAGATGCTCTAAGAGCTGGTTTGATAGGGAATGCAGGGTCGCAAAGACGGCTCTTACCCTGTTTAAAAAACAGTGGGTTAAATCACGACTCGCTATACAATCCCTCAAATTTCAGTTAAAGAGGCTACAGTACCATAGGCTCCTAAGGTCAAAGCAGTGCGACTATTATGCCAAAAGATGGGCTATGCTGGTGATTAAGGCACGTTTGAGGGACCATGGAAGCTTTTGCCATTTATTGAATCAGAAGATATTCCCAAGGGGCAAGCAGGATGTCACTCCAGTCTCAGAAGGTGCTTGGCAGCGCTTTTTTGGGGCTTTATATGCAGCTAAGCCTTTACCAATGGAAGATTTGTATAAAGGAAGTTCAAACTTAAGCAATTCCCCAACTCAGATGATAAGTATCAGCAAAGCAGACATTGTTAAGAAAATCAGGGCACTCAAGGCTGGTAAATCTCCTGGTCCAGATTAGATCACCGTGGACGTTCTGTTAGCCGCTCCACTGTGGTGGGCCCCAATCCTCACTAAACTTTATACTGATATTGTACAAGGCACTGAGATCCCCCCAGTTTGGAGAGAGAGCTGGATTGTTCCTATTAAAAGGGTGAGCGGTCGGCACCAGGCAGTTATAGGCCAATTAGCCTTTTGTCAGTAGTTAGTAACCTGTTTGCTTCTATTCTTGCACAGCATATTCAAGACTGGGCAGATAAAGGTGGGATTATACCAGAAGAGCAATATGGGTTTAGATCCAACAGATCCACCCTGGACTGTGCATTTATTGTGTCGCATGTGGTCAACAAGTACACCAGAATTAGGAGGGGGAAGATCTATTTGGCCTTCATGGATTTCATGAAGGCCTTTGACACAGTTCCAAGGGAAAGGCTATGGGCTAAGTTGAGATCTCTAGGTCTAAATGAGCAACTCTTGGCCCTCTTAATTCGGTTGCATTCTGATAATACACTGATAGCACAAGGATAAAATGTGGCACGGGACGCTTTAGCAAGGCTCATATACCAGTTGAAAGAGGAGTGCGCCTGGGATGCGTCCTTGCCCCCATCTCTTCAATCTATATCTCTCTGATTTGGTAAAATTTATAAAGGAGAGGAGCTTCCACCCCCCCAGAATATATGCATATGAGTTATATGCTTTACAGTATGCTGATGACCTTATTCTCTTCTCTCAGACAGAGAGGGGACTCAGGGCCTCGATTGCAGCTCTTATGGATTATTGTACATTGAATGGTCTTGAGATAAGCTCTGCTAAATCTAAAATTATGGTAGGGGGGAAGTTTGGCAAAAGTCGGCACTGGAAAATTAGGGAAGCTGAAGGTGAAGCTATTCTCATATTTGGGTGTTGCGTTTACGGCTAGGGGTACATGGTCACATCATATCAAGCAAAGGGCCGATAAGGCCAGGAATACCACCAGAAGCCTCCTTAGGACATATAATGTCTCTAAGGGAACTTCTGTAACAATGATTAAGCAGGTCTTCCATACTAAGATGCATTCAATGCTAACCTATGGCGTGGAACTAGTACCCTATCCGGACCTTATCCATCTGGAGAGAATCCAAAATTTCTTCCTCCGAAAAGTCTTACGAGTGGACAATAGTGTCCCTGGGGTAGTGGTACGTGCCGAAATGAATGTGTATTCTATGGAGCACAATGTCAGAATGACGGTCATAAGAATGATAAGGTTTTGGCTGCGGTTGATGAGCCATGAACAACAGACATTGCATACCCTTTGCTTATTGGAGGAACTTATGTATGATGGCCCTATATCGTACCTGTGGATTAGCTACCTCGCCTCCATATTTAGGGAACTGGGGTTTTCTTTTACGTATTTTCAAGGGTGGCAGCTGAGCGAAATAAAGAGGAAAATCGAACGCAGATCAATTGATCTGGTGATCCAAAGAGATCGCACAGTGATGTCAGGTTGGAAGGTTGCCCCTAAATTAGGAATGGGCACAGTTTTTTTTTTCTGAACCGTACTTAGAACTGATTAGTAATAATAGACTAAGACGCCATTTTACCCTTATGCGTTTTCAAATGCTGCAGACAGCAGTAACAGAAGGTAGGAGGCAAGGGCTTCCCTACTGTCAGCGACTATGTTTTTGCCAGTGTCAGGCGATAGAAACAGCTGAACATTTTATGCTGAACTGCCCCTATTATGATTGTCTCAGAGCTACCTGGATAGCTACGCTCTTAAAGAAAGGTCATAATAACTCTATAGATCCCTATGTCTATCTGTCAAACCTGACCGAGCGGGACGATTTGATAGCAGTTGCGACATTTTGTCTACTTGTCCAGAAGAGCCGTGCCACTAGGAGTAACTGTATGAGTAAGACCATAGATTTGGGGTAGTGCATTCATAGTCTTAATTTTGTAATTTAAACGGGAACTCTTTTGTATCTGTTTTAGCTTGCAGTTAAAGTTTCTTTGGATTGGGAATTAACTGTTTATGTTATCTTGTATTTTGTATTCATGTTTTCATTTGCAAATTTACTAAATTGTTCCTGTTTTGGGAATTAATGGGCTATGACGAAAGCCAGGCCGCTAATAAATTTCATTTCGTTTCATTCATTTGACTGCTGCTGTGCACTGTGCTGTGGATTTCATTGCATTGTCCACAACCACCCCCAGATCCTTTTCCTGAGTGGTAACTCCTAGCTTAGTACCCAGCATTGTGTACGCATAGTTTGGATTATTTTTCCCTACGTGCATCACTTTGCACTTGTCCACATTAAATCTCATTTGCCATTTAGATGCCCAGGCACCCAGTGTCGTAAGATCCTGTTGCAGTTCCTCACAGTCTGCTCGTGTTTTAACTACCTTGAATAACTTGGTGTCGTCTGCAAATTTGATCACCTCACTCTTAACACCCTTTTCCAAATCATTAATGAATACATTAAACAGCACCGGTCCCAATACAGATCCCTGAGGCACACCACTTTTTACATCTCTCCATTGTGAAAACTGACCATTTAGTCCTACCCTTTGCTTTCTATCTTTTAACCAGTTTCTGATCCATAGTAAGACACTACCTCCTATCCCATGACTTTTTAATTTTCTCAAGAGTCTCTCATGAGGGACCTTATCAAATGCTTTCTGGAAATCCAGGTACACTATATCTACTGGGTCTCCCTTGTCCACATGCTTATTTACACCCTCAAAGAATTCCAACAGGTTAGTGAGGCATGACTTACCTTTACTAAATCCGTGTTGACTCTTCCCCATTAAGCCATGTTTGTCAACATGCCCTGTAATTCTGTCCTTAATGATGGTTTCCACCATTTTGCCCGGCACAGACGTCAAGCTTACTGGTCTGTAGTTTCCAGGATCGCCTCTGGATCCCTTTTTAAATATCGGGGTTACATTTGCCACCCTCCAGTCCTCGGGTACAGTGGCAGATTTTAGTGACAGGTTACAAATTACTAACAGTAGGTCTGCGATTTCATATTTGAGTTCCTTCAGAACTCTGGGGTGAATGCCATCTGGCCCTGGTGACTTGTTAGTATTCAGTTTGTCAATTTGCCCTAGAACATCCTCCAACGTCACATTGATTTGTAACAGCTCTTCCAATTCCTCGCCCACAAAGCAAGGATCCGGCGTGGGTACCTCCCCAAAATCCTCTGCAGTGAAGACCGACGCAAAGAACTCATTCAGCTTCTCTGCAATGTCCTTATCCTCCCTGAGCGCCCCTTTTACTCCCTTGTCATCTAATGGCCCAACTGACTCCCTAGCAGGCTTCTTGCTTCTGATGTATTTGAAAAAGTTTTTGTTGCTTGTTTTTGCCTCTTTAGCAAGCCTCCCTTCAAAATCTCTCTTGGCCTGCCTTATTAACACTTTACATTTACGTTGCCAGTGTTTATGCTCTTTCGTATTATTTTCATTGGGACTAGCCTTCCATTTCTTAAAGGATGCCTTTTTGGCTCTAATAGCCTCCTTCACCTCCCCATTTAGCCACAGTGGAAGACTTTTGGTCTTCCTGCTTCCTTTTTTAACTTGTGGGATGCATTTAATCTGGACTTCCAGAAGGGTGCTTTTAAACAGTCTCCACACCTCTTGCAAACTTGTAGCCCTTGCAACTGTGCTTTTTAGTTTCTTTTTAACTAGTTTCCTCATTTTGTCATAGTCTCCCTTTTTAAAGTTAAATACTACTGCTGTACTTTTGTTTGTCTTTCTCACTCCAGAAATTATGTCAAATGTGATCATATTATGATCGCTATTGCCTAGTGGGTCTGCCACAGTTTCTCCTTGCACCAGATAGTGCATGCCACTCAGGACTAGATCTAGAATAGCTCCTCCTCTTGTTGGTTCCAGAACCAGCTGTTCTAGGAAGAGTCATTTAGGGCATCCAGAAAATTGACCACGTCCCGCCTCAAGGAAACATTTCCCCAATCAATTTTAGGGTAATTGAAGTCACCCATTATTTTTATGTTGCCAACTTTAGTAGCCTGTCTAATCTCTTTTAGCATTGCTTTACCAAACTCTTCATCCTGGTCAGGGGGATGATAGTATAGCCCTACTGCGATACTCTTCCCCTTTATACCTGGAATTTCTATCCATAGAGATTCTAGGGAACAATTTTCATCCTTTAAAATTTTAATTGTACTTGACTCAATGTTGTCTTTTACATATAGAGGCACACCATCACCAACTCTATATACTCTGTCATTCCGATATATTTTGTACCCTGGTATTACAGTCTCCCATTGGTTATCCTCATTCCACCATGTCTCTGTGATGCCTATAATGTCTAGATCTTCATTTAGCGCCATACACTCTAATTCTCCCATCTTACTTTTTAGGCTTCTGGCATTTGCATACAGACATTTATGTGTATTCTTTGTATTCTTCTTACTGTGAACATTAATCACAATCAGGCACTCTGGAATTGTTATTTGTCTGTTCTCCAGCGAATTCCACCGGAAGTCCCTTAATTTTATCCCTTCCTCCATCTTAACCAACTCTAAATCCCCTAAGTTAACATCATCCTGCATAGATGCCACAGTCAGAACTGTGTACTCCACAGTGCCTGTCGGCTTTCCCCCAGATTCTAGTTTAAAAACTGCTCTACCACATTTTTAATTTTTAGTGCCAGCAACCGGGTTCCATTCTGGTTAAGGTGGAGCCCATCCCGTCTGTTTAGGCTTCTCCCCCTTCACCGAAGGCTGCCCAGTTCCTGATAAATATAAAGCTTTCCTCCTTGCACCATTGTCTCATCCACGCAGTGAGACGTTGGAGCTCCACCTGCCTCTGGGGTCCTGCACATGGAACAGGCAGCACTTCCGAGAACGCTACCCTGAAGGTTCTGGACTTGAGTCTACTACCTAGAAGCCTAAATTAATATTAACAAGAACCTACAACTGGGAAAATAAAACCCCTCCCCTCCCCATCCCTTTCCCTCACCAAATGTCTGATGGAACAGCCAGGTCTTACAACTACGGCGGAAGGAGACAAGGCTCTGGGCCAATTGAACCCCCTCGGGCAGGGAGTTCCACAGCCTGGGGGCGACCACCGAAAAAGCCCTATGATCAGTGGCCATCCACCTCGTCCAAGGGGCCTCCAAGAAGGCCCCCCTGGACGATTGCAGGGACCGATCAAGAACACAGAGTGAGGCAGTCCTGCAGATGTGTAGGGCCTAGGCCATGTAGGACTTTATAGGTCAACACCAGCACCTTGAATTTGGCCCGGTAGACTATTGGCAGCCAGTGCAGCGCTCGGAGCACCAGTGTTGTGTGCTCCCTGTGACCTGTTCCCATAAGCAAATGGACCACCGCATTCTGCACCAGCTGCAGCCTCAAGACCAGCATCAAGGGCAGCTCCATGTAGAGTGTGTTGCAATAGTCTAATATTGAGATGATAAAGGCATGGATGATGGAAGCCAGGTCAGAGTCTGAGATATATGGCCAAAACCGTCAGACCAGATGTAATTGCCAAAACGCACTCCCCATCACAGCTGTCACCTGACCCTCCAGGTGGAGCTGCGGATCGAGGAGCACTCCCAGACTCCGAACTTGGGAGACCAAAGGAGGGCGGACCCCATCAATGACAGGAGACTCCACCACTCCTAGGCCCCCCAAATCCTTGCTCAAACACATCACCTCCATCTTGTCAGGATTCAGTTTCAGATGGCTCACCCTCATCCAACCCCCCACAGCTATCAAACACCTGGTTAGCATCGAGATCACCGGGCCTGTGTCTGATAAAAATGAGAGGTAAAGTTGGGTGTCATCAGCATACTGGTGACACTGCACACCTACAGACCCCCTCACAACCTCCCTCAGCAGCTGCATGCACACATTGAACAAGAGGGGAAACAGAATGAAACCCTGCGGGACTCCACACGTGAGGTCCCCCGGGGACAAGATGTACAATCCCCCAGGACCACCCAGTGAGCGCTCCTGGCCAGGAAAGAACCATTCTAAGACAGTTCCAACCACCCTAGCACAGTCTTGTAGGCAGCCCACCAACACCTTATGTTCAACAGATCTAATAGGATCAACAGGGTCTGTTGACCCTGGTCCGTAGCCAGGCGGAGGTTGTTGGCCAGGGCCACAAGCATGGTCTTAGTGCCATAATCTGGACGAAAGCCAGACTGCGAGGGATCCATAAACCCAGTGCAATTGAGATGCATCCGGAGCTGCCAAGCCACCACCCACTCAATAACCTTCCTTAAAAAGAAAACAGAGGGTACTCGCAGGACACAGGAAATGCATGGTCTGCTACTGTATGCAGAAATGCAAGAAAGGAGAGCAGAGAGGTTCTGATTGCAGTCTGCACTCTGTAGTCCAGAGTTCCACCTTCTGAACCAGAGGAGTATGGCATATTCTTATGCAGTATAACACTAACAGCTATTCTTTGCAAGAGGGGCTATGCTACAATAATTAGTTTGGGGAGCAAAGGAGTGGCAAAAACTATTGTCAGGGAAGCACAGTTTTTGCTGCACATGTTATGAAGCTGTTCTACCTCTCTAGAAGGTGGGATAGCAGGCAGTATTTTGGAATGTCTGCTACCCCTTGACATCATTCTTTTCTGTGAAGTTTGTATAGGAAAGTTCATGGAGAACTTTAAATATTGAGGCAAACAAAACTGAATATCTGCAAATTGCTTGTAGCCATAGTGACTAGATATATTTTAATATTTGGGGTGGAAGGGGTTAGGGGGATCCTGGAAAGAATGGAACGCCATGAGGAGGGTTGGATGGTAAAAGAGAAGACTGTATGGTAGATTGTATGTTTAATTTCTTGGGAAATAAATGAAAATTTGATACTGTCCTATCCATGCAACTCTATTCACTTGCAGTGAAAATCCAACCCAAATCAGACCCAAGTAAAATACAATAGGACTTTTTGTTAGAGATGCCTCTTAACTATCTGGTTTGAATATTTCCAAATAATTACTAGAATAGGAAATGCTACTGCAATAATTTACTGTGTACTGTGATTAATAAATGAATAGAATAATCTACTGTTCACCCTTCCCTAAACATAATCACAAGAGTTTTAGTCTACAAAAACTATGTTCCTCTATGGTGCTGTGAAGACTATATTGCGTGATGATGTTTTGACAGCCAGAATTAGTAGCAGCAAATTCAGAAAGGATTGTGCCACTCCTTTAATAATACCAACAATTTATTTTCTTGCTTACAGTGTTTATAATGATATGAATAAAATAAAAGTATGTGACGCCACTAGCACTGTGAAAACCCATGTAATAGGCTTAGTGTCCCTGGAGAGAGGGAAGGAGCTGTATTTAATTGTAGACTTTCATATGTAATACTTACCACATTAACTAATTACTGGTAGAAGTCAGGGATACCAAAGCCTGTCTAGTTTTTCACATCACCCCATGCAAATTAACTAGAGTTAATAACACAGCAAATAAGCAGTGGAGGAGAGAGAGGATGTGATTTGATTGAGAATGTTTTCATATTTGCGGGAATGTCCTTAAGTGAAAAAGGTAGGGGGAAATTAAATAATTTTGTCTTGTTACGAAGACAATGGCTGTTTTTACATGGGCACTAAATACGGATTTAAAGGTCTCATCCTGGGTTTAAATGTCCATGTAAACACATACTCAGTGCTTAAATTACCCAGATTTATTATTTAACTCAGATTTATTCAACCCTCGACTTCAAGGATTAATTTGACACGGGATAAAATAAGCCCGGAGTAACATCAGTGTAAACACCTAATATGTATTGAGCATAGTGATTAGTAGAAAGAGCAAACATCCTCTCTACACAGGAACATATCTATGGTTGTCAGTGCTTTCTGGGGCTCTGCCCAGGAAATCAGCATTTTGTTTTCTCTTCCCCAAAACCTGGTGCATAGATTAACCATGGGGTCATTCAAAGGCATCTCTAAATGAGAACAAAATTCATAGTAGAATAAGTCGATGAAATTAAACAGCTCATCAGTGAAGCACCATGGGATTTTTCAGTCATCTGTGTTAGTCCAAACCCGTTTTGACCATGAACACTTTGATCCTGGATTAATTATTTGTAACCCCGATTTCCCCACTCTGTGAGCCTCCTTGTTAGGAGGGGTAAATATGAGGCCTTGGAGGGTTCTTGTAAGTGGTGCCTCCAGTTGATGAAAATCCCTAGTGTAACAGGAAGAAAACTTTCATCAACAAAACATGACAAACCTAAGGGGAAACTCAAAACAGATGAGACCCAGACCCTCTTCACAGCTTTCAATAGAGGAAATACACACAGGTAAGTTGAAAAGGAAAAGGGCACGGGTTTAATACAATATGACAATAATAGGGATATGAAAAGGGCAAAACAGGATCATTAAATTAGGGAGGATAAAGGGAGGATAAAGGGAGGAAGGCAAGGTGTATTCAAGAGGGTACACTTTACCTCAGCACATCTACACCAATTTAATTTAGTCTGTTGTCTTTTTCTGTCTTGGTGCTGATCAGTGATCACAGTTCACTCTCTCTCACTGTGGCTCTCTCTTAGTTCTTGATTCCCTCTGCTCTCTTCTCCTTGGATCTCTTTTCAGTTCTTATTTCTCTCTGCTTTCTTCTCCCTGGAAGTTCCTCTGCGTTGGTATCCGCTCCTTCTGTGTGTCTCTCTCATTGTGAAACTTATCTCAGTTCATGAATGTCTCTCTGCTGTAATCTCATCTTCTTTCCACTTGTTCCTGCTGTATCTCTCTCTGTTCGCTTCTCTCCTCTTTCCCTCACCTCCTCACAAATCTCAATCTCCCTCTCAGCTCCTCCAAATTCGCCTCAGAGCTTCCACCATTTTCTTTCTCTCTCCTCCCTCCTAACTCTTGTCTCCTCCTCCATTCTATCCCCACGCCTCTCCTGAAAATTTGGTTCAATCTCTCCTTTCCTATTGGTTCAACTCAGCTTCTTCCCCAGCCTTCTCCCCATGACTTCTCCCTTGTGCTCTTGCCCCTCCCTTCCCTTAAGGGAGTCTTAAAGGGCCTAGGGCCTGCTTGTCCTGGGTTGCACTCTCCCCTCTGTGAAAAACTTGGTGTCCCAACAAGTATCCCAACCAAAGGTAAACAACAGCATAACATTGGCCGTTTTTACATCCCCCTCCCTCCGCCTGGTTCGGTGTTTGGGTGGGCGTTGGGGGTGGGTCCATGTAAACGGCCGGCGGTGGGTGGGGGAATGGGTGTCCGCTTGGTGTTCGCCTGTATGCACCTGGTGGCCTTGTTGTACAGTGGCTGCCAGCGATGGAAGGACTCTTGGGAGCTGCGAGCAGCACTATGCGCTTGCCCCGGCAGTGAGTGTGGGAGCCCTGCCCTGCCAAAGCACAGACCATCACCCCCCTCCCTTGTTCCACCTGTGGGAGAGTGGAGCCAAACCCTGCACTGCTGAAAGGAACTCTCCAGGGGCCTTTAAAGACCAGTACCCAGCGGCCTTGCCGCAGGCCATGTGCCTAAGGGCCGCAAGCCAAAGGGTGCTGCCCTTATGCGAGCCCTTGAGGAGCTGTGAGAAGCCTTATGCAAAAATATATTTGCTGGAAATGTGCCTAGCTGGGACTTGAATACTTGTAGGGATGTCTTTCCCACTCTTTCCTTCTAGGGGGTAGGGAAATGGGCCTGTGCCATTTTACTTGGTAGTTTATGGCATGTTGAAGGCCTGACTATGCTCTTTTGGAGGGATGGACATGGGGGGAGGGGTAAGGTGGGTAGTGTACACAATGGTTGTTTGATTAATAACCTTGGTTCTGAAGGCTGAGAGTGGGTTTTGTTTTTAGATTTAGGTCTCTGCCCCTGGTGAGAGGGGGGTGGGGTCAGTAGTTGGGAGGGGGAGTTGTTGCAACCCTGGTGAGAGAGGGGAGGAATAACTCAAGGGGGAATACCTCTGTGAGAGAGGGGTATGGAGGGGGGGGGGGAATATTGAGGGGTGGGAAATTGTGTTTTACCCTGTGGCTACTGATAATGTTTTCAATATCGATGTTATATTGTTGTATATTTTGTATTTTTGCTTTGTTGTTAACCGCCCCGAGATGTTAAATACTAGTTAAGAGTCCATGTAAAAACAGCCAATAGAACAGTAGTTATGACTTGAGAGAATGCTGTGTATGTGCCTTGCTGGGGTTGGATGTTCCAGTGCCTTTTTATTACAACATGTTTATAAGAGCATTTATTAGGTGTAAGTCACAGACTCCCTCCTTTGAAGAAATGGGTTACAAAAGGGTGAGGTAGTTAGAAAGTGGTGTTGAACTGTAAGGCCTCAATCCTGCACCATTAATGACAATGGGAGCTAAGCCACTAACATCAGTGGTAGAAGATTTCACCCTAAAGTTGTTAAGCATCTAAACAATTGGCACACAACTGTTCATAGAGAAACACTGAAGGTTCATATTGAGGTTCATGTGGAACGCTGAAGAAAGTACCATCTGGAACTGAGCAGAATTGTGCTTCAGAAGATCAGTTCCTCCCCTATTCCTCCTCCCATTTGCTTTTGTGGAGAAGCTTATTCCTCCCCCTAACCAATAGTTTATCTGCTTTGACTGGTGAGTAGAGAATAGAATATGAAGTTATTCCCCTCCACCACTTTCCTCTGTACTTGCGTACAAAGGGGAGTAATAGGCAAGTAGCCCCTGTGTCTTCTCCTGTGGACAGAGTTACAATCAGAGCAGCTTATTCAGCTGAACAAGGAAGTAAGGGTGACAAATAATGGATTGTGTGAAAGCCTAACCTTGAGTATTGGAAGATGATCCTGGTCTGAACAACTAAATACACTGACCAACGTTTCTACCCACCAAAAGGTTTTCTTCAGTGCCTATTGTTATAACTTTTCTTCCTCTTAATTTGGGGCCATCTTAACTTCTTGGACACAGATTCTAGACTTGACTTTAGTGTTTTGCCAGTGTGCCATTTATTATTTGTTGTCTTTGCACTTTCTCTCTTCTCTGTGTGGTTCTTTTAATGTTGTGCATTAAATAATATCATACAGAAAAAACAATCATTTTATGATAAGCAGCATTTCTTAACAGATGCTACCACCTTCCCAAAGGAGGCCCTGATTACATCCAACAGAGCCTAAACCCCAGGGAAAAGAGGGCCAGATAATCAGCTTCAGAAGGAGTTGACAGCACTGAGAATATCAGCATCAAGCTCAAAGAGAAGCGTGGGAGAGGGATTGTTTAAAATTTTTCTGTTCAGAAATATACAAAGCCAAAGCCTAAATATTCAGTGCTGAATGTTCCTTAGAATGTTCTGTTTTCTGGCCCCACGATGAGAATCATCCATACAACATGGATTTTGATAAACATCACTGTCACATTGCCAGAATATTTCCAAAATGCTGCAGTGTTCAAACAAATGATCTTTGCTTTTGTTCCAGTGTTTTCTCTATCTTTGTGAAAAAATAAAATATTTCCTCCCAAGACTTCTGGCTCTGGTGCCGTCTGGCTTAGCAGAACTTCATGGGATTTCTTAAGGTGACTCCATCCACTTCTTTCAAAGGGATTTCAGGAGGCTAACCAGTCTGGGCAAAGTCAAAGTGTATTTAAAAAGCCCTATACACCAAGTATGTATTTTTAATTAACTAAACTAAGGGTGAAGACAAATAAGAGATTAGCCTGCTGGAGTCTGGGGTTGCTCCATGGAGCCCGCACACAGCCGCCACTTGTGTGGTCAGCGTAGGGAGCACAACAAACATCCATCCCGCTGTGTGTGTTCCCCGGCCATGTGGGCTGCCACCACTCAGCCATCCCACACTGGTTTAACCCAGGAAACTCAACACACAGGGAGGCATTCCTTCCCAGCCCATCTTACTCAACCCACCCACCCCTCCCAATATCTCGCCCCCTGCCGTGATGCACAGCCACAGAAACCATGGGAACAAGAAGCCGCACCAGCCGTTAACCCCTGCTGGCCCATATCCCCAGGAGGCGGTGCAGGCCCTGCCATCCCCACCCACCCATGAAGGTGCATACCAGGCTGGACACCCCAGCACTCAGCCAGGCACAGGAACTGTGTGCTACCCACAGAAGACGGACTGCGGTGAACAAATCACATACTTTATTGAGAACCTATAATAAGAAGTGAAAGCAACAGCAAAAGTCCAAGCAATCAGCATAGTTCACAGCCCATAGGCAGCACACAGTTCTAGTGAGGCCTTACCTGCTACAGGGTGGGGAACCCCTCTCTCCTTCCACATCCCCCACTCAAACACATGCCACCCATAACCCCTCGCCAACATCCCTTGCAGCACCATACCAGGGGCCGGAAAGATTGGGTGTTTTCACACGAGGCACTCTCCACCCACTACCCACCTACCTCCCACCCACTATACATGTTGCAGGGCACTCATAGGGCAACACTGCAGCCCTGCAACATGTATACTAGGTGGGTGGTGGAGAGTGTCTTGTCTGCAAACTCCCATAGATGAAGTCTTCAGACATAGCTGACTGCAAGCTGACAAGCCCTTTCAACCCAGCAGCACAGTAACTACAAAGCCACCGTAGTTCATAGAGCTCCAGATAGCACACACATGACAATATCTGTAAGGCCACAGACCCCCATTTTTCCCAAAAGCCAAACTGCTTGCTACTGTGAATTATCAACTTGCTTATGAACCATACTAGAAGCAGAGAAGTGCTGATAAACTAGGGGTATTTTCAGACGTTACAAGATCACAGTCAACCACACTCAACCCCGCGGCAGGGCCAAAGCACTCCAAATGTCTGTTCAATGGCCGCCAGATGTTCACCACAGTCAATATCCACCAGGGGACAAAAATCAACCACGTTTCCAGAGCTCCATCTCGGACCATCACTGGAAGCATGGTCAATGCGATTCCCAATGGGAAACAATAAAAAGTAACGTCTGAACGGCAACTACCGGCCAGAATCAACCAAAATGATTCCCAGCTGGGGAAAAAGCACGCAACGTCGCTGCCAAGCAACCAGCAACAACACAGGCCACGGAGGGAGATTTAAAGGGCACACAGCAACAGGGGGACGTGGTGGGATAGAGCGAGGTGGAAGGGAGAAGAGAGTGGGGGTGAGAGAGCAAGGCAGGAGGAGGAGGAGGAGGTGGAGGAAGCTCAGGCAGAGGAGGAGGTGGTCGTGCTGCACATGGAGGAGGTGGAGGGACACCAGCAGCAGCAGCAGCCGGGACGAGCCGCCCCAGGGACAACAACGGCCGGGGGAGGAGGCACCCCGGAAATGGGTAAGGGGACAGAAGGGGAGGGGACCCAGTGGCACAGGGGCACCCAGGGGGGAGGGCCGGCCGGCCCGCAGGAGAGGGGCGGCCGGAGGCGGGCTGCAGGACAGGGGCAGAACAGCAACCAACCACCACTCCTATGTCCTGCAGACACGGGAATGGGCCCAGGAGCCTGAGCCCCTGGAGGAGATGGGCGCAGCCCAGGAGGAGGAGGAGGAAGAGGAACCGGAGGGACCACGGGGGAGATGGCCCTACCACAGAAGGGGGCAATGGGGTCTCAGGGAGACCCAGGAGTTTATTCGCATCCGGGGGACCCTGGAGCATCAACTGGAGCTTGCGCTCAGTCAGCGCAATGAACACGTGTTCCGGGAGATTGTGCAGGAAATGGAGGCAGCGGGGCATCACAGGACCATGGCACAGTGCCGATCGAAGGCCAAAGAACTCAAGAGGGGGTACAAGGCCATTTGGGACAACAACCGGTGGTCAGGGCACGGAGCCCTGACCGCCCCTACTATGGTGCCCTGGACCGCATACTGCACATGAAAGGCTCAATAGTAGCCTCATGGGGAGCGCAGTGGTCCAGGGCAGGGAGCGGGCCAATGTACCCCCTCCCCTCACCGCCCCTGAAGAAGGCACCGGCTCCAGGGCCCCTGACCCCCAGGAGGAATGCCCAGGGACCTCGGGGACCAGCAGCGCCCCCCCCAGCACCAGCCCAGAGAGCCCCCACCCCCTGACAGGACAGGGCAACTCCGAGGCTGGCACACTGGTCACCCTCAGCCAGTGGTCAATGGGGGACCCCAGCTACATGGAGGGGCCGGCCTCGGAGGGATCGGAGACAGACATCGAGGTTAAGCAAGCAGGTGGGAGGGGAGATGGACCAGGGGTGAGGGGGGGGGGAGAAGGGAGGCCCAGCCAGGGGTCAGGCCCCATCCACCCCAAACACCCAAGACTGCGGAACGGTGGCCCGGGGGGCCGCCCAGGCACACCTACAACCCTCCCCCCCCATATCACCACAGGGCACGGCACAGCCCAGCACCAGAGACAGGAGGGCTTGGAGGCCAGCGGGGAACAGCCCCTGCAGCAGACGGAGGGCCCAGATAAGGCACACCGGCAAGGAGAGGGGGGCCCCAGGGAGGCCGGGAGGGGGAACCAGGTCATGTCGTGCAGGGTGGGGGGGCCGGGGCACTGGAGAAAGCTTTGGGGGCTGGCCGCCAACCTGGGGGGGCGCACACACCCCCAGCCGTGTCCCCGGCCAGGGGGCGGCTGGGTAGGGTGGCTAACCACCACCGTCTGTGTAGTCTACAGTGCAGCCTGAGGGGCTACAGCAACATGGGGCTGTGCCCCCAGCACAATGGATAAGGAAGCACCGGCCACGGGTATGGCGCCGGAGGGAGGACCAGGTGGAGGACATAGTCTGCTCCACCACAGAACAGGAGGAGCGGATGATAGCAGTCATCAATAGGATGGAGGCGTCAACAGAAAGGGCCATCCAACAGGCGGAGGCAAGGGACCGGAGGCGCCAGGCGGAGGTGCATCTGGAACGGAGGCGGGAGTGCCAGGAGCACAGCAGGCAGGTGGAGGCGTTTGGGCAACTGGAACAGGCCATCGAGGGGATGGTGCAGGAGCATTCCGCAAAAATGGATAGGTCCCATGACATCGGGACCTCGCTGCTCCTGCACGCTGGCACTATGAGTGCCTATGTGATGGCAGCCACCCCACGGGGCACCCTGCCTGCCTGCCCAGGCCCCGATGCCCAGCCCCTTGGCACCCCCACCGCCTCCCCAACCGCCCCAGCCACCGCCACACCGGGGGAGGCCCCGGAGATGCGGGGTACAGGGGGGAAGGGGGAGGGCTGTCTGAGGGGGGGCACAGAACCTGCGCGGTGGGTTTTGGTGGTGGTGTAGGGGGCACATGCACATGGGTGAGTGAATAAATGTCAGGGCACCACTACTGCCTCCTTCGGTCTGTTCATGGGCCCGGGGGTGGGGGCGAACTGATGGCCGCAGAGGGCTTCGCCCAGGGAGCCGGTGGGGGTCCCAGGGTGGTGGGGTCGGGATTTAGTGCCATCACGGCTCGGCCTCCCAGCTGATATGCCTGGCCAGGGTGGTATGGATGTGCTTGGCTTACCGGTACTCCCTCGGGTTGTCCGTGTTCACGTACAGAGGCACAGGTCCAGGAGGGTGATGAGGTACGGGGTGTTCGAGGGCAGCCCCCTTGGTCTCGCACACGTTGTGTAGCACACAGCAGGCACATATCCATGCTAAAGTGTGCCCTCCAGGCGGCCTCATCCCACTGAGTCAGCGCCCAGGACCACCACCCCTGTGCCTGCTCCGTGACCCATACCCGCCGGGCAATGGGCATTGTGAGCTGGGCGGTACACCCCATTGGTCTCCCTCTGCCAGTGAGGCCCCCCGCTTCCGTGGCCCCCCGCTGCTGACTTCTGCTTGTTGGAGCCCATCGCGGCACAGCTGTCGGCGCTGTTGGGTGTGTGGTCCCGTTCTGATGTGCAGTTGGGGCTCTCCATGCAGGATCAATTTGAGGCGTACTACCTGGTCGCCCACCACATGTCCGTGCTGGGGTACCGCCAGGGCATGCTTCATTGGCCGCACTTCATTCACCTGGCGGGCCACCCGACCCCTGGCCCCCATGTGGCCCCCTGCGGCTGGCTATGAGTCCCCCTGTGCCTTCCGGGCCCCAGTTGCTGGCCCCTCTGTAGGCTCCCACCTCCGCTCTGCAACTGTGGTCCACTGCTTGCTCCTTCCTTGATGTCCCGCCCATGCTGTTGTGCTGCCTGCTTCCCGGGATTGCGCTGCCCCTGCCTGTGGCTCCAGGGTCCCACCAGGGGCCCTCCCTGTCTGCCTCTGCAACCGTTGTTCCCCTCCATGGCTGCCTTCTCCGGTGTCCGGGTCTGGCTCTCCGAGGCGCCCCCCAGCTCCCCTAGGTACTGCTGACCATCCTCATCTGCCTGCGCTCCCTGACTGCACCTCCCGGCTACCTCCTGGTGTGCCTTTGGACCAGCTGCACGGCTCCGGCTCTCCTGCCTCCCCTCCATGGCACCCTCGCCGGCTCTTGGGGTCCGTGTGTGCCTCCTGGACCGTGCCCGGGCTGCTGCCTGTTCTGTGTGGTCTCCCCCTGTGCCTGTACCCCAACCTTTTGGGGTCCCCCCATTCCGGGACTGACTGTGTAGCTGTGGGGGTGCCCGTGTGGGCTGTGCTGTTGTTGGGGGCCTGCGTGCTGTTCCCTGTGCCCGACCCTGTCCCTGGGGCGTTCCCCCCATTCCCTGTCCCGCTGCTCCCCCTCCCCCCTGTGTCCGTTCTGCCATGCGTGTTGTCTGTCCTGCTGTGTCCCCCCTTCCTTTCCTTTCCCGTATGGGTGTGTATGTGCCTGGGTGTGTGTTTGTGCTGTGTGTTCCACTGTGCCCTCGTTGTCTCTGTGCCTGTAGTGTGTGGTACCTCTTCTCCCTCTTCCCCCTCCCTTCCTGTTTCCCTTCTGTGGGCGTTCTCTGTAGGTGCTTTTGGCTTCATTTACCCTCCGCCGGCCATGTCTGTGTCCCACCCCTCTCTGGTGCCTTCCGGGTGTTTTGAGCACGGTCAGGGATTGGCGTAACATCTGTTGCGCTGCCCCGGGCCGTGGTCTGACGGCCCGATTCCCTGCCATGGTCCCATTCCCATCACGTCTGTTCGGGGCTCTCCTTAACCACGGGGGGTGGTTGTTCGGTTCTCCACCGCTGGGAATCCACTGTGGTGAATCGGGACCGCGTAACGTCTGAAAACACCCTAGGTTGCCAGTAGCCAGAAGCTATACTTGTCCTGTGTAAACATATTCAGTGTTTCCCTATGGAATGCTGGACTGTCATTGGCACAAACAGAACCTAGCTAGAACAGAATGATCCTTTGTGTATGCATGAGTGTATGCATGAGTGTGTGTGTGTGTGTGTAAATTACGATATTTGCACTGATTCTTGTAATCAGCAGCATTCAGGAAATAAAACTGCCGATTTCTTTTATGCCAGCAGAGGGTGAAGCAGCTATTTCCCCCTCCCCACCCCCTCCTCTGGCTCCAACTAGTCTGAGCTGCTCTGATAGACTGAAGCTTGGGAGACCCTCCGACCCACTGAGCATGCTCAGCTGGGCGTTTCCAGACAGTTCAACTAGGCCTAGAAGCTACCAGTTATAATCATAATAACTTTATTTGCCACAACTAAAATAGTTATTGGCATCCTTAGCCAAACAAACATAAAACATCAAACATCATTTATCATTACAAAACCTAGATTTCCCACTCCGGGTTAATAAAAAAGATATTATAATTATATACACATTATTCCGAATTACAAAATTCCAAATTCCCATCAACAGCCTTAGTATAAAGCAGGATAAGAAGGGAAGGGTTAATTCAAAATTTCACAGTCAAGACAAAATTCCTGGACTGTGCCGTATCCTCCGCCCTTGCCAGTACACTAAGTTAGGTGGCAAGGCCGTAAATCCCTGTAAAGGAATTTTTTTTTTGGCTATAACTGCCTAAAATGGAGGTTAAAATGTCTCCCTGACAACTTACTGCCCGCTTCACTTGATAATCACCATTTTTCAAAATTATACAATTAGCCAACTAAAGCGGTTTGGGTATAAACAGTCATCCTTATTGAGTCATGGCTGCATGCCTGGATCCTGGGAAAGTTCGATCCCCGCCAGTTGTTTCCGTCTCTCCCTCCAGACTACTTGGCCAAAGCCCGCTACTGCCCGTGTTAATTTAGTATCCTTACTAGAAAGGCACAAATCTAAGGGGTCGGCATGAGGAAACTTCTGTTGCACTTGGCTAAGAATCCCCATGACCGGAGCCCGCCTAGATGCGTATCTTGGGCACACAAAAAGAATATGTCGCACTGTATCAGGGGCTTGCATCGGGCAGGATAGACACCCTCTCTCCCCCCAAGGGGTCCCACAATATCGGCCCTCCAATACTGCCGAGGGAAACGTTCCAAATCGAAGGCAGGTAAAGGCACGCCTCGCTATAAACTTCACCCACCGCCCCAGATAACCCTCCTCTCCCTGCCGGAGAGCCGGAACCTTATAGGCTGGGTTCACCTTCTGCTCGGTTAACAAACTCGCGTCTATTTGAGCTTGTTGATCCCTTAATCTCTGTTTAACCATTATCATGGCTTGCTTGATGTTCTGGGAGCACAGCCCATCCACTGAAAGCCCCAACCTGCTCAAGATATTTGATAACTTTGCCAACCAGGGGCTCAACAGCCCCTCATCCCGAGCCCTTCTCAATAGGGAATCCTCATCCTCAGGGAGTAGGGTTATTCTAAGCCAAAAGCGAATGAGGGACTGGACTGCCGCAACTCGCAGTGGAAGATGACCTAACTCCACTCTTAAAAAAACCTGTGGAGTTCCCCGCGGGACCCCCAGGATAGCCCTCAAAAATCCGTTCTGGATCGACTCCAATTGGTCTAAATAATCCGGCCCCCACGCTGGAAAGGCATAAAGCAACTGTGTAATTACTTTGGCCTGAAAAAGACGAGAGGCCGGCAAAATCATCTGTCCCCCTCTACCAAAAAAGAACCCACATATTACTTTTGTTGTCTGTCCTGCCCTCACCTTAACCTCCCTCCAATGCTCATTCCATCTGAGCGAGCTCGAGAAATATACCCCCAAGTATTGAAACTTATCGGTCTGTTGTATCTGATGTTCCCCAATCCTCCACTCATGCCTAACACTGTGTTTCCTTTTCCCAATAACCAAAACCTTAGTCTTCCCATAATTTATTTCCAAACCCTCCTGACGGCAATACTCCCCCACTCGTTGCATCGCCCGGCGGAGCCCCACCGAGGTGCATGAGATAAGGGTTGTGTCGTCAGCGTAGAGGATAGCTCCTATCCTGTAAGTTCCAATTCGGGGAGAGTGTGTGTCCACCTCTAAGATGTATTTAGGGAGATCATTCAGATAAACATTAAATAAACTCGGGGCCAGAAGGCAACCCTGCCTTACCCCCTTGTCCACCTTCACCATCTGAGATAACTCTCCCTTCCTATTACATTTCACCTGCATAGTATTATTTTCATGTAAATGGGAGATCAAGGCCAAAAGCCTCGGATCAATCCGACGCTCCCTCATCTTCCCCCATAGTCGCGCTCGACAGATAGAATCGAACGCCATCCTAAGGTCTATAAAACAAAGATAAGCCTTCCGGCCCTGGCTCACCATTTTCTCCACCAAATGAGCCAGGACTATAACATGGTCCACTGTGGATCGGCCCTTCTGGAACCCCACTTGTTCCGGAGGAATAACCTTCTCCTCCTCCAACCAGACCTGAAGTCTAGATAACAAAAACCTCGCAAACAACTTACCGATTACACTTAGGAGGCTAATCGGACGGTAATTCCCTGGGGCCCTTGGATCACCTTTCTTAAAAATGGGAATCACTATACCATTTAGCCAGGATCTAGGAATCCTCCCGGATGCAATAATTTGCGTAAAAATCGGGGCCAAGATTCCCGCCCACCATTCTGGGATCTCCTTTAGGCACTCCGCCGTAACATGATCCATTCCCGGTGCCTTCCCGTTCTTGCTCTGGGCAATTAGATCCAACACCTCCTCCTCCCGCACAGGGGACCAGTGGGGAAAAGAATCAAATTCTCCAATCACTGGAGCCCCACCTACCGGGTGGGGGGATGAAAAAATATGTTGGTAGAATCCCTCCCATATCTCTGGGGACAACTCAACTGGAGCTGGACCAAGGCCCCCCCCCCCTTGCAGTTGCCTAATACAGCCCCAAAACTGTGCGGAATTCCCACTTCTGGCTGCCTTATCCAACTGAGCCCATTGCTGTTGTTGATGTAGGCTCCGTTTATGGGCCAAAAGTTTACGGTACCTTACCCTGGAATTTAAGAAGGCCAGTCTATTAACATCTGAAGGGCGCTGCTTCAGTGATAAAGCCATCCTTCTGAGGCGAGTACGTAGCACCTGACAATCTTTATCAAACCATCCCCTGTCACCCTTACTCAGGGGGGCAGGGATAGATGACATGGAGCAAAAAAGGGGTTCAAGGTGCATGATGAGATAATCTAAACCAGCTAGACCATCGACCTTCTCTGACTTTACCGCCGCACACCACACTTCCAGCTCCGGGGCAGCCACCAGAGCCCGGAAGTGCTGTGCCACCTTCGGGGACCACTGAACCCGCCGATACACCCTCTGTACTAGATGTGTATTCTTCCCTGCCCTGGCCCTACCCCCTCTATCCAGCCCCCTTAGATCCCCCCAGGAAACCTGCAAGGGGAAGTGGTCTGAGTGTAAGCAGGGCAAGACCCTAAGGTCCAAGACCCTCGGGAGTAAGGAAGGCCATGTCAAAAAGAAATCTATAGTACTCGACCCCTGGGAGGCATGGAATGTAAAATTCCCATCCCAGTCCCCCTTCACCCTTCCATTCAAAATCACCAATCCCAATTTTTCCACAAGGTCTTTCATAGGTCTAGCATTTAAATTTGTCACTGGGTCTTGGGCTTTACGGCGGGGCACCCCTTGGAAAAAAGGGGGCTCCAGCCCTACACCTGGCCCCTGCCAATCACCCAGCCTTGCGTTAAAATCCCCACCTATAATAGGATAAGCAGCCGGGAACATCTGAAGACCATTCTCTATCCTACAACCGATCTCCTCCCAAATGACCTCGTCAGAGTAGCTAGAGGTTGAAGGTGGAATGTATATGTTGCCTAGCAGCAACTCAGTTGTTGAGGGGAGTTTACAAAGATAGAGAGAAAAGTAAGACTTGTAGCTGTTTATTAGTGATACACATGCATTAAAAGAATTTGGGGTAACTAACGCCAATCCCCCACTAGGGCGACCACCAATTCTCGATGGCATTGCCTCGGTAGACCTTATGGTGAAGCCGGGCAAACTCATATCCTCCAGCATCCATGTCTCCTGGAGCAGGCAAATATCCCAAGTGCCGAGCATAGAGGAGAACCCCACTTCCTGACGGCGTGCCTTCCACCCAGAGATGTTCCAGGATGCTATTTTAATAGGGTTGAGCTGTAATTGTCATGGGGAAACACTCGTCCCATTTGAACCCCCTCCAGGGACCCCCTTACTGGGGTACCCTAGGTTAACTCCTTGAGCCCCTTCCTGAGAGTTACGCACGACTGGATCCCGTTCCTCCGGGCTACCAGGGGGGGCCCTTGATGGACTTGTTTCTATACGCACCTCCAACCTGCCCTTAACCCGCCGGCCTCCCATCTGTTGAATACCCGGGGAGGAGGAGGAGATACAAATCTCCTCCAAACCTTCCTCCGAAAGCTGGACTCCCATTAATGATTCCCGGGGCACTCTTGTCATCTCCTGGGGCCCCACCCTCTTACTATTCGGCGTAACCGTGGAGGGGGAATCCGCTTCTGCTACTGATAATCCTAGTAATCTTATCCCTGAGCATCCCCGGGCCGGTAGAAGCTACAACAGAGGGAATGGTGCTCATAACCTGCTTTGACTCAAGGTCGACCTTACCACAGGCAACCTGTGGCAGCCACCCTAAGCTCTGCTCTTTCTGAGGGCCCTGCAATGGCCTCTATTTTCACCAGGACAGGGTGTGGGGGCACCACTCCCTCTCGGTGTGTCCCCAAACATGACCACTTTCAGGGCAGTACAGAGGTTGCCCCCAAGGGCAGGGCCCCTGCATTTTATCTTCTCCCTGGGCAGTGCAAATCCTAAGGCTGGGCCTGCTTTGACTGATTGCAGAACCCAACGGACATCAGGAGGGAAGAGTATTGTTCTCCAACTCCAGCAAGAACAGCTACATGGAAGAAGGAAACAAAGGGTGAAAACAGACATAACTTTAACATTGCTTAAACATTTCTTATGCATGTTGCAGGGCTGCATAGAGCACCAATGCAACCCTGCAACATGCATAAAAAATGTTAAATGGAGTTAGCATTATGTCTGTTATGAGGGGGTTTGATTGTGGGAAATGGGGAGGTGGTATTGGGTGGGTTTTGTGAAAAGGTTGGAGGTTGTTTTTGTCTTTTATATATGTTTTATATCTTTATATTTTCTTTGTAAGCCATCCTGAACCTTTTTTTAGGGAAGGGCGGGATAAAAAATAAAATAAATAAATACAGATGTACACCTATACTTTATCTAAGCCTGTCCTGCATTTGCTTAGTCTAGAGTTCTGACATGTTACATGCCTGAGGAAGGAGCTTGTGTGGCCCTAAAGCTTACATGCTGTCACCAACAGTAGTTGGTCCAATAAAAGATAGCATCTGAACTACTTTGTCTCCATCTAGTCCAAATGGGTATTTCTTCAGGCAAGTTAGATGAAAAATGAATACTGTCAGCCCGAAGGACTCTAAATAGCTTTATATCCAGCACTTTAGGCAAATGTCTCTTCTATTCTCTCCTAATGCCGAATTGTGAGTTTGTCTTACTGATGTGTTATAGATTTTTAGATTTACAGTCTGTCAAGATGAAAGTGACTCCTTATACGCAACAGATCTCTCCAAGAGTGAGTATAATGTCTGTCTGAAAATGTGATTAGCTGTTAGGCGATGGGGAAGAGGGTTCTCCTCTGGGCCTGATCCACAGACCCCGCCTCATACCGGGGCTGCATGACCCAGCCACATGGGAGGTGGGCTCTTTAACCCACTTTGGGCAGCATTATCCCACTTGGTCAACGTTACTACGTGTTGCATCCCTGGTCTTTTTCAGAGGATGCATCACATAGTAGCTGGTTGCCCGCTCTGCCATAGGAGGCGGGGGTGTAAACATCTGACGGCCACAGGGCATGCAAGCCATCATATTAACATTGCCCGAAGTGGAATAACCTCACCCAAAGTGGAATAATGTCTTAAGTGGCTACACTGGGTGGTGATGGATACCCTGGCCTTTGCTGACATTTGAGTGAGGCCTCATGTACAGAGCAAGCTTCAAATAATTGAGTGGCTGTGAGGACTGTGACGGGCCCGGCCCCGACGGAGCACCGGGACCGGAGGAAGAGCCCGGCGACCCCCGGGAGGCGGACGGAGCTTACCCACCGCCGGCGGTGTCACTGGTGACGTCGGGAGATGCGGCGGAGGGGGCGGAGACCGGGAAGCAANGAGCACCGGGACCGGAGGAAGAGCCCGGCGAACCCTGGGAGGCGGACGGAGCTTACCCGCCACCGCCGGTGTCACTGGCGACGTCGGGAGACGCGGCAGAGGGGGCAGAGGCTGGGAAGCAACAGAGCACAAGACCCCGCCGGGACGCCACCGAGGGGGGACCCGCCACACTTCCGGGTTCCCTGGAAGGCAGGAGCCTGTCGGAAACAGACATCGACGCCGAAGAAGGGACGTCATCAGGGGGCGCCCTTCCCCGTGCGGGGAGAATGAGCCGCACCTGCGCGAGGGGCGGGGAAGAGTTGAAAAGAAACCCGGGCAAGCCACATCGGGAAGGCGCGTGGTGAGAGGACTGCACAGAGACTGTCTACCCCGACTGGTGGCAAGAACTGTGAGGGCCGAGACGCTGGGGCGGCAGAGGGGGAGGAAGGGAAAGGGGGGCAGGAGCCCTGGGAAGCAGAAGGGCCATTAGATATGGGCCACGGCCTGTGGAAATGCCCTGACAAGAGGGCAGGGTGGTGTCCCTGTTCCTCGGGGGGGTGTACCGGAAAATAAGGGGGGGTCCCCACCAGACCGGCCCCGGATCTGGGCACAGATATAGGGGGTCACGTACAACTGGCGTAGTTGACAGGATCGGCCGCAAGGGGCAGGGCTCTCCCACCTCCTCTCGCCAGCTCGGGGGCCCTTCTCCTCGGGCCCATCCGGCCCGGGACAGGATGGAGCCCGAGGCGCTCCTAAAATGGGTAATGGACACCCAAAATGCCCAGTTAGACCAGCAGAGGTTTTTTTTGCAGCAACTCACCATGGACCTGGCTAGCACCCAAGTGCGTAGCCAGGCCCAGATGGCGGAGCAAGTGGCGGCCCTACTGACCCCGGCTTTGAGCGCCCTCATGGCTAATAGCGCCGGGGGCGAGGAAGCGAAGGGACCGCCAGTACGCCTGATGAAAATGGGCCCGGCAGACGACCCTGAGGCGTTCTTAAACACCTTTGAGCGGGTGGCGACGGCCGCCAGATGGCCCGAGGCCCAATGGGCCATCATCCTGGCCCCGTGCCTATCCGGCCCAGCCCAAGCGGTGTACGACAGGATGAACCCGGGAGAGGCCGCTGATTATAAGAGGGTAAGGGAGGCCATACTAGGAGGCTTAGACATCTCCGAGGAGACGTACCGCCGAAGGTTCCGGGCTGAGACATACTCCCCCGGCTCCTCGCCCCAGGCGGTCGCTCAGAGGCTGCGCACCTATGGGCTACGGTGGCTAAAGCCGCAGCAGCGACCCTCCGCAGAGGTAGTGGAATTGGTCCTAATGGAGCAATTTGTGTCTATCCTGCCCCCAGGGGGAAGGGCGTGGGTGGCTCGGCATAAACCGACCACGCTGGAGACCGTGGTGCAGCTGATGGAAAACTACGAGGCGTTTGAAGGGAGTGCGGGGTGGATAGGATGGGAAGGATCCAAGCAGGCTGCCAGGGAAGATAGGTACCCCAGGATGTCGGGGGGGCCCAAGGAAGGAAGGGGCATCGGCCGAGGCCTAAGCAGCCTGTGGGGGGAGGGGTTGCGAGGGGGTTGGAGCCCAGGGGAGGGCCGGGAGAACCGAACCCTCGGGGCCGGGACTCCAGGGGGACCACTAGCCAGTCCCGGGGTGCCCGGGGGACCACCCTTTGGGCGGGAAGGGGGGGTAACCCCGGCGTGAGGGTGTGCTTTCAGTGTGGGAAGCCCGGCCATTTCAAGCGGGAATGCCCCTTGATGGGTTGCACATTCGCGGAGGGGTGGCTAGGGGAGTGGCAAGGAGACTCCGGCCGGCAGGCCAACCCCCTGATACCGGTCTGGCTGGGGCAGTATGAGTACCAGGCCCTGGTGGACACCGGGAGCGGGAAAACCTTAGTGAGAGAAGGGCTGCAGGGGTTGCCCCGGACCAAGGGGCCCCGGGTGCTCATTAGATGCATCCACGGGGAGGTGCGACCCTACCCCTCATGTGAAGTTTGTCTGTGGGTTCAGGGCAGTCGAGCCACGCTCACGGCGGGGGTGGTACCCGGGCTGGCCCACCCCATGATCCTGGGGTGAGACTGGGGGTCTCTGGCCACGTTGCTGCCCAGTTCCCCCGGGCTCCTAGGGGACGAAACAGATGAGGCCAGCGTAGAGATAGCCGGGGAGACCGCAACCTGCCCGGACCCCCCATTGGGGGGCCTGCCCCCCTGGGTAAGAGACTTTGATTTTGTGCAAGCTCAAAGAAACGACTCTAGTTTGCAGCATGCGTATGAGCAGGTGAGGGTAATCAACGGGTGGCCCCGCAATCCAGGGGACACGGGGGGTACCCGTATTTCGAGTTGAGGGAGGACAGGTTATATCGGGTGGGACAGGATGCTCGGGGAAGCGAGGTCCATCAACTGGTAGCCCCGGGGAGGGTGCAGCAAGACCTGCTGCGGCTAGCCCACGAAGTCCCCTGTGGAGGGCACCTGGGGGTGGAGAAGACCTGGGAGAGACTGACTGGCCGGTTTTACTGGTCAGGGATCCAGGAAGGAGTCCGGAGGTACTGCGCATCCTGTCCGGATTGCCAGTTGACCTCCCGTAAGAAGGTGGTCCCGGCACCCTTGGTCCCCCTCCCATTAGTGGGAGTGCCCTTCGAACGGGTAGGAATGGATATTGTGGGGCCAGTGGAGAGGTCGGCCGAGGGACATCGGTACCTCTTGGTCCTAGTGGATTATGCCACTAGGTACCCCGAGGCGGTAGACCTGCGATCTACCAAGGCCCCCGTGATAGCCCGGGAGCTGATAAAGTTCTTTGCTAGGGTGGGGTTCCCCCAGGCCCTTCTTACTGATCAGGGGACAAACTTTATGGGAAAAGTAATGAGGCAGGTATGTCGAGTGTTGCGCATTAAGCAATTGAGGACATCCGTATACCACCCGCAAACCGACGGGTTGGTTGAATGATTCAACCAAACGTTGAAGAGTATGTTAAGGAGGTTTGTGAGGGAGGAACCGCGGGCCTGGTCCGCTCTGCTACCCGCCCTCCTCTTTGCCTACTGGGAGGTACCCCAGGCCTCCTTGGGTTTCTCCCCATTTGAACTCCTGTATTGTCGGCAGCCCCGGGGGTTATTGGATCTAGCTAAGGAGGGGTGGGAGGAGTCCCCGAATCCCCGGGACAATGTGATCCAATATGTGGCCAAGATGAGGGAGAGACTGAAGAAGGTATGGGAGTGGGCGGGGCGCCATGGGTTGGAGGCCCAGCAGAAACAAAAGGCCTACTATGACCGAAAGGCCCGGGTGAGGAGGCTGCAACCCGGGCAACGGGTGTTAGTTCTCTTACCGACCAGCGAGTCGAAGCTGTTGGCCACCTGGCAAGGGCCCTTCGAAATAGTTAAACAAAGCAGCAAAGTGGATTACGTGGTGAGGCAACCTGGCCGGTGACCCGAATTGCAGACCTACCATATTAACCTGCTCAAGGAATGGACCGACCGGGAGGGGGGATGCCAGGAATCCATGGTCATGGAGATGGCGGCTGTAACACCCACCCGGCCCCCCGGAGGAACCGGGGTCCCCGACGTACACCTTGGAGATGACTTATCCCCTACCCAACGGAGTCAACTGGAAAACCTGCTTGGATCCTTTACGCACGTGTTCACATCCACCCCGGGACACACACACGCCGTCTACCATGACATCCGGACGGAACCAGGGAGGGTGGTAAGGGAGGCCCCCCGGAGACACCCTCACCATTGGAAGAAAGTAATCGACCAAGAGGTAGAGGCGATGTTGGAGCTAGGGGTGATCCGAGAATCCACCAGTCCGTGGTGAAGTCAGCCGGTGTTGGTGGCCAAAACGGACGGCTCGACCCGTTTCTGTATAGACTTTAGGAAGGTCAACGCGGTCTCCCAATTTGATGCCTACCCAATGCCGCAAATAGACGTGCTCCTAGAACAGCTTGGGACGGCCCACTATTTGTCGACTTTGGACCTCACCAAAGGCTACTGGCAGATCCCCCTGATGGCCTGGGCCCAAGAGAAAACGGCTTTCGCCACACCCCGAGGCCTCTTTCAATTTGTGAGGATGCCGTTCGGCCTGCACGGGGCGGTGGCCACGTTCCAGAGACTGATGGATATGGTTTTGGGGCCCCAGCGAGAGTATGCCGCTGCCTACATCGACGACATCGTGGTGTTCAGCCACTCATGGGCGGAGCACCTGACTCACCTACAAGACATAGCCGCCGCCTTAGCCCAAGCCAGGCTTACCGCGAACCCACGGAAATGTCGGTTAGGATTGAGGGAGGTGGTGTATCTGGGGTATCAGGTGAGCCAAGGGAGGATCCGGCTGCTCTGGGACAAGATACGAGCCGTCCGAGACTGGCCCCCGCCCCAAACCAAGAGGCAAGTGCAGCAGTTCCTGGGGTTGGCCGGGTATTATAGAAAACATGTGCCCCACTTTGCCACGATAGCGGCCCCATTAACGGACCTCACTGGGAAATGCCAGACGGGGCCCATCACGTGGACCGACGACCTCCGGCGGGCCTTCCAACAGCTAAAGGACCGACTCTGCACTGCCCCCGTTTTACACATGCCCGATTTCGCCCGCCCCTTCATCGTACACACGGATGCCTCGGACGTCGGGTTAGGGGCAGTACTTTCCCAGATGGTGGAGGGCGAAGAACACCCCATCGCCTACATCAGTAGGAAATTGGAAGCTCGCGAAAGGCTATTCGCCACCATTGAGAAGGAAGCTCTAGCAGTGCGATGGGCAGTCATTGCCTTACGCTACTATCTGGCGGGGGGGTGATTTTACCCTCGTCACGGATCATGCCCCTTTGCAGTGGCTGGCCGCCATGAAGGATACAAACGCCCGCCTGATGCGCTGGTACCTAGCGTTACAGCCCTATAGCTTCTCCGTACTCCATAGGGCAGGACGTTTACATGCTAATGCGGACTTTTTGTCTCGGCAGGGTGAGTCGGCACCACGGATGCTACCTCCCAGATGCCGGGTTTTGAAGGTGGGGGTGTGTGACGGACCCAGCCCCGATGGAGCACCGGGACCGGAGGAAGAGCCTGGCGAACCCTGGGAGGCAGACGGAGCTTACCCGCCGCCGACGGTGTCACTGGTGACATCGGGAGACGCGGCGGAGGCCGGGAAGCAACAGAGCACAAGACCCCGCCGGGACGCCACCGAGGGGGGACATACTGCACTTCCGGGTTCCCCGGAAGGCAGGAGCCTGTCGGAGATAGACATCGACGCCGAAGAAGGGACGTCATCAGGGGGCGCCCTTCCCCGTGCGGGGAGAACGAGCTGCACCTGCGCGAGGGGCGGGGAAGAGTTGAAAAGAGACCCGGGCGAGCCACATCGGGAAGGAACGTGGCGAGAGAACTGCACAGAGACTGTCTACCGCGACTGGTGGCAAGAACTGTGAGGGCCGAGACGCTGGGGCGGCAGAGGGGGAGGAAGGGAAAGGGGGGTGGGAGCCCTGGGAAGCAGAAGGGCCATTAGATACGGGCCACGGCCTGCGGAAATGCCCCGACAAGAGGGCAGGGTGGTGTCCCTGTTCCTCGGGGGGGCGTACCGGAGAATAAGGGGAGGTCCCCACCCGACCGGCCCCGGATCTGGAAGCCGGCCGGGCACAGATATAGCGGGTCACGTACAAGGACATACCAGAAATGGCTCCTGATTGCTCCAGCAGCTGCACTACAGAAACCAGCACCTGCTCCCCACTGAGGGAACCAACCCTGCTGCTGTGCTGTTCCAGCCGCAGTCTGATGACATCATCAGGCTGCACCCACCTACCCTTGTGGAGGTGGGGCCTTAGATGGAGAGGGGAGGAGCCAGTCACAGGCCAGCCATCAAAAGTGGCCGACACCGGCATGGAACAGCCGACACCTTCACAGACAGAGGCACCTGGGTTCCACAACACCCACGGTGCTTCCTCCCCTGAGGCCTTCAAGGTAACTCTTGGGTACAACATCCTTTCTCAGAGCCAGGGGCTCGCCCAGAGAGAGACTTTAAAGTGGAAGCTTTATTATAGACTGGGAACTCGCTTCCAGGTAACCTGATCCTCAGCTATAGACCAGGGATTGTGAGGTAGAGGAGGGACTAGGGAGACTGGGTACCAGGGCGAGGGTGTCTATCCCTTGCGCCCTAAAACCCAGTTGGGTATACCCTCCCAGACTAAAATGCACCTGGCTAAAGCCGGGACAAGAATATTATATCCTGATATTATTAATGATAATTAATGATAAATATATCAATATATGATATAATATGACATATCTATTAGATAAAATATTGCCTAAATCCTTTAATCCTTTTCCCTATGATACATGTTTATGCACCCTATTTCTGAAGAGACGTAGTATGCAGTGCTAGAACATAACTTGTGTGGAAATATGTAGCACTGCAACATATTACTGTACATAATTTTAAAAGACTGGAACTCTTTTGCAGTTATTTTACCTCAGGTCAGTTTTTCAAGCAAGTGTTTCTCATCTAGCCACCTGGATAAGTGGTCAGAATTTTGAAAGTACTTGGCATGTTTGGTTTTGGACATTGTTGTAGAAGCTACTATTCCATAGTGTGTCTATGGAACACTGATCAGAAAGCATCATCTTAGTGTTCTGGTGCCAACCATTCACTGTCAGAGACTGTTGGAAGAGATGGAGACAGAGTCTGATGATGCCTTTTCGCTAGACCAATTTTTGTTGATGAGACTGTGGCCGCTTTTAGACGAGCGGCGCTCAATTGTGCATCGCCATTGCGCATATTTTGAAACGCCCGCATGATGTAATTTGACGAGACGGAAGTGGGTTATTATGCGTATATTGCGGCAGTAGCGTATTTTTAAAGTCCGCAAATTAAATAGCTCACAATCGAGCTATTTAATTTGCGAACTTTTAAAATGCGCCACCGCCGTAATATGCGCATAATAACCTACTTCCATCTCGTCAAATTACATCATGTGGGCTTTTCAAAATATGCGTAATCGAGCGCCTCTTGTCTAAAAGCGGCCTATGCAAGCCTGAAAGCTTATATTTTGGGACAAACACAGCAGCCTCACTCTCTCAAGCAGGCTGGAAGAGGTCAGGTGCTGGGAAGGTGGAAATCCCATCTTCTTACACATACCCGCCCACCCTTTCCTGGAAGGTTCACATCTCAAACACATCTTTTAGTTCTATTTCCCCATTTGTGTTGTGAACCACTTCTTCAAGCAAATTTGTTTCTATATTTGGTACAGATAGGGGCTTCTGGTTTTGAAGTAATGTTGCTAATTATACCAGTGCTTCTTCCACCTTCCACTGTGACTACAAGTTTGCACTGAATTGCAATAACATGTTTATACCTCACCCATTCGGGTTTTACTCTTTTTAAAAAAAGTAACTATAGCTACTTCTCTTGGCTGGCTCTGGTGCAAATTCTTCCTCACTACTGACCTAGTTAAGTGTCAGTTTATTTTACCACTGCTCCCTGTTGCTGTGGCAATATACAGTCCACCCGAACAGCCTTTGAATCCCCTTATTATGTTTCGTAGTACCTGTCTTTCATCAAGCTGTCTTCGGAAGCTGCTTTGTGTATAGGCTCCATGCCAGTGGTATTGCCTTTGTACCTATGTGTCGTTATTGGAATGACTGATTGCTTCAGTTCATGAACAGATGTTTTGCTTGAGTATCATTAATCAAATTTCTCAAGACAAGGGAAACATTAGCCAATTAATTAAGATGTAATACCACTCGTCTAAGAGGTACTACTGACTCCACACTAATTGTTGGAAGTTTTTCTTTGCTTTACTACTTATCAATTCTAGAGCACTACTAGATTTATAGAGATAGGTCCCTGCCCAGTGGGCTTACAATCTAAGTTGGACTGAGTGAGGGTAACACACAGGAAAAGACAGACACACACATTCCCTTTTTACAGATGGGGAACTGAAGCTGAGACTTACCCAAGGCCACCCAGTGACTTCATGGCTAGGACAGAATTCAAACCCTGGCTTTCCAGGCCCAAGTCTAGCACTTTATCCACTACACCACACTGATTCTCATGCTTATCATTGGAACCTGCTGTATTGAGCTTCCTAAACTCAAAGACTGATGCTCTGAATATGTCAGTAAATAAGGAAAGGTAATGTGAAATATTCAGGACACATCCCAATGACAATAGCCTTCAGTGAAAAATCATGCATTAGGAAGCTCTCTGTCTTGATCAAGAAAGTCTCGATAAAGTTGCTACAGACAAAACGCCCATTGTAGCTGCAAGCAAACCCCCCCCCCCATGCAACGCTATATGTAGAATGAAACACAAAAGCACATTGGACTTCTATATTAAACTGGAAACACAGACTAGCCTGATAATCATCACAAACACTAGCACAGGACTGGGAGTTGGGAACTCCTAGGTTCCAATTAGAAACATGTTGTCTATGGCTTATAAGCATCACAATCTTCTGATCAGACAAGACAGTACCAGTGCTACCACTTAATAGGGACACAAGTCCTATTCACTTCAATGGGGCTTGTGCCTGCACTAAGTACGAAGCATCAGTGCTGTCCACTCTAAGACCATTTCCTGCATCTCTTTCCCCTACTAACCCTCCCAGAGTGTGTGATGCTTCAAATGTGTAAATTGCTATAGCCATCTTGCTTTTATTTAAATATTTAAGTATTTATTTAGCCTTTTTGCAGTGCTTAGAGGATCAGCCAGGGCTGAGTCCTGTACTGCTATTTAGTAAACAATTGATTTTTTTAGTTCTAAGCTGCTTGGGAGTCCAAGATAGAAATTAAATTCTGTGAAACGGGGGGGGGGGGGGAGGAGGACAAAATGATGTCTGGAAGCCTCCTATTCAAGACATGAGAAATAATTGTAACTGAAAAGAAAACAACATAAATAAATATAAAATAAATAAATAAGAAGGGATATAACAATTTTCAAAATATTTTGCCACTGAGGGAAGGACAAGAGAAAATGGGTTGAAGTTACAGAAAAGTAGATTTAAATAAAATATTAGGAAGAACTTCCTAACTGCAAGAATATTTTTGAGTAATGGAAGAAGTTGCTAAGGAAGGTTGTGGAATCTCCTTCACTGGTGGCGTTTAAGAGGTTGTTGGCAAAATATTTCCTAGACAGTTTGGGAACAGTTATTTCTGCTTCAGTGCCAGGTGATGTATTTCTGAGGCCTTTTCCAGCTCTGGATCCAAAAACAGAGGCTCCCATACTATGGGTCAGGATCCCAGAATGGGGCTGGGGGGAGGGGCAGCTCAGGTCACAAACTTGATTGATATTTCATACACTTTGGATGCCGTTCTTGCTCACTAGGGTCATGAATAGGGATGGGTAAACGTGGTTCGGAAGTTCGGAGTTCGGACCAAACTCAGCCTGTTCGGTCGACTGAACTGAACTTCCGAACCGAACTCAAATTTAAAACCGAACTGAACCGAATTTCCGAACTCTGTTCTGTTCGCCCATTCCTAGTGGCAACACCACACACAAAAATACCCTGGTTTTGAATGGACGAACTTGGTTTGGAAGTTCAGAATTCGACTGAACTTGGTCTGTTCGGTCGACCGAACCGAACTCGAATTTTAAACCGAACTGAATTTCCGAACTCAAATTTCAAACCAAACCAAACTGAATTTCCGAACTCCATTCTGTTCACCCATCCCTATGAACTCGGTCTGTTCGGACGTCCGAACCAAACGTCTGAACCAAACTCTCGAACGACCGAACAGTTTGGTCGAGTTTGGATGAGTTTAGGGGCAGGAAAAATGTCTTTTCAGGGCCAAAAATTTGGTTTCGGTTTTGGTTTCAGTATCGATAGTGCTATTTTTGAATGTTCGGCCAAACCGAACTCGACTGAACTGAACCATTGAACCCGAACTTGGGTTTCGAACCAAACAACCGAACGTCTGAACATCCGAATCGCATTCTGTTCGTCCATTCCTAGTCATGAAATTCGAATGAAGGCCCTTTTTACATCGGCCTCTCCCACTTATGAACATGCAGAAATCTGAGTGTTCATGAGTGGGAGAGGCCCATGTGAAGGACATGGGGTGGGCAGTGAGTGGGGTTGCATGTGCGCTCCCGCCTAACTCGCATCTCCACTCATCCCCACACATGGAGCAACCAGGGAAAACGTGCATGGGGGTGAGTGGGAATGCATGTGTGGCCGTGTGCACGCCCCGCCCACGCACTGGCACACCCTTCACCCGGTGGTACCATGTAAAAACAGCCAATGGCTCAAAATGAAACTTTCAAAATGAAAAGTTCAACAGATAAATGTAAAATTCTGCATTTAGGTAAGAAAAATCAAATGTGCAACTACAGGATGGGGGATGCTTGGCAGCAATACATATGAAAAAGGTCTGGGGATTGTAGTTGATCACAAATTGAACATGAGTCAGCAGTGTGATGCAGCCGCAAAGAAGGCTAATGCAGTTTTAGGCTGCATTAACAGAAGCATCATTTTCCAGCCACAAGAAGTAATAGTTCCACTCTATTCAGCGCTGGTCAGACCTCCTCTGGAGTATTGTGTCCAGTTCTAGGCACCACACTTTAAGGACATCGACAAGTTGGAACAGGTTCAGAGAAGGGCGACAAAGATGGTCAGGGGTCTGGAAACCAAGTCCTATGAGGAAAGGTTGAAGGAGCTGGGTATGTTTAGCCTAGAGAAATGAAGACTAAGGGGAGACATGATAGCGGTCTTCCACTACCCAAAGGGCTGTCTCAGAGAGGATAGCAAAGACTTGTTCTCTCTTGCCCCTGAAGGCAAGACTAGATATAATGGGCTCAAATTACAAGAACGTAGATTTTGGTTAAACATTAGGAAGAACTTCCTAATGGTAAGAGCTGTTTGACAGTGGAACAAATTGCCTAGGGAGGTGGTGGGCTCTACTTCACTGGGGGTTTTCAAACAGAGACTAGAGCACCATCAGTCAGGATGCTGTAGCCAGAGACTTTGTGAATTGATTAGGGTGTTGGACTAGATGACTTCTGAGGTCCCTTCCAACTCTTATCATTCTATGAGGTTGCATAGTCCAAAAGCTTGGGAATCAGTGTTCTAAAACTTTCCAGAACAGTCTAGTCCTAAGTGTAAGTTTTATTTTGCTCTGCTTTCTAATGCTGTAAGTCAAACCCACCCTTATTGGCGCACTGAGGTTCTAAGGATACCTTGATGTATCACAGAGAGACTCCCTTCAGGAGAATGGGAGACAGTGGGTGCTTTCAAATGGGACTCTGGGCGATAGCTGCCAAAGAAGTGTTGTGATGGCCCAGGCTGGGGAGGGGGCAGGACGACGCCTGGACGTGCGTCCGTACCTCTCCTCTCCTGTGTTGCATGCAGCACCCCTCCTACTCTGCTGACCTGCAGCCATGGCAGCCAATGACAGCTATCATGGCGCCCGGCCCCTGCCGCCACTTTGGACCAGGTTGAGTGAAGTGGGCTATCACACATGATAGACCGCTTTACTCTGGGTCTGCCGGCTGGTTCCTGACTGTGGTGGAGCTTAGCCTGAGCTGTCGCCCGGGGACCTCAATACTGAGGTCTTTCAAATGCGCTTTTAAAAATCAAGCATGAGCCGTGATTGCAATGATGGCCGGCAACTTCCCACTCGTCTAAAAGCCCCCCGCGTGACTTTTCTCAAAGCGCGTTTTTCAATGTGCTAGATCCTGCCGCTCGTCTAAAGGAACCTTAATCACACTTACCTTGGCCAGTATTGTCAAAAAGTCTAAGGATGTTGGATGTCTACGTCCCTTTGAAGTTCTGGTACGGGAATGGGCACCAGGGGTGGGATGGATTGTGTGGTTACATTTTCTCCTGGCCCCGCCCCTTCCAAGTATTGTGACATAACGATGCTCGGAAAAGGCATGAAATCACATCAGAAAGGGATGTGGACCCCGTCATCCTGCCGCTTTTCGATATGACAACCACTCTCCTTTTCTGAGTGTCACAATGTGATCAAGGCCAGTAGTATAGTTGGGTTTAAGAAAGGATTGGATAAGTTTCTGGAGGATAGGTCCATTAGCAGCTAGTAGCCAGGTAGGTTTGGGGAATTCAGTACCATACTGTCATGAACTGGGAGTGAATAACAGGGAACAGATCGCCCCATTGTGACCTGTTGGGTACTTCTTCCAAGCGACTGAGATTGGTCACTGTCGGAAACAGGTGCTGGACTTGATGGACCATTGGTCGGACCCAGTACGGCGCTACTTATGTTCTTAATGTCATAGCATCCAGAAACAGGCACGGTGAAGGGGCTCCCCTGTCCCTTTCCCTCCCTGAATGTAATTCTGCCAATGCCCTGGGCTAGAGGTAGGATTTTAAAAAGAGCCTAAGGCCATTGTGTACTCTTTCAATAATCCCAGCCCTACCTCGTGATCCCATAAGGAACTGTGTTCTCTCTTATGACAGGCACAAAAAAAGAGAAAAACCTGATGAACCTGAGAGGAGTGAAAGGTTGGACAAGAAGCATTGTAGCTACATTCATTTGGTACAGAAAGTGACAGAAAAGGCAGCTTCAGCAGCTTGTATGTTTAAAAATTATTTTAAAAAAACCAACAACCCAGTTCTAATTAGATGTACCATTGCTCAATACTGTATTTGAAATGACCAGAGCAATAGGCTTATCAGAAGCCTGCTATACTCATTCATGTAGGAAATTGTGTAATTAGAAATAGGTCAAAGAATTTGAGAACTAAGAAAAATAACCATTAGGCATAAAAAATAAGGGGGGGGGGAGAAAGATCTTTCAACACGTTATTAAATACAACACTGAGACAAATTAAGAAAAAATTGCATAAAGGTTCAGCAGGGATGACTGCATTGCTTTCACAGACTACTGGGGCATGTTTGGGTAACACATTTTGTATTTATTTTGGACATTATCATACTGAATTGAAAACAGCAGGGTTATTTGGGTAGATCTCTCCAAAGTATGTACAAAAGTGTAAGGAAAAGAAAAGATACCCCCAAAACACTGACTAAAAGCAGTTTCAGAAAGCATGGAAAAATGAACACAGTGGAGGTTCCTAAGTGTTAAAACAAAAATCCTGAATGAAAAAAATTGTGACAGAAGAGCTCCGCGACAACAGAGGTATTGGAGGAGATGTTGATGCTGATGGACAGACTCAGATGAGTGGTGAGGAATGGTGGGAAGAGAGGAATTACTACTACTGAGTAGCTTTTATATAACAGAAAATTGGAGTTTAATGAACTGCTACTGTCAACCAAAGCGAAGCCAGCTAACTCAATCAAAGTTAAACAAATGGTTATCAAGACTAAAGGGCAAAGAGTAGCTCTATCTATAGATACTCAAGACAGGGAAGACTTGAGAATAAAATATCTTTATGATGGGCTAATAGAAGACAAGAGTGTGATTATGACTGAGTGACTAACTTGCCTATTAGCTGAGAAAGCAGCAAGACATTTGTTGCCATAGAAACAGAGATGATAGATCTGTTTAAACAATTTCTTCTTGGACCAATGAGGGTTTTTTTCTGAATAGAGTGCGAGTTAATGGGAGATGGGCGATTCCTATATTGACTGAATCATTGTTGGTAATGAATGAGCTTCCAAAGTTTGGGTTCGAGAAACAGCAGGAAATAAGCCTTCCACTTCACTTTGTTCCTGAGTAGTGTGGAAATGCTTCCACGCCAGTCTTTCAATGCAGGATTTTAGCCTACCTACCTGCTTTTGGACAAGAACTAGGAGGTGCAAGATTTCACAGGAATGAAGGAAGAAAATCAGAGAAATAAAGTTTGTGTGTGTCTTCAGCATGATCCCTTTGGGGAAAGTCTGAGCAATATGGAAAAAGCAGTGTGGTCATGCTTAATCACTCAGTCAGTCAGTCAGTGATACTACCTGGCCATCTGCTACGTAGTCTTCTCTCATTTGCAGTTCTGGTCGCCCTGTCTCAAAAAAGACATCGCTGAACTAGAAAAGGTGCAGAGAAGGGCAACGATAATTATAAAGGGTATGGAACGGCTTCCATACAAAGAGAGTCTTGACAAGCTGGGTCTCTTCAGCTTAGAGAAGAGAAGACTGAGAGGGGACATGATAGAGGTTTATAAAATCTTGAGTGGTGTGGAACAAGTAGATAGAGAACAGTTATTTACTCTCTCAAATAGTACTAGAACTAAGGGACACTCCATGAAATTAGCTGCTGGCAGATTTAAAACAAATAAAAGGAAGTACTTTTTCACTCAACGCATAATTAACTTATGGAATTTGTTGCCAGAGGATGTTGCCACAGCCAGTAGTATAGCCGGGTTTAAAAAAGAACTGGATAAGTTCTTAGTGAGTAGGTCCATTAATGGCTACTAACTAAGTAGCTTATGGGATGAACTTCTTACTGTTGGGAGCTGGGAGTGAACAACGGGGAATGGATTGCCCATTGTGACTGTTGGTTCTTCTCCCATGCGATCAAGATTGGCCTTTGTCCTAAATCCTGAACCTCCTTCCTGATGTGTCTGCCACACCTCCTCATTTTCAGCAATCAGGGCCTTGATTAAGAAGCCTTTGTACAGTCCCCAGTCCAGGGGTTCCCAAACATGGAGTGGGGAAACCAAGTGGGATCATCATATTATTAAATGAGCTCTGACAAAAATGGATCTACATAATTAGATATGCAGGTTTCCAAAGCTTGGGGGTCACAAGAATTTCTTCTGTCTCTCAGTGGAGTCAACCTGAAAAGGTTTGTGCCACTGCCTTACTCCTCCCCCTCAACTTAGTGTTAATAAACTATATCTTATGACTCCCCAGTTCCTCAAAACATATTCACCCCTTCTCTCTTGCTGCCTTCCATGCCTGAAACTCCCTCCCTGAATGCATTTGCTCTGCTCCTTCCCTCCCAACCTTCAAATGCCTCCTGAAAACCTACCTCTTTTGTCAGGCTTTCCCTAGCTCCTCATCTCCATAGACTCATCACTGATGCCTCCTTTTCCACCCTTCACTCATGGTCTCCGTTCCTCCTGTAACTACATTAAGCACATGCACCTGCAACTTCTCAACTTCATGAATATATCCCTGTCTCTTCCTTTGGGTAAAAACAGTCTTGCGGTCAGTGGGACTGCTCCCTTGGCCACCCCAGGGTGGAAAATACCAGGCAACATGGCCTGGGTCAGGTCAGGGCATCAACCTGACGTGACCACGCCCAGGGAGCTGTCCCACCGTCCATACGGCCCAGGTACAGCCAGGATCACAACAAACAAATGGGCTGGAGGCCCTGCCCATGGTAGCCCCCAGTCCGGGAAAGCCATGGCCCCACAGAAATTCTGGCTTGCTTTGGCCCAGGTGGGCAGGTCTTAGCCCAGGCTGTCACCTCCATGGTTGTCCAGACATCACAGCCCGGGCTAGCCCCCAACACTGCTCGGGCCAATCCCAGGTAAACATCTGGCAGGGCATGGTTATATGTGCCGCTGGGTTGCAGGCCAAAGCAGGCCCAAATCACATCTCTACCATTTGTTCCCCCTTTCCTTACTTCTCGTCTTTCCTAGATTGCAAGTTTTGCGGGGTAGGAACCTGTCTCTCATGAATGATTGTACAGAGCCAGTTATATTGCTTGTGCTATATAAATACATAATATATCTAGCCATAGGGACTGTAGTATGTCACAAGTTCTTAAAATAGAGGCAATCATTCCAGTTAGGTCAGGTTTAATACAGTGTTTACTTCAAAGATTTTCATAAGGTTCAGTGTAAACTTTGACCCTTTTTAAACAGGCCACGCTGGGGTGGTGGCCAGTGTGCATGCCAGCGCAGGGGCTGTGGGGGGTGGGCAGGTGTACATGGGCGCACACCAGCACACACCCATCCCCAACACATGGAGCAACTGTTGTCATCAGTTGCTCTGTGCATGGATGATGGTTGGAGGTAGGTGGGCATGGTGTTATGCAGGAGTGTGCATGCATGCCTACCCGCTACCACTGCTGTGCAAACAGGACTCGCCTATGCTTATCCATGCAAGTCCCTGTGCGGGCATGCATGGATGTGTCTTGTGTAAAAAGGGCCTCGGTCCAAAATCAACAGCCTTTTTATAAAGTCCACTCTTGATTGTTTGTAACTTAAAATACAACTTCTTAATAACAGGAGAAAGGAAAATAAGTAGGTTAACTTCACTTTTTTACAAGCAGTGTGACAATCAGGAAAGAAATAAACTAGAACAGCTAGATTCTTTAGCAAGACCAGAAGGATATAGTGTCTGCATACCACAAGCAACAGATCAGTTGCATGGACAAACAGCAACTACTGGTAAAGGGTTATAACGGAAAGCTATGGCCATGTTCCCAGGTGCAACAGTTCAGTTAAATCACTATCCCTCACAGAGAGAGGGGGCGGGGTGAGGAATCTGCAGTTCTGAAGTACCAGTTTGGAGTGAAAGGGGAAAGATCATCACAGTAATATATACGAAGCTTCCCAATTCAGATTGCTGTTCTTCAAATCATTCCCTCCATCCTGCAATATTGTGGTTTCTATAGTCAACTCTTAATGGGTTAGGATCTTTTTCTTCATCCTCTTCTGTGAAGAGCCTACTGCTTTGCCTACTACTCATCAATTTTATCTTTAAAAAGTTAATGCTAATAGCAGCACAACTGATCATTGAGATAAGAGACTGGAAGTTGTTTCACAGCATGGTTTTGACTGGGCTTAAAATATTTCATCCAATAAATTAAACAAACAAAATAAATTATATGAACTGGGACAGAGCTCTGTCATTTTGTCAGGCCATTAAGAACTTTTTCCATTCACTGTCATAAAAACTAAGCTAACCAAAGTAACCAGACCAAATCTATGACCTGCTTAAATAGAGGTTCTTGGATCTTACGTAATAAGATTAAAAGTAAATAGGGTTCCCCCCACACCACACATACAAAAGAACTAAGATGCGACTTGCTCTATTTAATAACTAATTTATATCAAATAGCATCACATTATATTAATTCCCTCTCACAAGCAATTTTGTCTTTTTATAAATGGTATCCTTTCTTTTGACAAGTTTCCTTTGAGATTGACAGCTGATAAAGAAGATAATTTTGCCTTCATTGTTCAGGTTCAGTAATGACAATTCTTAGCAGTTAGGTCTACAGTGTGCTACGCTTAGAAACAGGCTGGTGTAGGGCTGCTACAACCGTTGCTTAAAGAACTGGGGAGGGATTAGAGCGTGCTGCCTAATATATGCAAAATGGAAATGAGAAAAGATTACATCTGGGTATTGTTAGCAAGGTAATTTTCATTGTAGCATGAGACACATCTACCTGTCTATACAATTTGCTCCAATTTAATATTTATAAATTGATTTGCTTGAAGGTCATGCTCACACAGTACAGTACTGTTCCTTAGGTAAGCTCTAGATAAAAATATACATCATTAAAAAAATGTGGTTATAAATGACACTGAAGTATTTGTAATAATGCCATTTTGAATTGAAATGACTAGTAATGAATACCTTCTCCTGTTTTATGAAAAACAAATTTAGAGCCCAAATACACATTGTAACAGGGTGACTGCTTAGGAGTAGGGTCTTGGAGATCCAGCCTCCCCAAGAAGCCACCCCACAGCAGGATCTTCACTCTGTGCTCTTTATTTATATAGGTGCCATCCTTCACCATCAGTCTCCCAGTATTCATATACCCCAAGTCTGTATCCTTCAGGTAGCTTCCTCACTGTCCTTGTAATAAGAGCCTCTCCCTTAGGCTCAGCTAGCCAGACACGGTCCCTCCTGCAGCCCACTACCTAAGCAGCAAAGCCTCAGCTCCTGCTTCCTAGAACTCAGTCTCCACAGTTCTCTCATATCCCTCTGAGTCTCCCGTAACTAAGCCCAGCTCAGTCTCTTTATGCCTTGGGCTGGCCTAGCCACATCCTGAGACTGCTGTCCCCACTCAGACCCTTATTTCTCTAGACTTAGTTGCCCTCAGCTGCACCCCTTAAAGGGCCAGTGCTAGCAAGGCACTCTGCCCTGCTACACGCATCATGAAATAATTTTTACAAGTTTAAAAATCATACACTGTTTTGCTATACACTGGGATAAACCTATAATTACTATTTGAGCAACATGTGCATAGAAAAAGGGCATGTTCACCAGTTTCTTACTGTAGAATTCTCTCTCTCCTCTCTCTCCTTCCATCTCTCAACCCTAGTACAAAAACTGGGTTCTGGGAACATTATTTGTGCTGGATTCCCAGTAGCATAAGCCTTCCCCTACATTCATGATTCCCCAAATGTTTGCCTGTGTGAGACTAAGGCCACTTTGAGACATGACCCACCCGTGCATATTTGGACTGCGGGGGCGGGGGGCGGGGGAATGTGCAGCTCGAATATGCACGGGGATCGGCCGGTCTGAAAGGCCTCCCCGCATGGCTTTGCCAGGCAGGAAATCAAGCTCTTTATCCCGTGCGGCTTTGCCGGCAAAGCCGCATGGGAGGGCCTTTCAGACCAGCTGATCTCCGCGCATATTCAGGCTGCACATTCTCCCCCATGGCCCAAATATGCGCAGGTGGGCCATGTCTGAAAGTGGCCTGAGTAAAATCACATGAGACAAGGCCAGCTAGATCCCCTGCCCACCCTGGGGAGGAACAATGCAGCCGCCACACTTTGGACTGGCGGGCGCAGAATTTGTGAGTAGCCTGCCTCCCCCCAGCCATCACCAGTTTCTTCCACATCATGGGTCCAGCCAAGGAGCCGGCCACATGGGGCTGGACTCCTGCTGTGCTGCAGGATCAGGCCTTGGGCTGAAACACAAATCAAAATTATTCTTGCAAGTATCTTGTGAGAATCGAGAACCAACAGCAAGTTCTCAAGAAAATCTCATGAACAGTTCGAGCTCTTGTGAGATATCTCAGTAAAAAAAACACTAACCCTTCCACTGCACTTGCAAAAAATAAGGGGGGGGAAGGGACTTTTACTTACCTGGATGCCTCTCTGAGTCCAGGGGAACTGCTCCGGTTGCTGGGTCTCACCTCTGGATCTCTCCCTGCTTGATTTCTCTGTGGGGGAAGCCTCTGAGGAGGTGGCGAAATAATTAAAGTCAATAAGCAATAAGCAATAATCATTCATACTTAATACTCAATGAATAATCAATAACCAATAATTATTAAATAAAAATCACGGTGCCTGCTCAAAATGGCCATAGGGCTATTCTCAGCATGTGCGACCCTTTTCCAAAATTGCCATTTTGGAAAAGGGCAGCCATTCTGAGCATGTGCAGACTGGCTGCCCCTTTCCAATGAAAAAAGGCCTCACATGCTCAGAACTGCTCTGGTGGCCATTTAATTTTTTTATTTTTTTTTATTTTAAACATTTCTGAGTCACCCCCTCATGCCTACGGCATCTCAGGGCGACGTACAATGTCATAAAAACAATCAATAAAAACATTTTTAAAAACAACACAATAAGTTTAAACTTAAAACAGGATTGGGAAACAAAAAAATAAGGGTAGGGGAGAGCCAACACCCTAATCCACCCCTGCTCCCTCCTCCCCAAAGGCCTGGGCGAACAGCCAGGTTTTACAAGCCCGCCGAAATGTCAAAAGGCTTGGGGCCAAGCAAGCTTCCTCTGAGAGGGAATTCCAAAGATGTGGCACAGCAACCGAGAATGCCCTCTCCATTGTAGCCCCCCCCCCGCTTAACACGGGAGACCTCTTAGAAGGCACCCCCGGCCGACCGAAGGAGCAGCTCTGGGGTGCGGAGGGTGAGGTGGTCCCTGAGGTACAAGGGGCCCAGACTGTGAAGGGCCTTATAGATTAATACCAATACTTTGAATCTGACTCGGCACGCTATTGGCAACCAGTGCAGAGTCCGCAGCACTCGTGTTATGTGCTCCTGACAATCCGTCCCCGTGAGGAGCTGGGCCGCCGCATTCTGCACTAGCTGCAACTTCTGAACCAGGAACAAGGGCAGCCCCACGTAGAGCGCATTTATTTATTTATTTATTTATTATTTATTGAATTTATACCCCGCCCCTCCTGAATACAGCTCGGGGCAGCTTCCAACAATAAAAACAATATAAAACAATTTAAAACATATAAAAATACAGTATCAAATATTAAAATATTAAGAGCAGGGCCACGGGATACAAAATACAATATAAAACATATAAAAATACAGTATCAAATATTAAAATATTAAGAGCAGGGCCCTGGGATACAAAAATCAATAGGGGAGGGGAGACAGAACCCACTAAACCCTCCCCCCCCTTCCCAAAGACCTGGGCGAACAGCCTGGTTTTACACTTTCGTTGGAATATCAAGAGACTTGGGGCCAGGCGAGCTTCCTCCGGTCGGGAGTTCCAAAGATGTGGCCTGGCCACCGAGAATGCCTTCTCCATTGTGGCCCCCCGCTTAACACGGGGGACCTCCAAGAAGGCACCCCCGGCAGACCGAAGGGTCCGCTCCGGGGCGCGGAGGGTGAGGCGGTCCCTGAGGTATGAGGGGCCGAGACCGTGAAGGGCTTTATAAATCAATACCAACACCTTGAACCTGGCTCGGCACGCTATTGGCAACCAGTGCAGAGCCCGGAGCACAGGTGCTATGTGCTCCCGACTTGTTCCCGAAAGGAGATGGGCCGCCGCATTCTGAACTAGTTGGACCCTCTGAACCAGGCACAGAGGAAGCCCCAAGTAGAGCGCGTTGCAGTAGTCTAGCCTCGAGGTAACGAAGGCATGGATGAGTGAGGCCAGGTCCGGGCCGGAGATGAATGGATGCAGCCTCTGCACCAGATGCAACTGGCGAAAGGCAGCCTTTGCGACTGCCTCCACCTGCCGGTCCAGGCGGAGGCCTGCGTCCAACACCACCCCCAGACTCCGGACCTGTTGAGCTACAGGAGGGCGAACCCCCCCAATCAGGGGGGCCGACACCTCCCTTGCTCTCCCCACCACCATCACCTCTGTCTTATCGGGGTTGAGCTTCAGACTGCTCTGCCACATCCATTCCGCCATGGCCTCCAAACACTGGGATAGCACCGAGATGGCAGGGTCCGGGTCTGTTGAAAAAGAGAGGTACAGCTGAGTATCATCAGCATATTGGTGACAATGCACCCCGAACCCTCTCACGACCTCCCCCAAGGGCTGAAAATATACATTAAACAATAATGGAGACAGAATGGAACCCTGCGGAATGCCGCATGATAAGGCGCGGGGGCAAGATGTTTCCTCCCCCAGCACCACCCGCTGGCTTCTCCCTGAGAGGAATGAACAGAACCATTCAAGAACAGTCCCATCCAGACCCCCCAGGTCACGCAGCCATTTCAACAGCAGCCCATGGTCCACGATATCAAAAGCGGCCGAGAGATCTAGCAGGATGAGAAATGTTGAACATCCTGCGTCCATCTCCCGGCGGAGATTGTCGACCAAGGCCACCAACGCCATCTCGGTGCCATAGCCGGGGCGGAACCCAGATTGAAACGGGTCCAGGAAACCGATGCTGTCCAGATGTGCCTGGAGCTGGATCACCACCGCCCGCTCAATAACCTTCCCTAAAAAGGGAAGGTTAGAGACAGGTCAGTAGCTGGCAAGTGCATCCACATCTAATGATGGTCTTTTTATCAGGGGGTGCACCACAACCTCCTTGAGGCAGGGCGACAACCTCCCCTGCTGTGGAAACGCATTGACCACTCTCGTCAGCACCGTCCCCAATGTCTCCCTGGAGGCTTTCACCAACCAGGACGGGCAAGGATCAAGTTCACAACTGACCCCAGAACATCCACCGCATCGGCCAGCGTCACTTCCTGAAACTCCCCCCACAAAGTTGGAGCAGACGGGGCCTCCATGACCTCACCCTCTCCACCTGCTGCCCCCAACCTGGTGTCAAAGTCACTCTGAATTCGAGCGATCTTGTCTGCAAAGTAGGTGACAAACTTCTCGCAGCAGGCCTGAGACAAGTCCCCATCCAGGCGGAGGAAGGCCGGACTGACAAGACCCCGCACCACCCGAAACAGCTCTGCTGGGTGTGACTTTGCAGACGCTATGAGGGCAGCAAAGAATTCCTTCTTTGCTGTCCTCACAGCCTCAACATAGGACCGCAAATGGACCCTATGGAGAAGTCGGTCGGAGTCAGAGCGAGTCAGACACCAGCATCGCTCCAGCCTCCTGCCTACTTGTTTAATACACCACAGCCCCTCGGTAAACCAAGGGGCCCTGCGGTGATGAGACAGAGGCAGGGGGCGTCTTGGAGCCACCCTGTCAATGGCCTCCCCCAACAAGCTGTTCCAATGTTGGACTAGCTCATCGACAGAGTGACCGTCCAGGTCCAAGATTAATTCCCTTAGGACCTCTTGGAACCACTGAGGTTCCATCAGCCTCCGAGGGCGGACCAATCTAACTGGTCCCATCCCCTTCTGGAGGTGGCGTGCTGAGAGGCTGGCCTGGAGGAGATAATGGTCCGTCCATGCACCAGATGGACCTCCCCCACCTCCCCCACTACCAGACCACCCACCTCAAGGCCAGAACTAAAGATCAGGTCGAGGATGTGCCCTCCCACATGGGTTGGGCAGGTGACCACTTCGGACAAATCCATGGTTGCCATGGCGGTCATGAATTCTCACTCCGCTCCTACAAGGCCGGTATCGGCATGGACATTGAAGTCCCCCAGGACCGAAGTCCTGGAGGAGCCCAGCGTCACCTCCGAGGCCAACTCTGCTAGAGTGGTAAGGGATGCTGCTGGGCAGGAAGGGGCCTGGTATACTAGCAGTACCCCCTAGCTTGCCCCCAGCCAAATCAAACACCACATGGAGGGCCTCAATATCTGCAACCTCTTGAACTGGATATCTCCTAACAGGCCAGTCTTCTCTAAAAATAATCGCTACGCCACCTCCCCGGCCACCTGAGCATACACAGTGATTTTTAAAAATGTATTATTATGTTTGTCTCCTCCTTGACTGCTTCCTTCCCTTCCCCCACAGAGAAGCCAAGCGGGGAGAGATCCAGCAGCAAGACCCCAGCGGCTGGAGCAGTTCCCCAGGGCTTGGAGAGGCAGCCACGTGAGTAAAAGTCCCCCCTTTTTTGTAGCGGGAGGACTGATTGAGATTCTTGGCTGTTCTCGGTGATAATCCAGGCAATTCTCAGCTCATTCTTGTTTGCAAGAATGATCCGAGAACCCTGATTCTCATCAAGAAAAGTGAGAATACTGAGATTGAGTTTGCCCTAATTGGGCCTGCTGCTGCTAGACAGCTGATTGGAAGGAAGGAGGGACCAGAGGAGCAAGCATGCTCTCCCCAACTGCTAAACAGCTGATCAGAGCTCCCTTGATCAGCCCTTTAGCATGTGGGGAGTGTGCACACACTCCTCCAGGACCCTCCTCCCCACAATCAGCTGTCTAGCGGGCCCGATCCTCGGACCTCACTTTGTGGCAGTGCTGCACAGCCAAACACACAAAAGTCAGCCCATTATCCAATACTAATATAGTGTAAGACCTGGTTGTTCCGCCAAGCGTTTGGAGGAGGAGACAGGTAGTGTGGGTTGGTATGGGGGGTGGGGGGAGGTTGAAGGAAGGAAGGGTTTTTTTAATTAGGTTTTTATGTTTCTGTTTTTTATATATTTTAGCAATTGTGAGCTGCCACGAAGTGCCTGAGGCAAGAGGGAGAGGGATACCAAATATTTATATAAATAAATATTAGCCTAGCTGAGCTAGCAGTTGCCCATGATACGTCACTGGCCGCCTCTGGCCAACACATCACATGGCAGCCCCAGGGTGGGAGTGAGCAAACATCTGGCGGACGCCAGTGGCCAAATGGTCTGCTGCATTGCAGGGTAATGTCTGCCCAACTAATGTGGAATAACATCTCATGTGGCTTTACCTTTTGAGACTTAAATTTAATCCCATGACCCCAGACAGCAACAACGACACACAAATATCAAAGATTAATCTAGATCCTGACCCCCATCTGGGGCCCCGACTCATAGTTTAGGAACCTCTGTTCTACAGAATCCATGCTGATATAACCTGACTCCTTTCCCCCAACACCATCCTTCACTAGCCCCTACTGTTCCTTTCCTGCACTTCTTCTGCCACTATCTCCTATGCAACACGCAGTAGGCATTAAAACTGGCCACAGCATTAAAACTGGCCCTTGTGCTGTGGAATTCGCTCCCGGAGGAGGCTCGGTTGGCTCGCACTTTCCTGCTGTTTCGGCATGTATGTAAGACCTGGCTGTTCCGTCAGGCTTTTGGTGAGGGGGGGGGGAGGGACTGCCCCACATTGTATTGTATTTTAAATTGTTTACATTGTTTTACTTTTTTTTTTTTTACTGAGTGATGTTCGCCACCCTGGGTTGCCCTGTGGGTAGGAGGGGCGGGATATAAATTTTAAATAAATAAATACATAAATATTTAAATGCAGTAGCTTTTGTAAAATGCAGTAGTGCAGTAGCTGTGAACTTGGCCCAAAATACGCTTCCAATGTGCTGTATTTTAGAGAGATCTTAAGTAGGCATATGTATGTATGTATGTATGTATGTATGTATAAAATTAGCCTAACTTACCCTCGGAAGAAGGATTATCCAGTGTGTGTGTGTGTGTGTGTGTGTGTGTGTGTGTACTTTTGATCATACAGGCCAATTTCATCCAAATTTTGAAGAATGGTAGAAGGCTCAAAAGTAATCAGGGACCCAAAAACTCATAATAATAGGTGCCCAAAGTAGGGCTGTAGCGGAATGTCGCAGCGGTAGCTATTTCCACCGGAAACAGCATTTTTGCAATTAGTGGTACGGCATAGCAGAGGCTTTCATTCCGCTAGTTTCATTCCGCTACGTCCGCAGTTCCGCTAATTTCATTCCACTACTTCCACGGGCTTCGCAAAATAGCGGAAACATGACATTTTTGCTACTTCTGCCATTCCGCCAGCACCACAAAATAGCGGAACAGCGGTTTTCTGAGTTTCCGACAATTCCACAATTTTCCCGATAGTTTACAAATTTGCAGAATGCCGGCGGAATTAGCGGAATGTCAGCAGAAAAACTTCGGTGTGGCACGGGCAATTCCGAAATGGCGGAATGGGATCGCGGAGCGGTAACAGCTGCTGCCGCATCAGCCCTAGCCCAAAGGTTTGCCAGATGTCCAGGGTTGTCCTGGACAGTAAGAAATTATGCTATTTATCCAGTGTTCAGGACAACCCCTATCCTGCACCATCAATATGCTGATGACACTCAACTCTACCTCTCATTTTCATCTGACCCGGACCCTGCAGTCTCGGTGCTTACCTGGTGGTTGGCAGCTGTGGGGGGACTGGATGAAGGCGAGCCGACTGAAGCTGAATTCCAACAAGATGGAGGTGATGCTAGTGGGCAAGGTGATGGGTGTGATGTCCCCTGTTATTTGATGAAGTTCGTCCCCCATTGGTTCTCCAGGTTCGCAGTCTGGGAGCGCTCCTCAATACCCGGCTCTGCCTGGATGTCCAGGTTGGAGCTGTGGCGAGGAGCGCGTTCTTCCAATTACATCTGGTGCAGCAGCTTCAGCCATATATCTTAGACTCCGACCTGGCTATTATCATCCTTGCTTTTATTACCTCGAGACTGGACTATTGTAATGCACCCTACGTGGGGCTACCCATGGTGATGGTTTGGAAGTTGCAGCTGGTGCAGAAAGCAGCAGCCCACCTCGTTGCAGGGATGGGTTGCCATGAGCACATTACACCGGTTCTCCGTTCTCTGCACTGGCTGCCTATAGTTTTCTGGGCCCGATTCAAGGTGTTGTTTTTTACCTATGAAGCCCTAAACTGCCTGGGCCCCGCCTACTTGTGGGACTGCCTCACTCCCCAGGCCCTGGAGCAGCCCTTGCGGTTGGCTGATGGTGCCTTCCTGGAGGTCCCTCGGGTATCCCGGGGGGCCACTCTGGAGAGGACGTTCTCAGTGGCTGCACCTAGGCTGTGGAACACCCTTCCATCTGTGGCCCATTTGGCTCCAGACCTCCCTTCCTTTGACAAAGATGCAAGACCTGGCTGTTCTATCATGCATTTGGTGAGGGAGGTGTGTGCTGGGTGGGAGTGGGTTAGGGTGTAGGGGTTTGATTATTCCTCCCAGTTTTAGTTTCATTTTAATTTATGGTGTATTGTTTGAATCTATTTATTTATTGTTGTATTTTTGTATTTGTATTTTATTGGTTGTTAGCCGCCTCAAGCTGCTGCGAGCAGAAGAGGCGGGATATAAATATTTTAATAAATAAATAAAAAATATAATGTGCAGGAATCTCTCAAGATGAACTAGCCAGATAAACTCTTAAATGGGTAGAATGCATTGGAAAATGTATTATTGCTGTTGCACTGAAAAATGTACAGGCCTCTGCTAAAAGTAGCAAGGAGTAGAGAGAGGTACATGGATGGATCAAGTGTGACAGTACAGATGGCTTAGGTCAGGCGCCTAAACCAAACAGAAATGTGTACATACCTCTCACCAGTATCACCTCTCTGGCCCTTTTCACATGGGCCATAGCTGGTTGGGGGGATGGATGGGCAGCGTCCCACGGACCCCCCGCCCCACCTCCACCTATCTCCACGCACAGAGCATTGGGCATTGGCGCCCGTTGCTCCATGTGTGGGTGATGGGTGGAGGTGGGTGGGGGCACAGGAGTGCAGATGCACCCCCACCCACTGCCCGCTGCGTTCCCACAGGCGCCCGCCCATCCCCCCTGCACCTGCTGCGGCATTCGCACGGGCACCCCCCCCCCACCTGCACATGTGTGNACTGCCCGCTGCGTTCCCACAGGCGCCCGCCCATCCCCCCTGCACCTGCTGCGGCATTCGCACGGGCACCCCCCCCCCACCTGCACATGTGTGCGAGGTGGGGGTGCCAGTGTCAGAGGGGCTTCTGACCAAGTGCAGTTTTTAAAATACATCAGAAGCACATAGCCTGCTAATGTCAATCAGGCCAGGTCTGATGCAGTATGGCACTCCTTACATAATGTAAGCACTGATTTTGGGGTATCAAATACATTTTGAGGATAAATGGAGAGGGGTGGGACCAGGGCTTCCAGGGTTGTTCTGGGGCCACAGGGCTAAAAGCAGCCTGCCATCCAACTGCACTGCAGGTACACACCTGAGGGCCACACCCAAGGGCCCTTGGGCGTGGCCCTTGGTGCGGTTTGGGGAGGGCTATGTTGGGTTGGGGGGCAGGTTTTAGGGGCATTGCTGGAGGGTGGTTTTGTTGGGGGGAGGTCCAAGTTGTGGGAGGTTTTATATTTGGTGGCGTTTCTGGAGGGGGGGGCTTTTTGGAGGGAGGCTATAGCTTATGTTCCCCATTTTTAGTGAGAACAGGGGGAGTTGGGATTGAGTTAGGGAGTAGAGGGGTCATTTCCCCTAGTGAGAGAGTAGCTTATGACCCACAGGGTTTTTTTAGCCACCCGGTGAGAGCTGGCGGTGTAGGGAGTTTAAGAGGGTGGGGGGTATCCCTCGTCGGCCTGAAGGGACGACCGGTCGGGGGAGGGCGGTGGACAGGGGGCCGGGCAGGGCGAGGGCACGGCCATTGGGGTTGCAACAGGCTGGGGGAACTATGGTCCCTCTGGAGGATGTATTTGTTCTATGAGACAGGACAGGTACTTAGTGCCTGTTCTGCTCATTGCCCCCCATGCAGGGGATGATGTGGTTCACGATCAGTGCCCCAGGGATCTGTATTGGGACCAGTGCTGTTTAATGTATTAATTAATGATTTGGAAAAGGGCATTAAGAGTGAGGTGATCAGATTTGCAGATGACACCAAGTTATTCAAGGTAGTTAAAACACAAGCAGACTGTGAAGAACTGCAACAGGATCTTACAAGACTGGGTGCCTGGACATCTAAATGGCAGATGAGATTTAATGTGGACAAGTGCAAAGTAATGCACATAGGGAAAAATAACCCAAACTATGAGTACACAATGCTGGGTACTAAGCTAGGAGTTACCACTCAGGAAAAGGATCGGGGAGTGATTGTGGAGAATACACAGAAATCCTCAGCCCAGTGTGCAGCAGCAGTCAAAAAAGCGAACAGAACGGTAGGAGTTATTTGCAAAGGGATAGAGAATAATACTGAAGATAACATAATGCCTCTATACAAATCGATGGTGTGACCGCACCTGGACTATTGTGTGTTCTGGTCACCCCATCTCAAAAAAGACATAGCTGAACTAGAAAAGGAACAGAGAAGGGCAACGAGAATGATAAAGGGTATGGAACGGCTTCTGTACAAAGAGAGACTTGACAAGCTGGGTCTCTTCAGCTTAGAGAAGAGAAGTCTGAGAGGGGACATGATAGAAGTTTATAAAATCTTGAGTGGTGTGGAATGAGTAGATAGGGAACTGTTATTTACCCTCTCAAATAGTACTAGAACCAGGGGATGCTCCATGAAACTAGCTGCTGGCAGATTAAAAACAAATAAGAGTACTTTTTCACTCAACGCATAATTTAACTTATGGAATTTCTTGCCAGAGGACATTGTCAAGGCCAGTAGTATAGCTGGGTTTTAAAAAGGCCTCAATAAGTTCTTGGAGAGTAGGTCTATTAATGGGTATTAACCAAGTAGCTTATGGGATGAACTTCTTACTGTCGGGAGCTGGGAGTGAACAACGGGGAATGGATTGCCCATTGTGACTGTTGGTTCTTCTCCCATGTGGTCGAGATTAGCCACTGTTGGAGGACAGGATGTTGGGCTTGATGGACCATTGGTCTGACTCAGTATTGCACTTCTTATGTTCTTATGATGGGGGACATACCTTGGACCTGATTTTTTGCACTGGCCTTGAGGCAGGGGATCCGTTAATGGGGGAGGTGTCAGCAGGGCCCTTGTCATGGACAGATCATTACCTCCTACAAGCCCATCTCCTGGAACATATCTGCCCCCGGAGAGGTGCGGGACCAGTTCGGTTGGTCCACCCTTGGAGACTGATGAAACCGGAGAGGTTCCTGAATGCTCTGGGGGATATACCCTCTGATCCTGATGGTCACTCACTCAGTGACCTCATTGTACTCTGGAACACCTTGCTGACTGAGGCCATCAACCGGACGGCTCCTAGGCATCCGCTCCCCTGCGCATCAGCACCACAGACCTCCCAGGTTTACCGAGGGTCTGCGGCAGCTGAAGCAGGAAGGGAGGCGGTTAGAGTGACGGTGGTGCTATTCCCGTGCTGAAAGCCAACTGATTGCAACATAGAGCCAGTTTACATGTCTATGCCATGGCTGTGCGGGCAACAAAGAAGGTGGTCTTTTCTGCCCTCATAACATCCACAAAGTCTTGTGCGGTGGAGCTTTTCCAGGTGGTGAGGGGGCTGGTTGGTCCAGACTCCCTCCACCTGGAACTGGAATTTTCCAATGCCTGCTGTGACATTTTTGTTGATTACTTTGCAGATAGAATCACTTGTATTCACCATGACTTTGACACTGCACTTATTATGATAGGAGAACCAGAGGTAATGGTAGCCCTGCCATGTCTGGTTCCAGAGGGCAGAGTGCCGAGCTGCCTCAAAGAGGCAGTGATGTGGCCTCTGCTCAAAAACCCATCGCTCGACGTTGACTCCCTCACCAGTTATCAGCCTGTCTCTAACCTTCACTTTTTAGGGAAGGTTATTGAACGGGTAGTGGCTCGGGAGCTTCAGGGGCATCTTGACTGAGTCAGGTTTCTAGATCCCTCACAGTCTGGCTTTCGCCCGGGTCATGGCACTGAGACTGCGCTTGTTGCTTTGGTCAACGACCTCCACTGTGAATTGGACCAGGGCCATTCGACCCTGTTGGATCTGTTGACTGCCTTTGATACCATTGACCATGAGATGTTAGTGACTCACCTGCGGGACTGTGCCGGGGTGGATGGGATTGTTCTTGAATGGTTCTGCTTTTTCCTGGCCAGAAGAACTCATCAAATGGTGCTCAGGGATTATTTTTCATCACCCCAAGTCCTTCTTGTGTGCAGTCCAGCAAGGTTCCATGGGCAGATTCCTGGGGGGGGGGGGGGGGGGGGGGGGGGGGG
>QEPC01011608.1:2302027-2333015 GCA_003113815.1 Sphenodon punctatus | reverse complement strand
GCTCTCTCTATCCTCCTCCAGGGGCCAGTCTAAGATCACCGGCGCTGTGTGTTTCCCAGCGCCGGCTTTTATATCCCTGCCACGCCCCCCTGGCGTGCCTGAAGCCTCGCTGAGCGGCGAAGCGTTCCTGGCCCCGCCCCCGCGTTCCTTCCAGCGCGTGGGGCGGGCCGTTCTTCAGTCTGTTGTGGCTGTGGTTGCAGGGCATCGGCGGCGTCTGTTTCCGGTTCGCTCGGTGGGGGGGGCGGCAGCCCTGCCGCTGGGGTTTGTGTGGCTGTTAGACCCTTCTTCCTCAGAACACCGCGAGGCGGGGGTCGCCTCCTGACAGTGGGGTACAATGGGGATTTGCCCCATGACTTTGTATTTTCCTGTAGTGAGACTAGGGGAAGGGGTTATTTAATTATCTGTTTGATGCTCACTTTCAGGCAGCAGCTGGAGCCCAGCTATCATATCCACTGCTCCACTGAACCTGAGTCCCCCCTCCCCTGTTGGAGCTGTGGCTTGGGGGGTTTCCCATGGCTTTGGGGTGGGGGATAAACTGACCTAAAACTGTTGATCACTTGGTAGGGGGTGGGGCTAGAGGTGGGGCTGGAGGCAGGGCCTGCTCACCTGGGCGGAGCTATACTAACTTTGGACTTCAGCCCCCCCCCATCCACATCACTTCTGGATCGGCCCCTGGGTTCCATCTTGTCCCCTCTACTATTCAGCGTCTATATGCAGCTGTTGGGCAAGGTCGTGAGACAGTTTGATGTTTGGTGTCATCAATATGCTGATGACACCCAACTCTACCTCTCTTTTTCATCTGACCCAGACCTGGCAGTCTCAGTGCTTATCCAGTGTCTGGCGGCTGTGGGGGACTGAATGAGGGCAAGCGAACTGAGGCTGAATCCCGACAAGATGGAGGTGATGCTGGTGGGGAACGTGATGGATGTGGCATCCCCCATCATTGAAGGGGTTCGGCCCCCCCTCCCCACTGGTTCCCCAGGTTCGTAGTTTGGGATTGCTGCTCGATTCCTGGCACTGCCTGGATGTCCAGGTGGGGGCTGTGGCAAGGAGCACGTTTCGCCAATTACACCTGGTGTGGCGGTTTCGGCTGTATGTCTCAGACTCTGACCTGGCCACCATCATCCATGCTTTCATTACCTCAAGACTTGACTGTGGTAATGAGATCTACGTGGGGCTACCCATGGTGATGGTTTGGAGGCACAGCTAGTACACAATGCGGCGGCCCTCCTTCTCACAGCGGTGGGCCACCGGGAGCATATTACACTGGTGTTCTGTTCTCTGCAGTGGTTGCCTAATGCCTATAGTCCTCTGGGCCCAATTCAAGATGTTGGTGTTTAAAGCCCTACACGGCCTGGGGCCCATCTACCTGCAGGACCTCCTCACTCCCTGGGCTCTGGATCGGCCCCTGCGGTCGACCGGGGGTGTCAAGGTCCCCCAAGTATCCCGGGGGCCCACCATGGAGAGGGCGTTCTCGGTGGCCGCACCAAGGCTGTGGAACTCCCTCCTGGTTGAGGCCCAGTTGGCCCTTGACCTCCCCTCTTTTAGATGATTCTGTAAGACCTGGTTGTTCCGTCAAGCTTTTGATGAGGGAGTCTGGTAGGGTGGGTGGTTTTGAGGGTTAGGGAGGGAAAGTTTTGTATACATATTTCTTATGACTTCCCCCCCCTTTTTTGAAGATCTAATAGAATTTTTATATTTGTATTTTATTTATATTATTTGTATTTTTAATCATTCTATATTTTGTTTAAAATTGTAAACCACCCCGAGGTGCTTTGCAGGAGGGGCGGGATATAAACTGCGCAAAACAAACAGATAAACAAACAAATACTGTTTTAGTTATTTGAGCTCTAACTTTTCAGTGTTAAATTAGTTTTGGAGTAAGTGTCAGCTACATCTTCTTCATGAAAGTGGTAAATTGGCTCAAACCATGCACAAATTGTGCTCTACCAAAGGACATGATACAGGGAAATGTGAGGGAGAGGAAAGAGGGCTACCCATGTGACACTTTACTGGTTCAGCATCATGTCCAGGAATTTCCCATAAATAATTTGGCAGTCCTACATGCACATGGATCGAATCATAGATTCTTAGAGTTGGAAGGTACTTCAGAGGTCATCTAGTTCAACCCTCTAATCAATAAAGGAAATCAGCAGCTACAGCATCCCTAACAGATGGATGTCCAGCCTCTTTTTGAAAACCTCTACTGAAAGAGAGCCCACCCCTGCCTTATTCAGTCTGTTCTGCTGTCGAACAGCTCTTACCATTAGGAAGTTCTTCCTAAAGTTTAGCCGAAATCTGCTTTCTTGTAATTTGAGCCCATTGGTTCTAGTCCTGCCTTCAGAAACAACAGAGAACAAGTCTGTTCCATCTTCTCTGCGACAGCCCTTCAGATATTTGAAGACAGCTCTCATGTCTCCCCTTAGTCTTCCCTTCTCCAGGCTAAACATACCCAGCTCCTTCCACCTTTCCTCATAGGACTTGGTTTCCAGACCCCTGACCACCTTTGTCGCTGTCCTCTGAACCTGTTCCAGTTTGTCAATGTCCTTCTTAAAATTCGGTGCCCAGAACTGGACACAGTACTCCAAATGAGGTCTGACCAGTGAAGAATAGAGTTAAACTATTACTTCTTGTGACCTGGGCACTATGCTTCTGTTAATGCAGCCTAAAATTGCATTAGCCTTTTTAGCAGCTGCATCACACTGCTGACTCATGTTCAGCTTGTGATCAACTACAACCCCAAGATCCTTTTTACATGTGCTGCTGCCAAGCCAGGTATCACCCATCCTATACTTGTGCATTTGATTTTTCTTGCCTAAATGCAGAACTTTACATTTATCTCTGTTGAATTTCATTTTGTTAGTTTTGGCCCAGCTTTCCATCCTGTCAAGATCATTTTGAATCTTGTTTCTGTCTTCTAAGTTGTTAGCTATCCCTCCCAGTTTTGTGTCATCTGCAAATTTGGTAAGCATCCCCTCTACTCCTTCATCCAAGTCATTAATAAAGAAGTTGAACAGTACTGGGCCCAGGACCGAGCCCTGAGACACCCCACTCGATACCTCCCTCCAGACTGATGGGGAGCCATTTATGAGCACTCTTTGGGTATGGTTCTTCAACCAGTTGTAAATCCACCTAATGGTAGAATCATCTAGCCCATATTTAACCAGCTTGTCAAGAAGGATATCATGGGGGACTTTATCAAATGCTTTGCTGAAATCAAGATATGCTATGTCCATGGCATTCCCATGATCTGCTGAACCAATAACTTGATCAAAAAGGGAAATAAAATTAGTCTGACATGACTTGTTCTTGACAAACCCATGCTGGCTCCTATTAATCTCAGCATTGTTTTCTAAATGCTTACAGACTGACTGCTTTATAATGTGTTCTAGAATCTCTCCAGGTATTGATGTCAGGCTGACGGGTCTGTAGTTTCCCAGATCCTCCTTTCCCCACTTTTTGAAGATGGAGGGGAGATATGGCCCCCTCTTTGTACCGGAAAAATCCTATTGACTTACGTTGAACCAGGATTCATTATTCTGGACATTTGCAGCATGGAACTATGTAGTTACATGAACATATAGTAGGATAAAGAACCCCCCTCCCAAATTAAGAAAGAGTTCATATTTAGCAGAGCACTTAAGCAAGGAATTACTTAAATGAATTTAAGTGCTTTCTGGAGTTTTGGCCAACCACAATACAATCAAAGTATTCATGTAATAGAATATGTTATGCATTATTGGGGAAGAGGCTTTTATTTGCTGATGCACTGTTGATATAGAATAAGGTAACTTTATTGGCCCAGAAAAAGTCTACAGGAATAAGAAGACAAATACCCATGAAGTACAAAGAACATGAATGGGTGGATACTGAGGAGTTCTAGCGAGTGAAGCTATTGAGATAGTATTAATGCCAAGTGAATTCTGAGGTGAATGAACATTAAAAGTTTCTCTTTTTTTTGTTAGTAAAGATTGGCATAACTAAACTGAAATGAATTGCCTGCTATTTATTAATCCTCATTCCTTATTTAGTAAGCCTCCCCGTTATTCTCCAGATATTTTTGCATGGATCTTTTTAGCAATCTTATTTCATTTCAAATGGAAATGAACGAAAATTAGCCATGTGAATTTTCTGTGCTTTCATTTCAAGGCATGACTCAATTTATTCAGCCTTTCATAAAGCCACACAGCTTCTCAGCACTGTCACAGTTGAAATAAGTATGCGCAAAGCCATACCTAAATTATGGCATTTCGGGCCATCTCATAGTGGGCTTGGTGCTGATGAATGAAGGAAGGTACAAGGGCGAGGAGAGAAGACACAGGAATCTAGCCAGAGACCTAACAACCAGTATCCCCAAACAGCTGATGACTTAGTTAGCTACAGGCCTAAAAGAATCTCTCTCTCAGGCCGCTTTTAGATGAGTGGGTCGCGGTCATGCAATCCACTCACGTGACTTTTTAAAATCCCACAGGCCGGGATTAAATGAGATGTCTCACGTTTTAAAGTCGGTTGCATGTTCTTTTAAAACCGTGAACGAAATACCCCAACGTCGGGGTATTTAGTTCATGGTTTTAAAAGAACACGCAACCAACTTTAATGCGCGAGACATCTCATTTAATCCCGGCCTGCGGGCTTTTCAAAAGTCACATGAGCGGATCACACGACCGCGACCCACTCATCTAAAAGTAGCTGACGACAGTCACACCAGCCAAATCATAACCAACAAAACTATTCCATGCAGCAAACTTGCTAATGAATCCAGACAGACCACTCCAGCTTTCTGACTTGAACTCTTGTCTAACATGCAGAGCACCCCTCTTAACTTTCTGGAGAAACATGGGTCAGTTGATAAACTATAAATGTCAGAAGTCAGGAGCTCTGTATTCTGACAGTGCCCTCTGCTCAAGATGCCAATGAAGTTAGCTCTATGAAGGTGCAGCGATGGACAAGTTGACCAGACACTGAGTGTTCATTGTGTCACAGTTTAATGATGGCAGAGCAACCATTGAAGTGTATATTACTCCCTCTGACCCCTAGGAAGTATTCTGTAGAGTGATCTGACAGGATTCCCTTCTGGGCTTCAACTTTTCCTGATCTCTCATCCCATGTGCAGTGTTGCACCTAACAGGTGCAATCTAGACTTTTTACAATACCTCCTGAGTTTAGAGCTAGGGAGTTATTTTTGGGTGCCTGCAATAGGTCCAAGAAATAGAGACAAAGTAGTACAGTCTTATCTTTTATTGGACCAACTACAGTTGGTGGAGGGCCGGTAAAAGATATTGCTGTACTACTTTGTCTCAGTTGTATATTTCTGGGACCAAAACAGCAACCTTACTTTCTCTACAGGACCAAGAAAGGAATATGCACAGGTCTAGGCAACTAGTCCATCACATGACTTGATATACTTGGCTGAATTAGAAAGTAGCCTGTCATTATGGTAGTGTTTAGAGCTGGAAGAGGGTCCTCTGAAAAATGGGCACCCCATTGAATCTGGGGTGTCCAAATTAACCCAGTCATGTTCAGGCATGAATTGGTACCCAAACGTGACCAGACAGGCTACCCACATGGTCCCCAGGCTGACTCACCTGCTCAGCTGTGCCACTGCTCCCACTGCTTCCCTGGCCACTGCTCCTCCCTGCTCGGCCCGCTGCTCAGCTGAGCCAGGCAGCACATCACAGTCCCCATAGCAGAGGTGTGTGTGGGACCGGAGAGCAGTGAGAGTATCAGCATAGCCAGGTAGATGAGTCAGCCCAGGGAACCCATGGGGGCAGGAGCTTCCTGGGGCATCCAGGGCCGCTCTCCAGGCTGACTCACCTGCCCAGCTGCGCCACTGCTCCAGGTGCTCCTCCAGCTGCTGCTCCTGATGTTCCTCCCAGCCCAGCCTGCTATGGCCTGAGGCCCTATGGCAACTGTGGCATGCTGCCTGGCTCAGTTGAGCAGCAGGCTGGGCCAGGAGGTGCAGCAGGAGCAGTGACTGGAGGAGCAGCAGAAGCAGCAGAACAGTCAGGTGGGTGAATTATCCCAGGGACCATGTGGGGACAGGTGCTTCCTCGGGCATCCTGGCAACACCTGCATTTCCAGCCATCCGAGCACCTGATGAGGGCTGGGTAAACTTGCTGGGTGCCCACTGGAGGTGCCCCAAAATTCTGGTATTACCTTCAGGTAGCTAATGGACCACCCGCTGCAACCCGGTCCCCTAGAAACATTATGATTCCACCTACGAATCTAAATATATTCATTGGCCCTTCCACAACAGCAGTTCTGAGCTATGAATAGTTGGGATCTGTTAAGAAACAGCTTCCTAATACGTGATTATTTGTGACATGCAGGAAACCACTCTCCTTTCTGTGAGTTCTCAGAAATTGCTAATTGATAGGATTCTTGACTGGGAGCCATATAATATCAGAGGAGACATCCTGTAGTGGGATGTAATGGGCCATTCTCTAATGCTGGACTCATGCTGTACCATGATGAGTTACAGGGATTCCACTTGCCACTTGCAATGAGTCCATCAATTGCAAATTGTAGTCCTCAAACCCCTATAGGCTGTGTACTCAGAAAAAGGAAGGAAAATTCTAGACTGATGGCATTAATGTTTTTACTAAGCCAGATGAAAGCAAAGAAAAATATTTTTTTTAAATGAAAAAACCTTTTTAAGGCATGAAGAAAATTTTAAACTGAGAATTTTACAGTATCTTGCCTCCTCCTGAGCAAACTTGTATTTTATTAACCTAGTGTTCTTCAAATTTGCTGGGCTTATGAGCTAAGGATGACTTTAATTAAAATCAAGAGCAAAATAAAACTGAGAGAGAAAAGGAATTAAGAAAACATGAAATTTTATGTATGAATGTTGGTGGGGAAAAATATATGGGTGTGTGTGTGTGTAATTTTTAAGGGCAGACAACAAGGTGATAAATAGAACACATTAAATAGCCAAGGTGGCTGGTGGTCAGATCAGGGAGTTGTAGATCAGAATGAAGGCCCTGCAGTTTCAAAAATGGCTGGTGATTTGGGATGACTCTTTGTTGAGGCATCCAGTTAGAGCACCTAGCTTCGGAAACTCAGGTCCCTCTAAAGGACTGATTCACCAACATTTTTGTCTGTTTGACCCCATTTTGAGATTTAAATATAATCCTTCAGCCTTAGACCTGCAAAATATATCAAATCTCAATAAGACTCATGATCCCGCCTGTAAGTGGCATACTACCACTCAGGATCCTCACCTGCTCGTTGGGAACCTCTGTTCTAAAGTGTGAACCCCAAAACCATAACACTGCTTTTCAAAATATAAGGCCTAAAAGGATAAGAAAACACAACAGATATTGATCTAGAGATACTAGGTATGAATTTCAGATTAATCCCTCGAGAGGAATTAAATTAATGGAGTGCAGTCAGTATCAAGTCAAATTAGGGCACATAAATGGTTTTCTTTGAAACGGACTCATACTGATAATTGTGATGATCATGACTGGAGACTTTCTCTACAGATGAAAAGCTGCTGCCAGATAAACTATCTGATGGCCAAATTGTGTTCTTGCTTGCAGCAATGCAAATCTAACTGTATTGATATACAGTAGTGCACCAGAGTAGAATCAAGCCCTTTGCTAATGATTTGTGAGGTTATTCTATGATAACACGCCTTCTCTTAATTCCTTTTGGTTTTTCAACCTACCTTACTCTAATTTACTATCAAAACAGGACCCAATCAAATGGCAGGATGTTACTCTCCAGGGGTCATAGTTATAGTCCTATATTTATACGAAGCTGGAGTTTGTGTTTTAGTTTCCCCTTCCCCACTGGGATATGACTTTTATTAGGTGGCTATACATAAATAAAAGATGTGTGCAATTAGTGCTCACCTTGTGATTTTGGGTGTTTTCAGACTTTACGAGATCAGTCAACCACAGTCAACCACACTCTACCCCGTGGCAGGGCCAAAGGGCTCTGAACGTCTGTTTGGTGGGCGCCAGATGTTCACCACAGACAATCACCAGTAGGGTACAATATTAACCACCTTTCCAGAGGTCCGGCCCGGACCATCTCTGAAAGCCTGGTCAAAGAAATTCCCACTGGGAAACAACAAAACGTAATGACTGAACGGCAACCACCAGCCGGAATCAATCAAAACGATTCCCAGATGGGGACAAAACATGCAGCGTTGCTGCCAGGCAACGAGCAACAAAACAGGCCAGGGAGGGAGATTTAAAGGGCACACAGCAGCAGGGGGCCATGGTGGGATGGAGCGAGGTGGAAGGGAGAGGAGAGCGGAGGGCGAGAGAGCAAGGGAGGAGGAGGAGGTGGAGGAGGCGCAGGCAGAGGAGGTGGTCATGCTGCACATGGAGGCGGTGGGGGGAGAGCAGCAGCAGAAGCCAGGACAGGCTGCCCCATTGCAGGCAACCGGCCTGGGGGAAGAGGCACCCCAGAAATGGGTAAGGGGAGCAAAGGGGGGGGGAAGCGGCACAGGGGCAGCAAGGGGGGTGGGCGGGCCTGCAGGTGGGGGAAAGAGGGAGGGCCGCGGGGCTGAGGCAACCCGGCAACCAACCCTCCCCCTTACGACCCACAGACACGGAAACGGGCCCAGGAGGCCGAGGCCCCAGAGGAGACGGGCGGAGGGCAGGCAGAGGAGGAGGAGAAGGAGGAGCAGGAGGAGGGGACGGACCAGGACCAGGAGGGCCCACGCAGGAGACGGTTGTACCACCGAGGGGGGCAATGGGGGCGCAGGGAAACCCAGGACTTTATTAGGATCTGGGTGACCCTGGAGCTCCAGCTGGAGCTAGCCGTGAACCAGCAGAATGAACACGTGTACCAGGAGACCATGCGGGACATGGAGGCGGTGGGGCACCAAAGGACAGTGGCCCAGTGCCACTCAAAGGTCAAGGAGCTCAAGAGGGGGTACAAGGCCATTAAGGACAACAACCGGCGGTCCAGACACGGAGCCCGGACCGCCCCCTACTATGATGCCCTGGACCGCATCCTCCACATGAAGGGCTCCATAGTCACCCCGCACCTCGTGGGGAGCACTGTGGTCCAGGGCAGGGAACAGGCCAACGTACCCCCTCCACTCACTGCCCCCCTAGAAGGCACCAACTCCAGGGGCCCTGGCCCCCAAGAGGAACACCCCAGGACCTCGGGGACCAGCAGGCCCCCCTTGCACACTGGCCCCAGCAGCCCCCAGCCGACCTCTGGACTGGGAGGGGCTGAGACCAGCACACAGGGCACCCACGGCTAAGGGACGCAAGGGGACAACAGCAACATGGAGGGACTGGCCTCGGAGGGTTCCGAGACCGACATCGAGGGTAAGCCAGAGGGTGGGACGGGAAACAGATTGGAGGGGATGGTCTGAGGGAGGGAGGGGGCCACACCAGCCATGGGGTTGCCCCCAGAAACCCCAGCCACCCCTGACCTCGTACAGGGGGCTCCGGGGCCGCCGGGGGACACCTAACGCCCACCCCCACCCACCCCTCCCATATCTTCGCAGGTCACGCCACGCCCCGGCACCCGGGACAGACAGGTGAGGGGGATGGCGGCGAGCAGCCCCAAGAGCAGCCAGAGGTCCCAGGTGAGGCAACTCGGCAAGTGGGGGGAGGGGAGGCCGGGGGTGGCTGGGCGGGGGACCCAGCCCAAGTGGTGTGGGGGAGGGCGCTGGGGGACACTGGGGGAGGGCACCGGCCGGCCAACAGAAGGGGGACCACATGACCCGTCAGCCGTCGCACAGGATGGGGGGCAGGCGGTCGGGGCACCTAACCAACCCCTACTGTGCACCTGTAGGTGGTGGTCACAATAAATGTATGGGCACCACAGTTGCTTCCATGGTTCTGTTCATGGTCCCGGGGCTGGGTCGTCGAGGGGCGTGCCCAGCGTGCTGGTGGGGGCCCCAAGGTGGTGGAGACGGGGGGGTGTTCCCTCACGCCTCGGCTTCCTGGCTGATCCACCTGGCCAGGGCAGCATGGATGCGCTTTGCGTAACGGTACTCCCGGGGGTTCTCTGCATTCACATAGAGAGGCACAGGGCCTGGAGGGTGTTGGAGCACGGGGTAGTCGAGGGCAGTCCCATCAGTCTCGCACACATTGTGCAGCACACAGCAGGCTCTGATCACCAGGGCCGAGGTCTCCACCGTGTAGTCCAGCCGGCCCGCGAGGCACCTCCAGCATTGCCTGAGGGTCCCGAAGGCCCTCTCAACCACGGTTCTGCTTGCACACAGGCGGGTATTGTAGAGCGCCTCCACCATGTTCCTGGCGACCGGGTATGCCTTCATCAGCCACCAGGTGAGTGGATAGGCCAGGTGCCCCAGGATACAGGGGGGCATCAGCACCCCCTCGATCCGGGTCATCTCCATGTCCGTGAAGTTCCCACAGTACATCCGGGCATAGAAGGAAGAGATGGTCATGATCTGGGTATTGTGGCTGTGCCCAGAGTGGCCTGTGTAAATGTCTACGAATTCGTGGGTGGTCCACGACCGCCTGCAGCTGCAGGGAGTGGTACCCATGTCTGTTGACGTATTCCGCAGCCTCCCCATCGGATGGGCAGAGGAACTCGACGTGGGTGCCATCCACAGCGCCCATGCAGTTGGGGAACTCGCCAGCTGCTAAGCCAGCCATCACGGTCTCCTGGTCCACCAGCTGGATCGCTAGGTCCAGGAGCATGCCCTCCACCGCCTCGCAGACATCCCGCAGGATTCCGGCGACAGTGCTCACCCTGACACCGAAGTGCTGCGAGACAGACCGGCAGGAGTTGGGTGTTGCTAGGGCCCATACCCCAATGGCCACCCACTGGACCATGGGAATGGGGGCCTGCATGGGGTGTGCTGCCACTCCAGCCAGGGTGTTGACAGCTCCGTGAGTCACAGGAGGATGCGCCTGTCCATCTGAAAGTGCACTCTCCAGGCAGCCTTGTCTCACTGTGCCAGCGCCCTGTCCACCACCCCGTGCCTGCTCCGTGACTCATACCCACTGGTCAATGGGCATAGTGAGTTGGACTGCGTGACCCATGGTCTCCCTCCACCACTGGAGACGGCCGGCCGCCTTGCGGAGTGCAGCAGCCCACTCCAAGGCACGGAGAAGGGCTTGTCGGGCCTCCTCGGCCACCCGCTGGGTCCTGAGCCAGACCAGGGAGTGCCTGCACCTGTAGTGGGCTCTCCGGGCTCTAGCAGCACTCCTGGCCATGCACACCCGCAGTCGGGTGCCCAGGTGCACCTCTGCGGTCTGGATGCGCAGGAGGTCCGTGTGTGAGTGGTACCACTCCGCGCAGGTGACTAGGTGCATCCTGCATACGCCCAGTCGTCCCAGCTCCATGGTGAAATGTGCCCCGGGTGGGTTGGAGCTGCACCCGTTATAGGCTGCACCTTGTGTCGCCTCAGCCCCTGGTCATGCCTTGGTGACCGGGGGGGTGGGGCTGGCCCAGCTCCTGCAGGGCGAGCGGGGCAGGGAGGCAGCAGGCACCCCATTGCGCACACCTGCGGTCCCTTCACGGGCCTAGCGTATGGTCCAGCCTGCGCCCAGGCGTGCATACAGCAGCTGCATTCCTGCTGTCATCACCTCCCACCTCTCTGTGTTGGCTGCTTGTTTTCCTCACCGCTCTGATTAGTGTGTAGACTGTCCTGTGCGTGTGCTTGGTTCCAGCAGCTGGGCTGGGTCTGCACCCCATGCCTCGCTCATTTGCCATGCCATGTTGCGGCCTGTGGCCTTATCACTTGGCCTTGGAGCTCCCCTGCTTCCCTTCCCATCCCTCCAGGGCTTGTGGGGCCCCCATTTGCTTGCTGTTAGGCTCTGCCGCTTGCTGGACCATGGCTGGCAGTGCTTCCCCAGGGCTCTGTCACCAGCTGTCTATCACCAGCTGTTGGAGCTCGGTCACCTTCCGTGGCCCCCAGCTGCTGACTATGGCTTGTTGAAGCCCACTGGGGTGGAGCTGGTGGCGCTGCCAAGTGTGTGGTCCCAGTCTGATGTGCTGGTGGGGCTCGTCATGCAGGATCCTGTCGAGACTTACTACCTGGTCGCCCACCACGTGTCTGCACTGGGATACTGTCAGGGCATGCTTCAGTGGCCCCACTTCATGCACCTGGCAGGCTACCCGGCCACAGGCCCCTTCATGGCCCCCTGCAGCTGGCTGTGAGGCCCCCTGTGCCTTCCGGGCCCTGGATGCTGGCCCCGCTGTGGGCTCCTGCATCCGCCCCAATGCTGCGAGTTGCTGCTCACTCACTCCCTGCTGTCCCTGGCTCGCTGCTGTGCTGGCTGGTTCCTGGGGTTCCACTGCTCCTGCCTGTGGCTCTGGGCCCCCTCCGCGGGCCCCCCCGTCTGCCTCTGAAACTGGTGTTCCCCTCCTTGGCTGCCTTCTCCTGTGGGTGTGTCCTGATCTCCGAGCCGGCTCCCAGCACCCCGGGTGCTGCTGTCCTTCATCATCCAGCCGCACTCCCTCCTGTGCCCATGCCCCCCAGGTTGACTCTGTGACCCTGAGGTTCTGGGGGCCCCAAACTGCACCTCCCAGCGTCCTAGGGGGGGCGTTTGGACTGGCTGCTCTGCTCTTCAGCTCTGGCTCACCTCCATCCCATCCATCGCACCCTCGCCGGCGTGTGGGGCCTCTGACAGCCTCCTGGCCTGTTCCTGGGCTGATCCCTGTTTCGTGTGGCCTCTCCCCTGTGCCTGTGCTCTGCCCCTGAGGGGTCCCCCCATTCCGGAACTGCCTGTGTAGCTGTGGGGGTGCCCGTGCAGACTGTGCTATTGTGGAGGTCCTGTATGCCTTTCCCCGTGTCCTGCTCTGCCCCTGGGCAGGGTCCCCCCCTTCTCCCTGTCCCCTCCCCCCCCTTTGCCTGTTGTGCCATTTGTGTTTTGTCCGTCCCGCTGTGTTCCCGCTTCCCTGCCTTTCCTGTGCGGGTGTGTATGCGCCCGGGCGTGTGTTTGTGCTGTGTGTTCCACTGTGACCTCGTCTCTGTGACTGCTGTGTGTGCAGCCTCTGCGGCTCTTCTCCCTCCTCCCCCTCCCTTCCCATTTCCCTTGTGTGGGCATTCCCCTTTGGTGCTTTTTGGCTTCATTTGCCCTCAGCCGGCCATGTCTGCCTCCTGGCCCTCCCCGGTGCCTTCTGGGTGTTTTGACCACAGCCTGGAATCGGCGTCACGTCTGTTGCGCTGCCCCAGGCCGTGGTCTGTCAGCCCGATTCCCTGCCATGGTCCCAGTGCCATCACATCTGTTCGGGGCCTTCCTGGACCACGGGGGGTGGTTGGTCGGCTCGCCACCACTGGGAATCCACTGTGGTGAATCGGGACCGCGTAATGTCTGAAAACACCCTTTGTGAAATATGTATCACTAGGTTCATTTGACCTATAGTTTCAGCAAGAAGTGTGCCATCATATGTCTTGGACAAATCAAAACAATTTGACCGAGTTTCTGTAGTCACCTCCATAACCTCTTACAAGTATCATTATAGATGAAAACACTTTCTTTGAAATCCACACTGGCTATTTCTTCTTGGATTATTACTTTGCATGAAGTCTTTAACTCACTTCCATTAGTGATTGTGTTCGTCTGGTAAAGTTAAAAATGAGCGGGCCTTGCTTTTTCTCTAGAGCTTTTTGCATGCTCATTTTGAACAATGAAGCCATAACTTCATGCTTCCAACCTCTTGAAATCTTTCTTGTTTTTCATTTACTACTGAGGCCTGTGAGTTCAATCATGTCCTAGACCCAGGGAGATGTGCAGCATCTGTAGCTCCAAGTTTTATATTAATTACTAGCATGCAGCATCCATCAAAATTGGGCCCCTGACATTCTAGAATAGGCTAGAGTTGGAGTAAAGTGTTGCCTAGCTTGGGGCTCAATTAACCTGCTTTTCAACAAAGGGCACACGATCCTGTAGCAGGTTGTCATGTTAAGTCCTTGCAGGAACTGTGCTTTAGTAGATCAGTACCTTAGACACACCTGGTCCTAACTGGCCAACTGAGCCAGATAGTGCCAATTGGGTAGGTAAGTACTCCCAGCTAATGCTGGGCTGGTAGCTGCTTGTCAGAGAGGAGGAGGCTGAGCCAGGACTCAGGAGAGGTTAGGCCACCAAGGAGCGCTTCAGAAACGGAGCAGAGGAAGAAGCTGACTAGGAACTCAGAGAAGAGATTGGGTGTTTTTAGACATGATGATAGCACAGATTAATCCACTTTAGCATGGATTAATTTGCGTTCCAGTGCCACATTTGAAATGGGACACCAGATGTTACCATAGTCTGGCCCCCAACCATGGTGGAGTTTAGCCTAGGCTGTCACTTGGGGAAATCCCTGAGCAAGAGCCCGGGCTAAGCTCCACCATGGTCGGGAGCCAGTTGGTAGCCCCGGAATAAAGCAGGCTATCACGTCTGATAGCCCGCTTTGCTCTCCCCGATCTGGAGTGGCAACAGGGGCCAGGTGTAATTGCAGCCATCACTAGTCGCCATGGCCTCCCATCAGCTGGGGGTGGGGGGTGCTTCACACAGAGCAGGGACATGCAGATACATGTCTGTGTATCGCCCCACCTCCTCCTTTGCTCAGGCCACCGTAACACTTCTTTGGAGGCCCAGCCGGGTCCAACCCAGAGTGACGGGTCCTGCCGCAGCCCAGACTGGACTGTGGCTATGACAGGCCCATCACATCTGAAGGTATCCATTGTTTCATGAGGGAAGGCTGGAGGCCTGGGAGGGACCTACTATATAAAAGGGTCCTGGGATGGGTTAGGGTTAGATAAATACAGAGCATAAAGGAAAGAAGCCTGTCGACAGACTGCCTTGGGCAGGTGCGCTCCTATTGCGCCCTTCCAGTGTGTAAATCTTCTGGCACCCAGAGCTGCTCAAATCTGAGTTCCCTCTGTGAACTCTTCTGGGAAAGGAAAGAAACCCCTGCCTTTCTCTTGTTTTCAACAACACCCAAGCAAGGTAACCAGTTACAATGTAGTTTGCATTCTAAATGACACCGTCTGGATAGAGCCAAGAGGAAAACTGATTAAATGTACACTGTGCCATGTGCATCTATGGGTACATGAATATCTTGGTACCTTAGGCCATGGTCTGGCAAGCAGTGTAAACCAAAGTAAATTCTTCAATTCAATTAAATCAAAATCACCACTTCACTTTGGTAGTATCATTTAGATGAACAGCATTAACTGAAATAGTACTGTGTCAGTTTTCCCCCTGGCAGAGATGTAATGATTACTCAACCATGGTTGCTACCCACACACTGATAAGTCTTCACACAGTTACTCTGAAATACAAGCCAAAGGACAACACACTTTTCAGGAGTACATACTTATCTTCCTACTCCAGAATAATGTTGGTTTAGCACTCCGTTCATTTGTGCAAACCCATCAGAAGCAAAACAGAAGTTACTAGCAAGTTTTGTTTTGTGTTGCGAGGGTTGGTTTAGTTGTGGTTTAGGCTTGCATTTATTTATTGCTGGGGTTTTTTGTTCTTTGGTTCCTTAGGACTTTTTTTTTTTTTCTTGTTTAGGTTTCCCCCTCCCCTCCCTCTTGGTAATTGGTTCCAGCTGGGTGTGTGAGAGAGGTCTAGGCTATATAAGCATTCAGACTTCTAGTGACTGGTGAGGCAAAGGTGCTAGGAGGATGAGGAGAATTTGCTAGGTGAGTTACTGGCAAGTTCAGGGGGTTGTTTTTGGTCTCTCGTGAGGGTTGGTTTAGTTGTGGTTTAAGGCTCTAGGGTTATTGCTGGGTTTTTTGGTACCTTAGGGCTTTTTTTTTCCTGTTGAGGTTACCCCCTCCCTCTTGGTAATTGGCTAATCAGTGACAGCTGGGTGAGAGACAGGTCTAGGCTATATAAGCATTTAGGCTTCCAGTAGCTGGTGATGCAAAAGAAGTGGGAGGATAAGGAGAGTTTGCTAGCTGAGTTAGCTAGCAGAGGTAGCTAGAGGTAACTTGGTGTTTGTTCCTTGGTCTCTGGTTCCTGGTTTCACCTTACAGGCAGAAGACTAGAAGTCCATAAGCAACAAGAACAATGGCTACTGCAGTGGAACCTGTGGAGGAAAGGTGACAATGGGGCTGCATTCTCACCTGCGGCGGTGGTGGTGGCAGCCGGAGGGGCGAGGGAGACGTGGCAACGTGGAGGAGCCGGCGGCTGGGAAAAGAGCCGGTGCAAATGGGGATATACCACAGCTTATCTCGCGCATGTCAGCGGAGGATTTTGCGCCCTGACATGCGTGAGAGAAGCCACGGCAGATCCCCATTCGCACCGGCTCTTTTCCTGGTCGCCGGCTCCTCTGTGCTGCCGCGTCTTCCTCGCCCCTCCCGCTGCCACCACCACTGCCGCAGGTGAGAATGCAGCCTGAAGGTGGTTGACTGTGGAAGTTCCTCCTTAACTGTGGACCAGAGGAATCTTATGTGTGCATGAAATGCATTAATTTAGTTTAATGTTGGAAGGATACTTATTCATAAAACAATAACTAAGGTTTTTGATTTTTAAAAGGCAGACTTTGGGAAATTAAGGTAACTAATTAGGGAAGTAAATTGGACTGAGGAAATTCTGAGCTGTAACATAGAGGATGAGTGTAATTCAAATCCAGGGTTCAGAGGATTTCTGAAATGTGCATACCTAGAAAGGGGAAATATCTCTTAAGAAGGCATTTTAGACCCAATTGGTTGAATAATCATATCAAGAATAATCAGAGAGACTACAGGGAGTGGAAAATGGGCTGATTAGTAAAGTACCTCCATGAGGTTAGAATATGTAGGAATAAAGTAAGACTTGCTAAAAGTCAAACTGAGCTAGACCTTGCCCAGAATATTCAACTAAATAGTAAGAGTTTTTATAGTTACATAAATAAGAAAACAAGAAAGGAACAAGTGGGGCTGCTGTATAGTAAGGATGGAGTAAAAACAATGATGGCATAGCCCAAATTCTAAATGAATACTTCGTATCAGTTTTTAATAAGGATGATGATGGGGATTATTGTTCTGAAGATGGGTAGTTCATGATGAGTGTGTGGTGATGGAGATTACCTCAGCACAAGTGGAAGCAACACTCAAAGTACCTAATGTAGTCAAATCAGAAGGACTAAATCTGCACCTAAGAATATTAAATGAACTAGCACATGAAAGTTCAGGGTCATTAGCTATGATATTTAATAAATGGAATAATTTAGGAGTGGTATCTAGTGATTAGAGAACAGCAAATGTACCTATCTTTAAGAAAGGGAATAGAAATGACCCAGGTAACGATTAAATAATAAAAACCCCTCTGCTTTATAATAATAGTTAAGGCACTTGCAAGTTCACTCATGCACTAAAAAGGCATGGAAATTGCAAGTTAAGACTCCTGCCTTAACATCCTGCCATGTAAGCAGTAAAGACGTTATACAATCTCGTGTATTGTGCTTGAACCCAACTTGGGTACCATACCCCCACACTTTGCATTGTAGGGATGTGTAAACAGATCACGGTTCAGGTTCGGTCCGGCCGTTCGGTCCAGCCGTTCGGTCCAGTCATTCCGTTCGGTCGCCGAGTTCGGGTTTGGTAGTTCAGTTCGGTGGAGTTCAGTTCGGTTCAGGCATTCGGAAAAAGATATTGCTTGATCCCGTGATTGCGTCAGAAACCGGAAATTCTAGTGCGTGCGGAGCTGTGTAGCGAGAGAGTGTGTGTGTGGCTGGCTGGGTGTTTGATGTGTTTTGACTGTGTTTGTGTTGGACTGTGTGTTGGTTTCGGTTTGACTGTTGGTTTGGCTGGTTGGAGAGTGTTGGTGGGTGACCGTCGGTGTTGGCGAGTGATTGTTTAAAAAAAAATAATGAAGAAGGTGACTAAACATCGGGCCTGGGGGAAGGCCAAGGTGGTGGAGCCGGTGGTGGAGGAAGAGGTTCCTGCCGCTGCTGCTGGACCTTTGGTGGTGGAGGAGGAGCAAGAATTGGTGGGCACAGGAGGTGCTGTCACTGCTGCCAGGTTTATAAACTTTTTTTTTACTTTGAGGACAAGAAGAATACTATCCGTTAGAGCAAGCTCACTGGCGTGCGGGTGGGTGCGTGCGTGCGTGGTGGGCATCAGTCAGGCACAAACAGTGGGCATCAGTGGGTGGCAGCGGATGTCTGCCAGAGAGAGAGGGTACTGTAGTGTGTGGGGCTCTTCCAGCAGTCAGGCACAAGCATGAGCACCTCCACCCAAACATGTGCTAGGCTAGCAAGGGTCTCCACTCTCCAGTTGTCATCCCCATGTACCCCCAAACAAGGGCAGGATTTGCACATGCCAACCAGCCAGGGTCTCTCCATTGCCATCCCTCCCCAGCACCCAAAGAAGGGCAGGATTTGCACGTGCCAGCCAGCCAGGGTCTCCCCATTGCCATCCCTCCCCTGCACCCAAAGAAGGGCAGGATTTGCACGTGCCAGCCAGCCAGGATCACTGTCTCCGGTTGCCATCCCTAGCACCCCAAGGAGGTAGGACTAGAGGCATCATCATAAATGCATGATATTACTTAGGTGTTGTTAACTAACTATTTGTTTATGTGTTCCTGTTTCAGAGAGGGTGATGAGGAATGTGTTGCCGCCGGTGCCAGGTGCAGGTTATCAAGGAGGAGGTTGGACTCACCAGTGCCATCCCCAGACAGTCGGTGGAGAAAATCTGATGTCTGGAGGTGGTTTGTGAAGGGTCACACATATGCTGTGTGCACAGTAAGGCACGGGGACTGGAACTACAGGAAATGGATTGCCCTATGACCTGTTAGGAATGGAAGTCCCCTGCAGAGAGAGATTGGCCAAATGGCCACCCACTTGTGGAGACAGAATGTAGGCACGGCTTGACAGACTATTGGTCTGACACAGTATGACACTTCTTATGTTCCTATCTTTTTATGTTCTTTAGATATGCAGCAAAAAATTCAGACTGGCCAGGGAGGGGACCACATCTGGCCTAATCTCCCACATCAAGAAGCTGCACGGGGAGAAGGTAAAGCAGCAGGAGTCTGGCGTGGCCATGGTGGAGCATCAGCGCCAGAAGAAGGGGGGGGAAGGCAACCCAAAAGACATGGCAATGCCATCAAAGCCCTTTCCCCTCCTCCGGCTCCAATGTGGAGTCCCCCGGGCCCCGGGAGTCTACAGCGGTGAAGGTCTTTCAAACCGAGGTGGAGAGACCTACCTGCCACTTTTTGCAGGGCCTACGGCTGCATGCAGCCATGATGGAGAACCGCCTGGTGGAACAGTTCCAGGAGCTCGAACTCGAGAAAAAGCAGGTGGAGGCGTACTCCCAGTACGTCTCTGCCAAGATGGAGAAGCTGGAACTGTACCACCAGTCGCTCTCCAGGTGGCATGCAGCCATGGTGGGGGCCGTGGACTTCGCCTTGGCCCACGGGTACAAAATGCCGGAGCACAGGCCCCTCGGTCCTGTGTTGCGCCCCGGCTTTTGCCTTTCCCCCAAGTTCCAGGGGACAGGCCCGACAAAGACTAGACCCCCAGGTTAAAAGTTAAGTTTCCTTTCTTTTTATATATGTTTGGTTTGGGGGTTTTATACTGTTGTTGAATGTTCATTGTTGTTTATAAGTTTTTATTAAAAGTTATATTTGTTTTGTTGTTACAAACTTTGTTTGAATTGCCCAATCTTTTATCCCTCTGTGCTGAAGTTCTGGCAGGTGGCATAATCTCATTGTATATACAGCTTGTCTGTGTCAGATCCCTACCTGAAAACAGCAGCAGATGTAGCGTTGGCATATTAGCCCCAATATGTGCCAGCAGCAGGGTCTCAACTTGCAGACAGCCCCCCAGGAGAGGCAGGGCTTGTGTCTGTGTGGGTGTGCCAGAGAGAAAGAGCGAGAGGCTCTTTTGGCAGTGGGAATCCATGGGTTGGTGCGGAGGAGTAGGCTGGTGGAGGGGCAGGCTTGCAGGCGGGTGACGGTGGCCGCTGGCCAGTCAAGCAGAAGCAGCGGCAGCACCCAGAATGGAATGACAGCCCCCCGTGACTGGAATGATGGTTCCAAAATCTCGTTGATGGTTCCTGGGATGGACAGGCATGACTGCTTCAGGTACAGTGGAATGACAGCCTATGGGAGCTGAATGATGTCCCTAGAAGTAGTGCATGGTTGGGCACACTTCATTCAGTCGTGCGATAGGTAGGTATAGAAACGCACACAGGCAGACACATAATACGTTCCACGTTTTGTTATATTCCATCTCATTCTGGTACACTTTTGCTGCTGCTGGGTGTGGGCATCGGGCACAGATGCGAGTTCTTCTTGGTTCTGGCAGGTGGCAGCTTGAGCTGGCCTCCCCTCCACCCCATCACTCTCGTTCTAGCAGGGAGCCTCTCTCTCTCTGGCCATATAGTGCAGGTGACAGCATGGGTGGGATCGTGTCTGTCTCGCCTTCTAGCAGCGGGGAGACTTTCTCTCTCTCATTTCTCTCTCTCTCTCTCGGCAGCAACTTGGGCGGGCAGACAGGCACCTTGGCATGAGAGGCAGGCAGGCGGGCTGAGGCACGCTTTGAGCTTGGCAGCAACCTGGGGTACATAACCCTTATCACAGACAGCATATAGGCCTGGGTGCCATTGGCACTAGCAGCAGGAGACATTGGTTGCCAGGGTACAGAACCCTTGGCACAGACAGGCCCGGGGGCCATTGGCAGCAGCAGACAGTGGGTTGCCGGGGTACAGAACCCTTGGCACAAACAGCATATAGGCCTGAGGGAAATTGGCAGCAGCAGACAGTGGGTTGTCGGGGTACAGAACCCTTGGCACAGACAGCATATAGGCCTGGGGGCCATTGGCACTAGCAGCAGCAGACAATGTGTTGCCAGGGACATTGGTAGCCCTGTAGGAACATCGGAAGCAGCAACACCTGCTCCAGCAGCAGCAGAGACAGACGTAGCCTCAAGTCCTGCAGGCTTTCCAGTGTTCTGCATGGCAGTGGAGGAGGGCACTGCCAGGAGGTGACACTGAGCTGCTGAAGCCTGTTGCCCTAAAGCAGGCCTGCTGAGTTTGGGGCGTGGTGATGTGCTCGGGCTACCGCAGCTGCCTGCTGCTGCTCCCCTGGCACGGGCCCTTCCGCCTCTGGCACGTACCCCATTGCCTCCCCTACGGGCAGCAGACCGGCCTCTCCTTCCCTTCTCCATTTCTCCCTCCAAAATAATGTTTTTAAATATATATATATATATATATAAAAAAAATTTTATTTTATTTTTTCATTTAAATCTTTTATCTAATATTATATCTATCTGTCTATCTCTACACTAAATCTAACTGCTATTAACTATTCTAAAACCTATTGAACTAAATGGAATATCCTAATAATTAACTACAAAGGCCTTGTCCTACAAACACACTGTATCTCTATCTATCTCTATAACTAAGCTAACTACTATGTATATCTATCTAGTAACTATCTAATAACTATATATCTATCCAACAATATTACACAGGGGGAAACACAAAGAACACAGGGAGGGGTACAAAACTGAAATGAAAATCAATCTAATAATCCTATTCTAAATAAATCCAAAACTTAAAACAGGGGAAGGGAATAATCAGGGATGGAATAAGAGGAAAAGGATTCAATGGTGGAGGGGGGAGGGAGGAAGGAAGATTGAACACAGGGAGGGGTAAAAACAAAATATAACACCTAAATCTATCTAATATAATCTAAATAAATGATAATATGGAGGTAGATGGATTGGATGGGTGAAATAGGAGGAGGATGGCAATGGATTGGGGAGCTGGGAACTGCTGGTAGAGGGAGCCTTCTGAAACGCCTGCTGTTCAGGAACAGTGACTAGCTCAGAAGGTGTTGGCAGGGGGAAGGGCAATGAGTTTTGTTACTTGCTGCGCCCGCCTCACCGCAACCCCATTGGCTCCATGCAGCCTAGCATATGACCAATCGCAGACTGTGAAGCCAGTGGTCTGAGGAGAAAAGGGACGGTGATTGGGCAGGCTGGCTGCTACTCCAAGCCTCTCCACCCCTGGTGCCTAGAAGTCTTCTCCTCAGCTGACCTTCCCTCTTCCTGTGCCTGCCTGTGTCAGGCAGTGGGTCACCAACTGGCTGTGGTCACGTTTCTCCCGCCTGAACCACCCGAACGCAATCCAAACTGATGGAACTGTTCAGTCATTTCAGAGTTTGGAATCAGGTTCGGTTCGGTAGGTTCGGTCGTCCAAACAGGCTGAGTTCAGGCCGAACTCCGAACTTCCAAACCACGTTCGCCCATTCCTATTGCATTGTCTTTCTGTCCCAAGCCTCTTCTTCTGCATGTTGGGGGCAACACTGAAGCTGGGGAATGGAGTGGGAATTAAACACAATATGGAAGGTTGAAACAACACATACAAAAATAAGATAAAATACATAAAATACGAAGCAAAACCAATTAAAAGGCACTTAATCAATACTAGCAATTGGAAACCATTGGGTTGTCTTTGATGGCATGCCTCCTAGACGTGAAGGCATGAGCCAAATTAGCTATCTTAAGTATAAATGGATCATGCTCAGTAGCCAGAAGAAAGACAAGGTGATACTGAATATCCCAATACTCCTTTCCCACCAAAATGGGGGACAGCAATTTGCACCTTATCTCTTCAGTATGTCTGCATGCACACACATTGTCTTTACTGCTTACGTGGCATGCAATTTAAGACAAGATCCTTAACTTGCAATTTTCATGCCTTCTTAGTGTATGAGTGAATTTGCAAGATCCTTAACTATGAAACTAGAAGTTTTTTATTATCTAATTCCTAGCTTTTTAAAAAAAGGACTTGCAGTACAGGAAAAAAATGTAATACAGAAAATCCCTCCTGCTGATGCATTAGAAACGTTGAGCAGCGTAACAGTAAAATTTATGATTTTCAAAGGCTCACCATGTACTGAAATGTGATTTCTCCTGGGGTGTAGGAAGCAATAAGACAAGGCAGGGGGTTGCTATATAAATACATTGTTTATTATACTTATAGAATCAGAAACTGATGCTTGTCCAGCCTGTTTTTTGAAAACATCAGACAAAGGAGATTCCACAGCTTCCATGGGCAACCTATTCCATTGCCCAACTGTTCTTAATTATGAAGCATTCACAACAATTAACTGAAATCTACCTTGCCCTAATATAAGTCCATGGCCTTTTGTACTCTTTAGCAGTGGAGAGTAACCGTTTTCCATGTTTTAGTATTTGTAGATTTATTTATTTAAATTATACTTATTTATTTATTTATTTATTTATTTTAATTTTGTATTTATTTTGTTTATTTATTTAAATTATATTTATTTATGTTTTTATCCCACCCTGACCCAAATGGGGGGTGGGGGGGGTGGGTTACAATCCATAAAGCACACTTAAAAATACACAGATAAAAACTAATTAAAAATCTCTTATTTACTTCAAAGCTGCTATCATGTCTCCCCTAAGACTTCCTTTCTCTACACTAAACATTACCAATTTATTCAGAATTTCTCAAATGACTTTATCGTCTTCAATGCTGTCTTCTGAATCTTCTCCAGTTTGTTGGCCAACTTGTAATTAATGACTAGCTACTTGATTTCCCTGGTTGACTACTCTGCATTATGTTTTGTATCTCAGGCAGCAGAGAGATCATTTTCTGTCTGTTTATTTAGTTATTGACAATTTCCAGGCAGACACCAGAGTGTAAATACAAAGAATATACTAAACAGTTTGCCAGGAAATTATGTCCTTCCTCTTGAACAAACATTTGGCATAATAATTTAAATTTTTCACCTCTGGCCAGAGCTGTTTGAACTACAGATGGTCTAAGCCCAGGAAAATAGTTTAATGATTTTTCCCCATCTTCTCTTTTTTTGCAGAGCTCAGAACTGACCCATTTTAAAAATCAATTATTTTATAATTTTGGTCACCTTTTAAAAACTTTTATTGTAATCAGTGGCTAATTATGTTATAAATGGCTATTAGTCAAGTATGTTGGCGGATGCAACCTGTGACTGCCAGGAGCTGTGAGCGAACATCTGGGAATGTGACCTGTTGGGTACTTCTCCAACGTGACCAAGAAAGGCCACTCTCAGAGACAGGGTGCTGGACTCTCGTCCAGCAGACCATTGCTCTGACCTAGTGTGGCAGCTTATGTTCTTAAGGCCAAGATCATTATTGAAATTTCTTGTTACATATCTGCATTTTGTCACTGGAAATTGGATTTTGGTAAATAAAAAATTCCAATAATTATGTAGAAAGGCATATTTTCAATGCCATTTTTATTTTTTAAGAAATAAAAAAATATTGCACATCAACAGGATTTCACAAACCTATTTTAATAAGGTCCATTCTTGATAGAACGTATTGTGCACAACACTGTAATTGGCTATCAGAGGGATTCTCATTTGCCAAATGGACAAGCAAGTCACCTGAACATAAGCAGAGTGCCATGCTAGACTTTGTGAGTGCCAAATCTGATTTTAAGAGGCATCATTGTACAATGTAACCATGGTCATTGGGCTGTTGCCTGTAATGTGGGACTGTGGAACACTCCTTAGTACCTGGGATATACTTACAATTGGTCAGACTGACCATGCAGACAGGTTGTGCTGGGCTATTATGTATTTTATTTATATAAAAATTTATATCCCACCTCTCCCACCCAAGGTGGCACGAAGTAGCTAACAATTAAAAAATAAAAAATATTCAATACAAAAAGTAATAATAATAAAATATTAACAATAAAATGGGGAAGTTAAAGAAAATACATTTAAAACCCCTACCATCCTACCCCACATCCCCCCTCCCTTCACCCATCTCCCTCGCCAAAAGCGTGGCGGAACAGTCAGGTCTTGCATAGTGTAGTGAAAGATTGTGGAAGACCTATGTACACCAGTGGAGCCAGGTAGTGAACACTTGTATATTTTATTCGGCCTGCGCATACTGTAGAATCCATCTTGTTTGAGCCATGTGCTGTATGCTTACCTCTTTGGCAACCTGTTCTATATCGCCCTTGGGGGAAGTCTGGCGAGGCCTCCTCCCGAAATTCCCCCGGAATACCGGGAGTTCCAAGATGTGTTCAGCAAGACGTAAGTGACCAAATTGCCCCCACATCAGTCATATGATTGCCCAATCGACTTAGTACCAGGAACAGAACCCCCATTTGGACGGATTTACGCTCTTTCGACACCAGAATTGGAGTCCCTACAGCTTTACATAGACAAGAGCCTACGTAATGGCTTCATACGGCACTCCTGCGGGCACACCTCTCTTTTTTGTACCAAAGAAGGACGGGGGGCTTTGCCCCTGTATTGACTATCGAGGGCTGAACAGTATTACCATTAAGAACAGGTACCCCCTGCCACTGATTCCAGAACTGTTAAACCGTCTATAAGGAGCCAACATTTATACAAAGTTGGACCTTCGTGGGGCCTACAACTTGGTGCGAGTGAGAAAAGGAGACGAGTGGAAAACCGTGTTCGGGACTCGTTACAGTCATTTTGAATACCGCGTGATGCCATTTGGATTAGCCAATGTCCCCGCCACCTTTCAACACTTCATAAATGACGTTCTTCGTGACTTCCTGGATTGCTTTGTCATTGCCTACTTGGATGACATCTTGATCTTTTTCCCATCGTTGAGAGAACATAGGTTACATGTACGACGCGTATTGCAGCCTCTTCGCCAGCATAAGTTATATTACAAGTTGGAGAAATGCGCCTTTCACATCACCACTGTCGAGTTCCTCGGTTTTGTCATTTCCCAGATGGGAATAGAGATAGAAAAACGAAAGGTGGAAGCTATTTTGCAGTGGCCCCCACCTAAGGCCGTGAAACCATTGCAGCGTTTTTTTTGGTAGTACCAATTACTATCGACACTACATACCAAGGTACGCTGATATTACATTCCCACTTACTCGCCTTCTAAAGAAGAATCAACCCTATATGTTGGGTCCCGAGCAACAACATAGCTTTGAGTACCTCAAAAAGGCATTCACCACTGCGCCCCTTCTCTGACACCCTAACTTTCATTTGCCCTTCCATGTGGAAGCAGATGCCTCTAGCACCGCCATTGGAGCAGTGCTGCTGCAAACAGATGAAGAGACGGGACCATTGTTGCCTTGTGTGTACTTTTCTTGACAGCTGTCCTCGGCAGAAAGAAACTATTCAATCTTTGAATAGTTCCCCTTCCCTCCTGTTCCCCTTTCCATTGGGGGGCCCCCATACCTGGATTCCTCCCCCCCCCCACTCTGACAGCACCACAGAAATGTTATGTTTCCAGTCTCTTAGTGTGGTCTTTTAGCTACTGGGATTTTAATGCTACTTGAGTCCAAGTTTTAATTGTGTAGGAAGCAGCAGCCTTCTCTTCAGTATAGTGTGATAAACCAAGGCCCAAGGAAAGCTGTAGATCTAGTCCTATAATCTCTTCTATGGCTTTCAATGCTTTCTCCCCAAACTCATAAGAGTTTTACAGCTCCCAAAGCTACTGTGCTTTCAACTCTGCTCTGAGACCTCAAGCAACAGCTTGAATCTCTTATGCTGAAATGATACAGCTGAAGTGGTGGCTGATACATCCTATGGATCATTTTGAAGTGCAGTAACTTTTATGTGTTATTTTCCCCAATAGCTTAATTTGTTTTTCAGAACTGGGTTCACTGAATGTGCAATTTCAGTGTTTCCAGCCTGCACACAGACTTTAAATTATCTGCAGGAGCTGAACTGCCACACAGTTTTAAAATAAATAAATAAATAATATAGACAAGGGCTTCTGTCCTCAAAATGTTCTGCCAGCACAAGCCGCCTGTATTTCAGCAAGGGTTGAACTGGATGAGATCTTTGAGGATGGGGCTTTAGGAGCACATGATGCACACAAGACAGCTCTTAAGAAATCTGTCATTCACAATCTTGAGGTTTTCTTAGATTAGCTCTTTCATCAGTACTCCTATAGCCAAGATCTGACCTATTCAAATTCCTCTCTTGTGAAAATCTAGATAAAAAGCAAAATATTCTCTTTTGTTAATTTAAGAGAGAGTACATATTAACCAATCCGTGTCAAAGTTCACAACAGTAAATATTAAGGGTGGGACTTTTTTGATTTCGGTTTTAACTGAGACAGCCTGAAAATGGCTGTCTCAGTTCAAACCAGAAGGATCTGAAAATTGGGTCATCTTGGTTACCAATTTTTGGATCTTATGTTCCCATTGAAGTCAATGGAAAATCTTCCCATTGACTTCAATGGGAAGAGGTTGTGGAAACCTTCCCCACCCTCATTGCCCTGGGCCCACTCGCAGCCTTGGAAGGTTGGGGTGGGGATCCATGTCCCTAACGCCCCAAGCCCCACTCCCTAGGCTTTACCCCCATGCCCCAGGGCCCTGTACTTACTGCTGCTGGTCTGTGTCCAGATCTGGAGGATGGGGGTGAGGAGGAAGGGCTGCTGCCTCCATTGCCAAGCAGCCAGGCCTCCTCTATTGCTGGGTGGTGGTGGGAGCTGGCTCCGCTGCTAGGCCACTGGGCCTTCTCTGCTACGAGGTGGTGGAAAAGGCCTGACTGCCTGACAGCAGAGCTGGCTCCCACCACCACCCAGCAATAAAGGAGGCCCAGCCACTGACAGTGGATCCAGCTCTGCTGCTGGGCAGTCAGGCCTTCTCCCCTGCCAGGTGGCAGAGCTGCAGCGGTGGAGGCCTCAGTCATCTTTCTCCTCTGGTCCAGGTCCAGGAGGAAACGCTGCTAGAGCTCCCTGCTCCAGCAGTGCACATGTGCAAAATGGCTACCGAGTTCATTCTGCGCATGAGCAACTCTTTCCCAAAATGGTGCCAGCAGCATAAGAGCACTCACCTCTTCCGCTCTGCCCTCCCCGACTTCTTGCTCCCCTCAGCTAACTCCTGCTGATACCCTCCATCCAGTACAATCTTTTACCTGAGGTCTGTCACCACATACTCATATCCTCACCACATGGACCAACCAGCCATCATTCTTGCTATAACTAAGCCAAGCGTGTGCACCTGGGATCTCGCATCCTCGTGAATGTTACACTCCTTGTCTCTCCCTCTATTCCCCTTCCTTCGTCTCCCCCACCTCACCTCGTCTCCCAGATTGTAAGCCCTAGGGCAGGGACCGTGTCTATGAAATTACTTTGTAAAGCGCCAGGTACATTGCTTGTGCTCTATAAATGCTTGCTAATAATAATAATAATAATAATAATAATAATAATAAATTTCTCATTGACTTCAGTGGGAAAGAGAAGTGAGAACTGAGTCACTTTCCAAAAATCAGGGATCCAAAAGAAAACCGAAAGTGAAATTAGGCCCTGTGTCGCACCCCTAATAAATATAGTGGGAAAACTGTATTCCATCCAGTGGGTCAGGATCCTGGTCTTGAACTGGTGCCCTGGGTGCTGCAGCTGGCTCTGCAGTGCCACTGGTTCCCACTGACCAGGCCCCAATATTGGCCAAAAGATCTCCCCCAGTGCTGGTCAAGGCACAGCCCTCCTCAAGCTTTGTTCCATGCCCCCAACTTCCTGGTTGGCTTCTGGCCTGTATATAATGCCAGCCAGTAGCCACAGGAAGCTGGGTGGATCATCAGTCACTTCCTGTGTGTCTCTTCCTTGTGTTTCCATGCATCTTGAATGGCTCTGCACTCTTCAAATCTAGTGTGTTCTGACCTTTCCTTCAGGGACCCGGTCCTTCAGACCCTTCACCTAGCCATCTGCCTCAAGTAAGGCTCAGCATCTACTTTGGTGGAGGCCTGGCAAAGCTGCAACTGGGCATTTGAAAATTCAAGTACCCCCGATGAATCTGGGGTACCCAAATCAATTCTGCCCAGTTCAGGTACCATTGATACTTGAGTGGGACTTGACAGATTGCTCAGTCGTGCCAGCTTGCCTTTGAAAATTCAGCGCTTTTGGCAGGGGCATGTCGCTTTCAAAGACTGCGTCCACCCATACAGCACCTCTCATCTGACAGGTCCCATCTGGGGCTGCTGTGGCCCAGGCTGGAACTTGCCACTTTCAAAGGCTGCTTGTATTGGGGGGGGGGGGGAGGGGGCAGCTGTTGAAAGTGACAGTCCCTGGTTGGAAGCACTGCAGACCTGGGCTCTGTAGTGGTTCTGGATGGAGCCTGTCACTTTCAAGCCCCTGATGGGCTACTGAAGGACCAATAGGGTGCTTGATGCCTGAAAATGAAAGCATTACCCAGAGAAACTGAAACATCCAGCAGTCCCAGATGGGGCGTGTCAGTTTCAAAGACTGCATTCCCCCCCTCCCCCCCTCCAGAATGCCTCTCAGTTGAGAGACACTGTGTAGGGGGGATGCTCCGGACAGCCTTTGAAACTGACAACCCACGGCTGGACTTGTCAGTTTCTCTGGGTAATGCTCGCATTTTGGGGACGTTGGACACCTGATTGATCCTTGGATAGCCCATTGGGGGCTTGAAAGTGACACGCCCCATCCAGGACCACTACAGAGCTCTGCAGTTCTTCCAGCTCGGGCGGTTGTTTTACTTTGCATGTTAGCAGCCCGGAGCTGCCTGAGGCAGGGTGGGAGTGAGGTAAAAATTGTTTAAATGAATAAACCGCGCCAACTTTCAGTACACTGCAGCTGGTTTAAAGAGAGATCTCTGCAGAATGAGGAGACTTCTCTGCTCAGCCTCATTGCAGGAACAGCAGCCATCTAGGATTCCCCAGCAAATATTATATTTTTGTTTTCTGAAGTATAATCTTGTCACACCTCCTATCAAGTCCAGAAGAGTTTTTAAAACAATAAAAACAAAAAGTAGTTCTGTGCAGCAAGCACCTGAACTAATGAAGTCTGGTTTCTTAAGCAGGGACAGTGTTCAAGTTAAGTCAATAGAAGCTGGGGGGACAGGGTGGGTGTGCACCTATTGTTATGAAATTCTGGATTATTTTTGGAAAGTTTTCCTAAGCCTGTGCTGGAAGCCAGCCTGGGAGGCAAGATATTTGTATGGGAGACACACACACACACACACACCCACACACCCTGCCGCTTCGCCCTAAGAAACAACAGGGAAAATAACTTGTCTGAAATATCTAGAAAGATTGTCTACAGGTTGTCATTAAATTGCTAAGTAGAAGTGAATTTTATCATAACTAACCCTTCCCCAGAGTTTAAGGCTTAATTTCTTCAAGCCTCCAAAGTTTTCCATCATGGTCCACTTGATTTCAGGTCTATACAGTGGTCCTTATTTATGTCATAGAAGTGCTTTTAATCCTAAAGCCTGAAAATGTATTTATTTATTTATTTTAAATTGCTACCCCGCCCCTCCTTGGGGCGGTTTACAATGACTTAAAACATCAGAATTAAAACAACATATAAAAGGAGGGAAAATAACTCATCCCCCCATACCCAGCCCCCCCTTATCCATCTCCAAACGCCTGGCAGAACAGTCAGGTCTTACAACTTCTCCAAAAGGAGGGAAGATCCGGGGGCCAACTGGATTCCTACTGGAAGGAAGTTCCACACCTGTGGTGCGGCCACCGAAAATGCCCTCTCCTGCATGCCCCCCCCCCCGAGAAATGGCCTGCTAATGTTGTGTGCATATTTCTAGTGGACTTTGCTTATTCAATATTTGCATACAATTTACATATGCTAATTTACACTAATTTATGCAACTTTAGAATTACTATGATTAAAATAGAAATGACTATACAACTCACCCAAGGGGAGAGAGCAAGGGTATCGGATAACACTCCAACAATCTAAGATTCCAGGGGGAGACCAAGGGGACAGAGAGAGCCCCAACAGGGCAGGGTGGGATCAGAGAAGAACACCCCAACAATCTCAGGTAACAGATTTCTCCAGGGCAGGGGGGGCCAAGGGGAAAGAGTAGGCATAGGCGAACAGATCGCGGTTCGTGTTCGGCCGTTCGGTTCGGCCGCGATCGGTTCGTGTGTTCGCGTTCGGCCATTCGGTTCAGCCGCGTTCGGTTCGTGTATTCGTGTTCGGTCGTTCGGTCGTACCTCGCGTTCGTGTTCGCCCGTTCGGTTCGGCCGTTCGTGTGTCGGCCGTTCGTGTTCGGTTGTTCGGGCAGGTCGTACGTTCGTGTTCGGCCGTTCGGTTCGTTCGCCATCGGGTTGTGCGTTCGTGTTCGGTCGTTCGGTGTTCGGGTGGTTCGCGCGTTCGCGTTCGGCCG
>QEPC01011608.1:2288319-2301254 GCA_003113815.1 Sphenodon punctatus | reverse complement strand
CCCTCCACCCCTGGTGCCTGGAAGTCTGCTCCTAGCTGAGTCAAATGACTTCCCCCTCCCTGCTACATTTGGCCTTCCAGTGACCTGACAGAAGACCATGTTTTAGCCACCCGAACACAACCGAACGCGATTAGAATTGAACGAACTGTTCGGCCATTTTGTAGTTCGGTGTTCGGTTCCGTTCGGTGTGTTCGCCATTTTTGTCGTTCGGTGTTCGGTTCTGTTCGGTGTGTTTGCTATTTCGGTGTTCGGTCCGTTCGGTGTGTTCATGTTCGTGTTCGTGTTCGTGTTCGTGTTCGGTTGTCCGAACAGGCCGAGTTCGGGCCGAACACCGAACTACCGAACCACGTTCGCCCATCCCTAGGAAAGAGCCCCAATAGGGGCCTGTCTTCACCACACATGACCAGAATGGAAAGTCTTGCCTAGCTTTTGCTGGCCTCTTACAACCCCAAATGAGGAGACGGTGCCCACACAACAGACTCTTAGGATTTGACCCAAGTCCTGTTTTCTCTCCTCTGTGACTTCTCCCCCACAAACATTCCAGCCTACCCTAACGGTATTGATAACAAAAACGATAATGAAAAACTAAAACAACAATGTCGTTATCATTGCCATTATTAGTGCTATGGCAGTTGGGTTTTGGAGGGAAAATGTGGAGAGGGGAGGCGGGAGCAGACATCTCGGAGTCTTAACAGGGTTGAACTCTTGAACTGTGCCTATGTTGGGAGGGGCGAGCAGCTCAGCAGTATCTGATGGATATCATGTATCGCTGGCCAATGAGCAGTGCAAGCAGGTCCCAGCATCTCATGTCACTCTGTGATTGCTCAATGCCTGCTGCCTCCCACAACCAATCAAGGGGGCTCTGGGGGAAAGCAGTGCAACCCTTTATAATGGGAGGGCCAGGCTTTTTTTCTCTGTTCTGTGAGAGCTCTGCTTGTCAGGTTGTATTTACAGAACTGTGGTGCTTGCACACAAAAAATCCTTCCTAGCCCTCATATTACCACCAATACCTTTCCTTCCTCATACCCTTCATTGTACATTTTATCTTCTCCCTTTCCCTGTCCTCCCCACCGTACATTATATATAGATTAGATTTGATATAGATATATATTATAGACATTTAAATTAGATTAGATTAGAATAGTTATATAGATAATTGTTTAGATAATAATTTTCCTTTTTCCTTCTTGTCTCCCTTAGATTTAGATAGATATTAGTTGTGCACGGGAATCAATAATGATACCAATACCAAAAATAAAATCTTCATTTGAAACAGTACCAATATCACGATATAAATAATAATATTGATAACGGTATCGATAATGAAAATGATAAAAACAACAATGAAAACAAAAATGACATTGTCATTACTAATGATAACGAAAATGACATTTTTGAATAACGAAAACAAAAAACGAAAACTACATGGGGGCCTGGTGCACACGCCTAGTAGAAATGGGAGTTTATAGGGCACAGTCCCTCCTTAATTTAGGCTCCCTGTGACCCCAATGACACTATCACAGGGTTTGCAGTGTGCCAAAACTAAGGAGATGACTGCCTCCTGTGTCTCTAATACTCCCTACTGGCATTTGAATTTCCTGGCAACTGGAACAATGGATGGTGCTGCTGCCACTCTCAAGGGCCAGGGGCCAGGGATTTGTAATGGGTGGAGTGAGGAGGGGACAGTTCCTCCTCCTTGACATCTCCTGCCTTGCAGACCCCTGTTTCCCTCCCTTAGGAGAAGAGGTGGCTGGGAGAATCCCTCATCCCAAAGAGTCAGGTGAATATCCCCCACCTCCCGCTTTCGATGGTGCTGAAAGCTGGGTCACCATGGGGGAGTGTAGTGGGGAGCACTGGCAGCTGTGTCATACAACTGGATCTGGATGAGTTTCCTGTTTTATTGATAAACCTCAAACTCTTGACGTTATATTTTTCACTTTTCAGCCTGCTTGCTATTTTTTTAGGGGGGGTTGTGCGGCATAGGGTAGGCATACTGTGTTCTCTTGTAAAGGCTTTACTTATTTACTTTTTTCATTGGTCTTCCACCCACCCCTTTTTCAAGTAAAGCTCACTGATGCAGAAATCATATGGTTATTCTATGCGGAGGTGTGTGCATTTGCTCTTTTAGCCTTTTCTCATCTCATTCGGTGGTGCATGTAAATATGTCACATATTTTACCATATTTGAAATGAAGACACAGAACAAGACATATGGGTGTGAATGCTGTAGGCTCTCATGTAGCCTCTGAGAATCTGAGAAATCAATCCACCGCTTGGTAATTTTATCCATCTAGTATGGTTAAGTGTCTTTAATATTTTCTGTCCTCATAATCCCCAGAATTTGCCCAATAGCTTTTGCCAAAGATGAAAGAGATGAACAATAGAAGAACACGTAAGGATTTCAGTAAAAACAGGATTCTCCTCAAGCAGCTTCCTCCAAGCGGTAAAGGTTAATACACCATGCGCTCTGTTTAATTCTGTGTAGCAACGAGTTCTGTTTCTAGTCAATAATGATGGTTACAATTGCTCTCAATGCTCTCTCAAGCGATCTGTGTTTTTAACAATGTGTGTCGCAAGGAAAAATAGGGAAGATTATGCAAATCAGAAAACAAAGCTGTTTCTGGCTGCAAAAATGTCATTGTGTGTGAACACAGAAACTCCAAAGGATCTTGGAATATGCGGAAGAAGGGCTACAACAGTAACATTGTCTGAACAAATATCTGAGCTAGAAATCCATAGAGTTGGAAAGACTAATAAACAGGTTGAAGGCCAAGGGATTTACCATACCAGCTGTGTAAAAATTACAGATGAACGACTTGATCTCTCAAATCCTCAGAGACTACATCAGACCCTACAATATTCATATCCATATGTCTGCCTTTGTGTGTGTGGGGGGAGGGGGAGTGTTTCAAGAGTGGAAAACATTTGAAATGGTTACATACACTGTCCAATGAGAGGAAGCGGCTGAAAGAGCAGAGGTACAAGCTATTATTAAAGCAGAGTTACAATTGCAAGCAATGTTAACAGAGATGGTGTGATGTAAAATTAGGTGAACACACAAAGAAACTCATCTATGCGATAAACAGCAGCACTGAAAATTATTGTTGCTATATTTCCCTATTCACCAAGAGTAGCTTTCAGAACCCATTTTGTTTTCTAGAGATAGGCGCTCTCTCCCTCCCACTCCCTCCACAGCTCTGCATTTGTCTTCCAAGGCCACATAAAGTTTTGTAAAATGAAAAAGTTTCTAAACTTTTTTTCAATAAAGATTCCATATTTGGCAAATGAAAAGAGATTCTTTGCACATGATAGTGTTATAAAGGACAGGTATTAAAAATGGAGAGTTTGCATGATTCATGCAACCCCTGCATTTTTATGGGGGTCTGTACCAGTGTGACAAAACCACAAAGAGAGAAGGGGACTAAAAAATAAATGGTTGAACAAGTGACATGCTTTATTGGTAGTCTGTCGTCAAACTTTGCAGATCCCAGACCTTAAATATATATAGTATTATTATTGTTTATTATTATTATAGAGGCAGCAGTGTACCTGGCGCTATACAATCATAGTGATGGGAGATAAGGGATCAAGGGGAGAGAGAGAAATACATTCACAACGTTGAGAAGTCACAAGTACACTTGTTGGGGAGAAGGGGACCCCGAATGAAAGGATGAAAGAGAGATTGGGAGCTAGAGAAAGCCTGATGGAAGAGGTAGATTTTCAGGTGGGATTTGAAGGCTGAGAGGGAGGCAGCAGAGCAAATGCGTTCAGGGTGGGACAGCTCAACCTCAACCCCCTTTCTCATCACTCCTGTTGGCCAGCACATCCCAGAGGTGCAGTTCCACACAGGACCCTGCCAGTATTCTGCTACCCAGTCCTCATAACTACCTTGTGCCAGAGTGACAGTTTTTTGTAGCTTTCTCCAGTGTATCATTTCATGCTTCATTTCAGCACAAGCACTAGTTCTGAAGGGTGTTAACAAACAAGACTGTAGCTCACAATAGTCCACACCAGGCTGTCCAGCTGCCTATTTATTATGTGTTCACCCTCACTGGACGCGCAGCTTCTACCCACAGTCCCCACTCATGGTGGGGTCTCGGAGAATGTGGAGCCTGCCTCACAGGCGAATGCCGGTTGTGTGGGCTAATGCTCGCCCATGTGTCCACATCCCATCAATTAGGTTGCAGGCAGTGTCTCTGCACGTACAGTTCTGGCAGCGCCATAAAATTGCAGGCAGAAATCCTAGAATGGTCGAGGTGTGACTGCTTCTTGCCCCTGTCTCCGCCCTCGCTTTCATATGCTGCCAAGCATATGAAAGCTTGAAATACACTCTGAGGGCTGTCCATTTATTAGGCTGGACAAGCTAAACATGTGATTGGGGACTGCACGGACCAAACCCAGACTTCAGCAGGCCGGTGTCTCATTTGTTTTCACGCAAAGATAACTTGATGTTGAAAAAGGGTTAAAGGCAGGTTATTCTGAAAATTAGTACAAGCTCCACAGTACACATAAGAGTTGGAGTTGGTGCTCAGGGTGGGAGGAAAAAGGGGAGAATCCAGATCATGCATCTGTGCCATGGATCTATCTCCTATTAGGGAGGGTGTGGAACCAGTTAGGTTGGTTCGCCCCTGAAGGCTTATGGAACTTGAAAGCTTCCAGATGGCTTTAGGGGATGTTTCCTCTGACCTCGATGGCTGCTCACTTGATGACCTCATGTCTAGGTGGAATATCAGGCTGATGGAGGCCATCGACTGTGTGGCTCCCAGGTGTCTTCTCCCGAAATGTTGACAACGCAGATCACAATAGTATGGAAAGGCAGCGGTTAGAGCAACGGTGGTGTCATTTGCGTACTGAAGTGAACTGGTTGCGGCATAGAGTCTGGTTACGTACCTATACCATAGCGGTGCGGACAGCAGAGAAGGTTTTCTTTGCTGCCTGCATTGTGTCCACTAAGTCTTGCCTGGCTGAGCTGTTTTGGGTGGTGAGGGGGCTGGTCAGTTCGCTGTAGGGGATTGGGTGAGGGCAAGCCACCTGAGACTAAATCCTGACAAGACGGAGGTGATGGTTGTGTGGAAGGCCGGGGTGGTGGTGGCCCCCATCATTGATGGGGTCCACCCCCCTGATTTCTCAGGTTCAGAGTCTGGGGGTGCTCCTTGACCCCCAGATCCTCCTGGATGCCCAGGTGGCGGCTGTGACTAAAGGAACATTTTGCCAGTTACATCTGGTGCGTCGGCTTAGGCCGTATGTCTCAGACTTGGATCTGGCCATGGTCATCCATGTTTTTATTACCTCAAGACTGGATTACTGCAACACGCTCTACATGGGACTACCCTTGGTGTTGGTTCAGAAGCTGAAGCTGGTGCTGAATGCAGCAGCCTGTCTCTTAGCGGGGACGGGCTGGCACGAGCATATCATACTGGTGCTTCGCTTTCTGCGCTGGCTGCTGGTAGGTTTCTGGGCCCAATTCAAGGTGTTGGTGCTGACCTTTAAAGCCTTAAACATCTTGGGCCACACCTATCTGCAGGACTGCCTCACCCTCTGGCCCCTGGATCAGCCCCTGCGGTCGGCTGGGAGTGCCCTCCTCGGGGTTCCCCGGGTTTTCCGGGTGTCTACTATGAGGAAGGTGTTCTCCATGACTGCGCTACGACTGTGGAACTCCCTCCGGTTGGAGATCCGCTTGGCTGCCAACCTCCCCTCTTTCTGCAGACAGTGTAAGACCTGGCTGTTCTGCTAGGCTTTTCCCGAAGGAGATGGGGTGAGTGGATTGGGTCAGGGTGGGGGGAGGGGATGGGGTTTTACATTGTTTTAATTGAAATTATTATGGTTTATTTTAATGTTTTGAAATGTTTTAATATGTTGTGAGCCACCCCAAGATGCCTGAGGCAGGAGGGGGCGACATATAAATTGTAAAAATAAATAAATAAAATAAAATAAATATTACCAAGGCCACTTTTACACAAGATGCAAAAGAAGCACCTCTGAAGCTGCACCTTCAGGGAGAAGTCGCACGTTTTTTTTTTATACATCCCCCGTGCTACTGGAAGTGACGTGCTGCCTGTTCTCAGCAGCGGCGGCGGCTAGAGACACGAAGCTTTGAAGAGGCATGTTCTGAAAACCTCACTTTGAAGGCTTTCAGAACACGTTTCTTCAAAGCCCCGTGTCTCCAGATGCTGCAGAGAACAGGCAATACATCACTTCTGGTAGCGCGGGGGATGTGTAAACACCCCCCGTGCAACTTTTCCCTGGAGGCGCAGCTTCAGAAGTGCTTCTTTTGCACCTCATATAAAAATGGCATGTGTGGCCTTATCTCCACTCCCTTCCCTGAGCTCAGCCTTTCAGTTCCTGAGTGTTGGGACCGGATGCATGAACCAGATCCAGAAATTGGAAAGGGGACAAATAAATTAACAAACAAACAAACAAACAAAAAACCAGCTGCAGGACAGATTTTGCCTATGGTCTGGAAGTTCCCTATCCCTCTTATATAGAGACAGAAACTAAACAGGTTTTTATTCAAACAACAGTTTCTAAGCTAAGATTGCTTTAGCAGTCTAGTCACATGGTCACACTCTTCAAAGCTAGCCCATTCTCATCTATGGTTTCTTCTCTGACTGCCCAATCCACTCCTGTCACTACCTGCCCTTTCAGGAATTGTTCCTAGTTTCAGACATCCAACAAAACCTGTGGAGAGCATTTGATGATAATCTGGTGGGTATTGTGCCACTACGTGCTGGTTGTGACTCCCGAACTATGTGGTACAGTGGCGGAAAAGTTACCTTAATTGGAAACCAGTAAGCTGACGACAGGTAGCCAGTGCACATTAAATTTAGCATCAATAAGAAACACATCCTTTGTTTCTTTTCAGAACTCAGGATGGTTGAGCTAATTAAATCTCTTAATAGCTGTCCAGTTTCTCCTTAACCATATATCTCTATAATCAGAGAAAAGACTCATGAGGTGTATTGAGCACCTTCTTTCTTTGGAGACCATGGGTGTTTTCAGACGTTACGGGGCCGCTTGGCCCCGTACCAAAAACAACCCATTCATTCCCCGCCGGGGTCACCCCGTCACACCATATCAGATGTGCCGGGGGGATCCTGGCGGGGAATCTGGGAGGGGGCAGGGCCACATGGCGCAACGTGCGGCCGCACAGCCCCGCCCCCTCCATGCACCCCACCGCCCGCCCTCCGGGGAGACGGGCGGGCGGCGGGGCCAATGCGGCCGCCGCGTCGGGCCGGATGCGCCATGGCCCGGAATCCTGCTGGGGATCCCGAGCCATGGCAACCAGCCAGACGTTACTTTTTTTGGGTCCCTGCTGGGGATCTTTTTGACCACGCTTCCCGGGACATTCTCCCAGCTAGCCCGGGAAGTGTGGTTCAAATTGACCCCTTGCAGGTATTGACCGTGGCGAACATCTGGTGGCCGCCAAACAGACGTTCGAGACACAGTGACCACAGGTGGGTATTCACCGTGGTTCACTGTGATCTCGTAACGTCTGAAAATACCCAGTAGCTATTTTAACACGGTGCTGCTGGGTGGGGGGGATGGGTGTGCGCCAGCGGTGGGTGGAGGTGAGTGTACCCTCTTTCCCATGGGCGCACACCCATCTCCACCCATGGAGCCTTTTCCGTTTTGTTGGATGGCTCCATGGGTGGGTGATGGGTGTGCACCAGGAGTGCGCAAGCACCCCCACCCATGGTGTTTCCACAGGTGCACACCCATCCACCCACCCACCTCTGCGACTTGCACATGGAGCCCCCCCCACCGCACACCTGCCCGCACACTCAGCGAGGGTGTGTGTGTGTCTGTGTAAAAAATGCCAGTATGATTTATCCTCCAGTGTGTGATTGGTTACTATATTTTGTTGGTAGTTTAACTGCTGCCTACCTCCTTCTTAAGAATGTTTTTCAGAGTCCTTCCCTTCTAAGTTATACAACAATCAGGGACCTATATTAATTCACTGAATTTTCCCTATGAACAGCAATGGGGAAAATTCAGTAAACATAGGTCCTTAGCCACAATATTAATTTTCTTCATAATGTTGCAGGAGTCACTAGAAGTGTTTTATCAACACTGAAGTTGCACATCCACTCACTGCCAAAAATTACTACTCGTGTTTCTGTGATGTTGCATTGCCATAATGTCAACGGACTTTCTGACATTAAGTATGGCTCTTGCACATTATTATTATTATTATTATTATTATTATCTTATGCTGTGGGTGGTGTCTTTACTAGGCGTATTTGTGCCTAAATTATTTTTGCCTTTGAACTGATAAAATTGAATGGTGCTCCAGGAGTTCAGGAATTACTCAAAGCGTGAGTAATCATGCTCTAAGTCTCAATCTTTTCCCTCCCAGGGGCCACTTTGAAAATGAGTACAAGGCTTTTAGGGCCACATAGACATTGGGGGCGCAGTGCTTACAAAGTGTGCTCAGGAAGAGGAGTGTCTAGATCATGAATCTGTGCCATGGCTCTGTCTCCCATCCTTGTATGCATGTCCTCATCTCTGGTCCCTTCCTTTGAGCATAGTATTTCAGTGCATGCATGTAGGAACTGGATCTGGCCAGATCCAAGAACTGGAAATGGAACAAAGAAAAACTAGCCATGGGCTCTTTGGCCCCAGGCCTGAGGTTCCCCATTCCTGCTCTAAGTGCACAATGGATTTGCACGTTAAAGCACTGAGTTTCACTTGAAGCCAGAAAGACTCTGCCCTGGTTTTTTTTTCTTCTAAGTGCTGGTACTATTTTTTTAATGATGGATACACATATCAGATTTGGAATGTTTGTAGCAAGCAATAGTTTTTAAAAATTGTTTGTAACCTATGGTAGAACAAGTTGCATTATAATTCCATGAACTTTCCAGTTAACTTTCTCCAAATGTTTTATTTGCATTAGCTAATGGCTTGCCTCCAACTGTACTTAATCTGCTGGAGTGTACAGAAGAAAATCTCATTAAAAGCAAGTCCTGTGGAAATGTATCTGGAGAAGATCTCTTCCTTTAATGGCACTAAGTACCTCCCTTGGAAATGAAATCCCCCCCTCCCTTCAGAAATAGAGCAGAAATCAAGCTTGCAAGGTGATGTAGAACCATTCAATGGTGTTTCACATTCTCTCTAACCAGGGAGGTTGCCGTTTCGGCCTCTGTAACTGGAATGGAGCCCTACATGGAAATAATTGTGTGTGGAAGAGGATTCTTGTGTTCAAGTCTGATTTATCTGAGGAGCTTTTATATGGCAGTGTTTGATATCTTTTCATGTTTGCCTTTAAAAACAACAACAACAAAACAACCAAAACAACACAAAACTTTGTTCCTTTTTAAGCCCACCCTTAAATTTGGGGAATGAGGAATTTATGTTTGCACAAATTTACATAAATCAGCATATATAAATTTATGCAAATCAGGAGACACATTTTTGCTCCCATTATTGTGAGGAGTACCTTTGCATATCAATGCAACCATTAGTGGACATATTTGTATTAAAAGAACATTTTTTACTTCTTGAATGTGGAAGCAGTTAGGCTCCTGGAATGCTTTGTGTGAGAATACAAGGCTAATCTGGAATAAGATTTCTGATGTCACCATACTATATCTGTGAGCCATCGGACCTTCTCTTATTTCCATTACAAAGATAGCAGGAGACACATGACTGCGTCTCCTATTTACCAAAGACAGGCCCAAGGAATCTGAGTTTTCTTAGTGTTGTGTGGAGTGAGAGCAGCAAATCTTGTGTTTTGATCTGAGACCAGTGGCATAGCAAGGCAGTGGGACACCCAAGCTCATGTCCCAATTATGTTCCCAGTCCAAGGGAAAGAAGTAGGGTCTTCCTAAGTGGCACCCCTTCCAAGGAGGCTCTTGGCCAACCTTGGCCTTCCCCCCCCCAAAAGGTGGTGGTGCTGTTCCCACTCCCAATGAGGCCCCTAGAATGGCAGTAACTCCACCAGGAAAAAAGTTTTAAGAGTCAGCAGGGCTGGTATTTCACCCCTGCCCACTCTAAAAGCTTCCTTCATGGTAGGCCCTTTGCAAGTGGCCAGAACGCTGCTAGAAAATCTTCAAACTGCTCAGGCCAGAGTGCTGGCCCTGGTCCTTTCCCCTCTGAAAACTTCCTAGGACTTGCAAAGGGCCCCCTAATGTCCAGGGTCCCTCACTTCATGGTACCTACGCTCCTGTTCAAGATGATCTTTATTATATATTTACTAGAAGGGAGATACCTAGTGAAGCCTTCCCTGAAAGGCAATGCCCTTTCTCTTATGGGAAAAAGTTTAATTGGAGAAAAACAATATTTCAAAAGGGAAATTCATTGCAATGATAAAATTGTTTCAATCCCCCAGAAATGTCTATTTCAATCTGCAAAAGGTTAAATAGAAGTGTTCATTTCAGATTAATAGCACATACACACACAAACATATTGCATGAAGTAAAATCTTTGTCTTTGGGTATACTGCACATCTGATTTTTTTTAAAAAAAAAAAGTTTTCAGCTCTTTCTAGACTGAAACAAAAATGCATCTGTTTATCATGTGAAATGCTGCGCCTTCAAACAGAAAATTCTTGTAGTGAACACAATACATTCATGCACAATTTTTGTTGAGGCTTGTTCAGAATGATATTATTATTATTTTTTTGCATTGCTGTTGAGACAGGAAATTCCAGGGTCTCAACATTTTGTTCTGGCTTATAACAAATAATTCATCGAGTTTGTAGTGTCCGATGGGATAGGTTTACCGTGTGCCTGTAGCACAATGTGACCTTGTCCCTTTTATCAACCTCCTTACCCAATTGGGAGGAAAGATCAATTTCCCAACCATCCCAAATTATTTTCCTTTATATGTAATCTTTGCAGCTTCAAAGCTTTATTCTTCCCCCATTCAACTAACTGGAAAGGTTCCACATCCTTACAGAATTGTATTGGGAGTCCTGCTGTGTTACAACAGATTTAATAAATGAGGACTTGTTTAGGTGATTTCCTGTGATCCCATAAAAAGATGTTGATTAGCTAAAGATGCTGTCTTTTTGTGAGTGTAAAAGTGTGCAGATGATTGTCAACTTGTTTCAGAGTAGAAGTAGCTTTGCTACAGCTGTCACACGTCATCGAGTTGATATGCTTGAGTTAGAATCTTTTAATTACAATGTTGTTTTGGCATAAATTTAGTCTCTGTAGGCCAGTACTTTGTAGATTCTGTTTATGAAGCAATGTCCAATTCGCATGATATTAAATAACAAACAGGGTTGGGAGCCACTTGACGTAACTGCTGTTCTCATTTATGTTTCCCATTGCTCTGCTGAAATGGCACTTGTGCCAAGAAGGACATCTTAAATTGGGGCTCTCTGTGTAGTATCAAAGACATAGCACAAACATAAAACCTTTCCAAATGAAAAGCACCAGAAAAGGATTAAAGCATTTCTTATCTGCTTTTTGGGGGCCTTTACCTTTCAAAATTTATTGGAAACCACAGTGATATTTTAAAGAAATCACATACAAGTCCCCCACCCCCCACTCCAACATGCATGAACAAACATATACTCTGGATAGGAAGAAGTAAAAACTTATTGATAAATGGGGATATATTTTTACTGGTAGTTACACTAGACAATATTCTGCTTTACTCCTGCACAGTGGTGTGCCAGCTCCTTAAGCTTTCAAGTTTCAGGGGACTTAGTTATGCTCAAGGGGCGCCTAGTAGTCTTTGATTATAATCTTTTCTGGGTCAGATTAATAATTCATGGGATATTTCTCCATGAAAGGAGATATAGGGCTTGTCATCTTTCAAGACCTCTTATCTAGTGGGGTTCAGACAAGAATGATAGGCTATCCTTAAGTGTTGAATTTCAGATGCATGTTGTTAGACATGTAGATGGCCCTTAAGAAAGACACTTCTGACTAAGGCCCTTTTCACACAAGTGCCCCCACCCCACTCACACATGTGCGGGTGGGGGGTGCGCCCATGTGAACGCCACAGTGGGTGGACATCCATAGGAAAGCCTCCAGCGGTGGGTGGGGATGTGTGCGCGCTCCTGCACTCCACCCATCTCCACCCATCACCCATGCATGGAGCAACGGGCACCAGTGCCGGTTGCTCTGTGCGTGGAGATGGATGGCAGTGGGTGGAGATGGGTGTGCGCCCATGGGAACAGCTGCACACCCACCTCCACTTGCTACTAGCACACACCCATCCCCCCACCCACCGCGGCCCATGTAAAAAGGGCCTAAAAGTGTTGCCCAAATGTTAAGGCATATTAAAGTATAAAAGAATCTCCCAAGGGAAGTGATAGAAGACCCTGCATTTCAGGTATTTAAACTGAGACCAGATAACCATTAGAAAAGATTGGGGAGGGTATAATCAGGGCCCCGATTCTTCCGCGGAATTTTTTAAAAAATTCCGCGGGAGTCAGGGGCCAATTCTGCGCCTCGGCGCGATTTACCATGCGGGGGGGGGGGGCTTGGTTTGCCTCCTCCTCCCCCCACACTGGTAAACCCTCAGGGCCTCCACTCCCCAGCTGCCGGGGCTTGCCCTCCCCAGCTGCTGGGGCGTGCTTGACTCCCACCCCCCACCCCCCCAAAAAAACCCCAAAGGATTTGCTTACCAGGGATGGCAGCAGCAGCTGCTCTGTCCAGCGTGCTCTTTTCCTGCTCGTACTTCCTGGCCCCTCCCGACGGGGCTCTCAGGGCGACGCAGCCGGATGACGTCATCTGGCTGCGTCGCCCTGAGAGCCCCGTCGGGAGGGGCCAGGAAGTACGAGCAGGAAAAGAGCGTGCTGGACGGAGCAGCTGCTGCAGCCATCCCTGGTAAGCAAATTAAAGGGCCCTGGCAAGTGGGGAGGCTGGGGAGGGGAAGCCCCGAGGGTTTGTTCATTCCCCTTCCCCCGTAGAATCTCCTGCCCCGCGTCCCCGCAGCGCAGGCTGGAAATTCTGCGCTGGGGTAAGCGGGGCAGGAGATTCC
>QEPC01011608.1:2231608-2243932 GCA_003113815.1 Sphenodon punctatus | reverse complement strand
AGGCACGTTCTATCTCTTTTTATGCACTTGGAATACAGGGAGGTGTGCATGCATGTAAGTGCATAAGGGAGCAGAGTTTACTCAGAGGAGTGGAATTTGCTGGCTGAGAGGGGACAGGGAGCTGTTCCTCCCTGGTAACTCCAAATGTTGGGAGGTTTGTTACTGCTTTTCCCATCTCCCAAACAGTTCTGCTAAGCTGAGCTTAGTTTCTCTCACACCTGACACAAGGCTCAAATGTGGCTTTACCCACCTGGGGGGGTCATTAAGCATCCCTTACCCAGCTGATAGGAAGGTTGGTCCATCACAGTCAAATAAGGAACACATTTGTATGAACCTTGGTCTGCTTTGTTGGACATGATCAGAATTATTTTAAAAGACTTAATGATTATATATCATTTTAACTGGGAATAAATCAACCATGCTTAGTAGCTAGGTAGTAACAAACTTTTTTTTTAATGCTGTCTTAGCAAGGCATTTTAATAGTCTCCTTTGTTGGTCATACGAATTATAGTAGAAAACAGGATTATATACATATTGTGGGAAAACCTGGCTGAATGCTGAATAGTGCTCTTAATCATTTCCTCTCTCTTTAAGCATTCAGGCATCCAGGATTATTCTTTTCGATAGGTTAGCTGCATTTAAAATTACAATAATAAATGCACACATTTTTGCAGCTGATTTAGAGAGGATTTGAGTGGCTGACTGTCGGTATAGCTATTGGTTTGAATCATGTTTATTTTAAGGATGATGCATATCACACATTCATAAGAAACAGCATCTTGTAGAGCTGTCATATGCACAGTGTAATTGAATATCATATTTCCCAACGTATGATACTGTCGTTTTTGGAGTCTGATTTATTTTATAATTGTGATATGTGAACTTTTTGGGTAAGGAACTGAACCATTGGTGCCAACTCTGAGAAATTTCTCATAATACTTGATGCTTCACTTTAAGCAGCTGATGCATTTATGTTGGCGGGTGAGAATTTCAGCTTTCTAATTAAGGAAAGCAAGTTTCTAACTTTGGCAATGTCAGAGAAAAGCTTGAAAATGTGACTTGATTGTTCTCTTAAGGGTTCCTGAAAGACAGAAAACATTTTAATCCATTCCACTCAATTTATGACTAATAAAAATCATGGTTTTCAATCCAGTCTTTTGATTGTTTTGAATCTGACTCGTGATTTTGAATGCTTAGGTTTGACAATAGTGCTAGACTGGGTCCAATATGCCTTAATTTTTGCAACTCTACAAAAACGACTGAAGTCGGAAACACAACAATAATGGGCTACTAAAGTTGGAAACACAACTATAATGGGTGATTTCAATTACCCTAATATTGACTGGGTGAATGTTTCCTCTGTGTGTGATGTGGAGGTAAAACTTCCAGATATCATAAATGACTGCTTCTTGGAGTAGCTGGTCATGGAACCAAGGCGGGAAGGAGCTACTTTGGATCTAGTTCTTCTAAGTAGAGCACAGGACCTGGTGCAAGGAGTAAAGGTGGTGGAGAATGACAAATAAAACTAACTCAGTAACATTAAACTTTAAAAGGGGGAACTATGCAAAAATGAGATGAGTTAGAATGAAACTAAGGGCATTTTCGGACAAGACACTCACCACCCATCCATTATACATGGCTGCAGTGTTGCCTTATTGGTGCCCTGTAACATGTATAGTGGGTGGGAGGTAGGTGGGAAGTGCCTTGTCTAAAAATGCTCTGAAAGGAGCAGTTGTGAGGATTAAATGTCTGGAAGAAGCATGGAGTCTATTTTAAAAACACCATATTGGAAGCCAGGATTAAATATATTCCAAAAATTAAAAAAAGTAGCAAGAGAACCAATCATCTGCCTGCATGGCTAAGGCCCTTTTCTAACAGGCATGGGGGGATGGGGGTGGGGGGGCATTGGTGTGAAAACGACCTAAACGGTGAGGTGATGAAGAAAGCTACTGGAACCGAAAAGGTGTTCTTTAAAAAATGAAAGGCTGGTCCTAATGAAGAAAATAGGAAAGAGCACAAGCATTACCAAATTAGACGTAAAATGATAATAAAACAGGCCAAGAGAGAATCTGAAGAGTGACTTGCCAAAGATGCAAATACTAATAAGTTTATCAAGAACATCAGAAGCAAGAAGCCTACTAGTGAGTCGATTGGGTCACTAGATGGCCAGGGCGTGATAGGGGCGCTCAGGAAGAATAAGAATGTTGCAGAGAATCTGAATGAATTCTTTGCTTCGGTCTTTGTCCTAGAGGATGTTGGGGAGATACCCATACCAGAACTATTTTTTGTAGGAGGTGAATTGGAAGAACTGTCACAAATCAGTGTGACTATGGAAGAGATTCTAGAGCAAAGTGACAAACTAAATAGTAACATCACCAGGACCAGCAAGGATTAGATAACATCACCAGGACTAGATAGTATTCACCCGAGAGTTCTGAAGGCAAACTGGTGGAAATGATTGTGAAAAACAGAATTACTGGGTATATTGATAAACATGGCATAATAGGGAAGAGTCGACATGGATTTAGTAAAGGGAAGTTGTGCTTTACTAATTGATTGGAATTTTTTGAGAGTGTAAATAAGCATGTGAATAAAGGAGCTAGTCAATATAGTGTATCTGGATTTTTGGAAGGCGTTTGATAAGGTCCTTCATAAGAGACTCCTGAGGAAATTAAATAGTCATGGGATAGGAGGCCGTGTCCTGTTGTGGATCAGCAACTCGTTAAAGGATACGAAGCAAAGAGTATAGGACTAAATGACCACTTTTTGCAATGAAGAGAAGTAAATAGTGGAGTGCCCCAGGAATCTGTACTGGGATCGGTGTTTAATATATTGAATAATGATCTGGAAAAAGGAGTAGAGAGATGATCAGCTTTGTGGATGACACAAAGTTATTCAAGGTAGTTAAAACCCAAGAGGACTGTGAGGAATTGCAGAAGGGTCTTGCAAGACTGAGTGACTGGGCATCTAAATTGCAGATGAAATTTGATGTTGACAAGTGCAAAGTGATGCATATAGGGAAAAATAATCTAAACTATAATGTACACAAAGCTAAATTATGGGTTAAAACTCAGGAAAAGGATCTTGGAGTCATTGTGGACAATACATTGAAATCTTCAGTTTGGTGTGCAGCGAAAGCCAAAAAAGCAAACAAGATGTTAGGAATTATTTGGAAAGGGATAGAGAATAAAACTGAAAATATATAATGCCTGTATAAAAATCTATGGTGCGACTACATCTTGAATATTGTGTGCAGTTCTGGTCACCCCATCTAAAAAAAGATATAGTTGAACTAGAAATAGTATTGAGAAGGGCAACAAAAATGATAAAGGGTATGAAGTGGCTCCTGTATAAAGAGAAGCTTGATAAGTAAGCGCTCTTAAGCATGTAGAAGAGATGATTGAGAGGGAATATGATAGTAGTTTACTCATTCCACACCACTCATAATTTTATAAATAGGGAATAGTAATTTACCCTCTCAAATAGTACCAGCACTAGGGGACACTGCATTAAACTAATGGGTGGTAGATTTAAAACAAATAGTATTTTTCTTTACTCAGCACACAATTAACTTCCGGAATCTGTTGCCAGATGATGCCAGTAGTATAGTAGGGTTTTTAAAAGGATTGGATAAGTTCTTGGAGAGTAAGTCCATTAACAGCTATTAGCAAAGTAGGTTTAGGGAACTTGGCATTTTACTGTTGAGAACTGGGAATGGACAACAGGGAATGGATTGTCCATTGTGACCTGATTGAGTACTTCTCCCAAGGGACTGAGATTGGCCACTGTCATAGACAGGATGCTGGGTTTGATGGATCACTAGTCTGGCCCAGTATGGCACTACTTACCATCTTGTATTCTTTTCTTAATTATTCCCATAAAACCAGTGGACATTTAGGGTACAGTCATCTGAGGATAGCACCTGCACTAGCAGTGAATGTGGTCACAAATCCCGATGAAGTGAATGGAACCCACCTGTGCTGACTGCTAGCATTGGATCTGTCCCTATGGAGGATTGCACTGCCAACCTCCATACTTCATTTCAGAAAATTAAAGCTCTACGTCTTAGCTTGCCATTTGTGTAACACCATGGCCATTTTTACACAGATGGAGGTGACTGGGGGGTTGGGTGTTTGGCCGCGGTGGGTGGAGATGGGTGTGTGTCCGTTTACACGGACATCCTCCTCCGGTTTTCCGGAGGGCTCCGTAGGTGGAGGTGGGTTTTGCGTGGGAGTGCGCACGCACCCCCACCCATCCCGCTCGGTGTGCACATGGGTGAACACTGAGTGGACACCCATCCCCACACCCACCGCCAGCTGTTTACATGGACGCCCGCCCAACACCCATCCGAACACCGCACGGGGAGGACGTCCATGTAAAAACGGCCCATCTATTTTATGGAAAACAGGAGATATATTTATTTATTTATTTTATTACATTTATATGCTGCCCCCTCATGCCTACGGCATCTTGGGGTGGCTTTCAACACAAGATAAAACAATTTGCCACAATATAAAAAATATAAAAATCTACACTAGTGTTATTAAAACAGTTTTAAAATACCCCACACACAAAAGTTTAACCCACCCTCCTCTCCCCACCTCTGAAGGCCTGGGAGAACAGCCATGTCTTACAGGCCTGACAGAAGGCCAACAGACTCGGGGCCAGCCGTGCTTCCTCTGGGAGGGAGTTCCACAACCGAGGCCCAGCCCCCAAGAATGCCCTCTCCATTGTAGCCCCTCGCTTTATGTGGGGGACCTCCAAGAAAGTGGCCCCGGTGGACCGGAGAGTCCATCCTGAGTCACGGGGGGTGGTTCTGGCCAGGAAAAGCTGGTGTATTGAGCCAGTAGATTGCATCCGAGTGCAGGCAGCCACGTCTGTAAAGTTTCCATTGTCATGAAGCGATGATCACTTTTTCCTGTTTGGCTTTTGCTTCTCTGAAGCTCCTCAAATCAAGAAAACTGCCCCTGCATGGGTAGGAAGCATTGTTGATCCTATGCCCTATAGAAAGAAGAGAAGTGAGGTTGAACTGGGGGAGTCAAGAAAGCACTGGGGATTGGGCCCTTTGACTCGATCAGAGACTCTTTTATTCTCACCCCCAAATCCCCAGTCTCCAGTGGCCCCTCACAAGCCATGGCAGCAGGGCCATAGGATGTAGGAGGAGCAGGATGACTTCCTGTGACCTGTGCCCCTGATCCTAGGGCAGCATAGCTTTCCTCTTGGGGTTAAGGACAGCACAGCGCTCCCGTCCCACCTCTCGAGACCAGGAAACAGCATGGCTCCCTGCACCTCAGCCCCTTCTGGCTTCTGGACTCAGCCCTTTGGCCTAGCCCTGCTCAAGGTCCTCTCACACTCATAGACAGTTTATCATTCAACAGAAGCACTGAGCTCTTCTCTCCACCGCCACCTCAACACAAATGAACACAGATGGCTTCCCCAGGCAACAGAATCTTGCTGCCTCTGTGAGCTCAGCGTGATGTCATCACCCTTTATGAGGTCACGAACTGAAGTCAGTGTTGGAGAAATCGCTCCAGATGACATCGCGCTTTTGCACCAACAAACCCTAATGACTACTAGGGGCATTGGGAGTAGAGATAGTGAGTTAGTGTGAGTGTCACTTTAACCTTTCCTGATCGCTGCTTCTAAGCCCCCTCCCAAGTGGGATGTGCCCAGGAAGTTCCTACTGGACCTCTTCCTTCTTCCTGACCTTTCGCCATTCCTCTCTTCTCTCTCTGACTTTCAACATGACCGGCCACCATGCTGGTGGCAGCTAGCTAGTAAGATCTAGGGATAGGCCTTTCCTATCACAATGTATTTCTCAATAAAGTAGATTATTTTAATCTAGAAAGAATCTCCAAGGTGTTGATTACTTCTAAGCTGTTGCTACTGAGAATTCAAGCTGGTTTTGGTTTTTTGGTTTTTTGACCACTAATAAAATTCCAACAGTCAGCACCAGACATGAACCTGGCCACCTTTACCTTCCACCTTGTCCAGTCCTACTTTAAGGCCCTCTGAATTCACACAAAGATGGGACATGGGTAAGGTGGCCATAACTCCCTTTTAAAGTGGACGACTTATGGAAAATACATGGTGCAATGCTGCACTGGTTCCAGTACATCCCTGAACCATGTATTTTTCATAAGTGTCCTCTTTTAAAGGGGAAATATGGCCACCCTGGACATGGGGTAGCCTGGCTGGTTAGTGTGATCAGAAGGAGCAGGCAAAGTAAAGCCACAGGATCCACAGGCTGTACTGGCTCCCCAGTTAAGGGAAGCTGCCCCAGAGCACAGCGTGCTATCAGTCTCCAAGGCCTCCTCACTAATACCCTCAAGCACCTGCCCCACCCGTGCCCCAGGCACCACAAATACAAACAAACAATGTCCAATAACAGCCTGCTCTGGCTTTGAAAATCTTCATGTCCCCCTTGCAGCCTTTCCCTCTTTTGCCTGAACACGTCCTGATCCTCGAACCTTTTCTTGCCGGTCTTGCATTCCAAGCCCTTTATCTTTGTTTCTCTCCTCTGAGTCCACACTAGGAAGTCAGCATCTAAATTGTATGATGATCCCAAAAGGATCACTGTGCTGCAGCTGAGGCAAAACCCACACTGAGCAGAGTGGAAGTGGGAGAGACCAGGGGAGGTCTCTCCGATGTACACACTCTTGCCCCTCAGTTGCAAGGACCCTTGTAGCTTCTAAATGGTCCCTCAGGGTCTTATAGTGGCTATGGGAACAGGCTACAAGAGCAGGTCCCAGCCGAAGCTCATCATAGGGACTGGCGAAGAACAAGTGCCCACTCTATGTATCCACTCACCCCCGGGGAACCAGGGAAGGGGGGTGAGGCTCAGTGGTGGCTCAGGGAAGGGGGGACCGAGAACCCAGGAATCCAATAGGGTAGGGATAGGACACTCACACAGGAACAAGGGGGTAAGGTACTCTGGGAAGGTCAAGTCTCACGCTCTTACCAATCACTCGTTGCTTTCACCCACTCGCTCAATCACTCACCTTGCTCTCATGCACGCGCTTACTTTTTCTCTCCGTCCTAGATGCTCGCACTCCACACCAACTTTACACAACAACGCTCGGGGGCCAGTCTCATGGCACCACGTCTGATCACCAGCAATGCAGACTGCCTCTGTGCTGTTTAAATAGCCCTGCCTTGTTGCCTCGCCTGTAGGTGTGTGGAACGCCACGGTCCCACTTCCAGGTCCACCCCAGGCATGCGCATTGAGTCCCTGGTTGCCAGGAGACCCAGGGACACTGAGCGTGTGCGTGCGTCCTCTGGGTCAGGCGCTCATGACGCATGCAGAAGTGCGGCTGGGCGGGGAGCCGAGCAGCGGTGCCAGAGAGGGGGAATTCCCTGCAAGCACCGCCAACTCTGCATCCCTCTTCTCCCCCAACCCCAGAACCTGACAGTACCCCCCCCCCTCCAGGGCGGTCGGCACGGTGATGGGTATGGCCGGGCTTAGACGGGTATGGGCGTGAAAGGCGCATACCAAGCGCGGGGCAAAAACGGCAGAAGCGGGCTCCCAGGAGCGCTCGGACGTGCCGAAGCCCTTCCAATCAATAAGATAAAAAAGAGTGCAGCATCGCCATCGGGAATCGAGTATGGCTGCAACTTCATACTCTGGCTCGGCTTCCAAAGTTGGGACCTCCACTGGCGCAGGGACCGCCACGGGGAATAAAGGAGGGTGAGCCACTTTCAAGAGGGAAATATGGAAGGAAGGGTGGATACGCAGTGAGGGCGGTAATTGAAGATGGAACGTGACGTCATTAATCTTGCAAACAATAGGGAAGGGCCCCATAAAGTGGACATCCAACTTGGCCGAGGGCTGGTTGGTAGGATAATGCCGGTCCACCCAGACCATATCTCCCACCTTGAAAGCAGGGGCAGGACCCCGCCGACGATCAGCATATTGTTTGTATTGTTGCCGTGCAGCGGTCAAGGCACGTTGTGCGTGTTGGTGGGTAGCTTGTATTTTCTGCGCCAGTGCCCAAGCCGCTTGGACCGACACATCCGCAAGCTCAGGGAAACATAGTCGTGGGTGGTACCCATAGGTAACAAAGAAAGGAGAAGATCCCAGGGAGGCATTGGGGGCGTTGTTGTATGCGAATTCAGGAATAGGGAGGTACTGGGCCCAATCATCCTGCAGATAATTGCTATAGCATCATAGGTATTGTTCCAGCGTCTGATTAATCCACTCGACCTGGCCATTCCCCTGTGGGTGGTATGCCGTCGTGGGGCTCAAACGAACCTGTAGCATAGCGAACAAGGCCTTTCAGAATCGCGATACAAATTGTACTCCACGATCGGTCCTAATTTCTGCGGGGAGTCCATGTAATTTAATAACATGTTGCAAGACTAGTTGCGCGGTCTGTACCGCTGTCGGAAGTCCTTTGCAGGGAATAAAATGCCCTAGTTTGCTGAAGTGGTCTATGACCACCAAAATAGTCATAAACATATTGGAAGGTGGAAGATCTACGATAAAGTCCATCCCAATACGTTTCCAAGGGCCCTGAGGTAATTCTGCAAGCTGTAGGGGGCCTTGAGGGCGCCTACGTGGAACCTTGGTTCTGGCACACACAGTGCATCCCTCAAAGTACCTTTGAACGTCCGTTCGTAACGAAGGCCACCAATAGTGCCGTTGTAATAAGTGGAGGGTGTTCCGTTGCCCTGGATGGCCTGCCAAAGGAGCGTCGTGGTGAGCCCACAGGAGACCCCTCCATTCCCCGGCCGGGACGACTATTCGATTCTTGAAATACAGCAGATTCTGCTTAGGCTGAAGGCGTGGATCCTTCTGCAGATCGATATCTCTTTGGGAGCCGTTGCGAAGGCGTGTCAGTGAAGGCTTCCAGGTCCCGGCAAAAACTTGTGGTGGCAGTAGCAAGAGTCCTCTATCTGCCGGTCGCTCCTCTACTTCTTGGCAGCGGGAAAGGGCATCCGCCAACATGTGCCCCGGTCGGTACTGTATAGAAAAGTGGAAACGTGCGAAGAACAGCGCCCATCGAGCGTGTCGTGCAGTAGTAATCCGTGCAGTGCGAAGGTACGTTAAATTTTTATGGTCTGTGATAACAACCACTGGGTATTGAGCCCCCTCCAAATGCGGTCGCCATGCCTCAAACGCGGCTTGGATATCCAACAATTCCCTGTCGAGAATAGTGTAATTCTGTTCAGCACTGGTAAGTTGACGTGAGTAGAAGGCGCAAGGAAGCAACGGGCTGCCTTCTGGCCCTGGTTGTAGGAGGACGGCTCCTAATGCGGTGCTGGAAGCATCTGTCTCTACCGTATAAGGCTTGGTGGGGTCGGGATGTTGCAGAATCGGCACCTGCATGAAGGCTCGTTTGCGGGTTGTAAAGGCCCTTTGTTGTTCCAGCTCCCAGTTATAGGGGGTTCCCTTTTTTAGCAATCGAGTTAAGGGAGTTGTAAGGTGCGCGTAGTCCGGAATATACTGTCGGTAGTAGCTGGTACTACCAAGGAATCTTTGAAGGGCCTTTACGTTAGTAGGCGTTGTCCATTGTTCGATGGCTCATACCGTCTGTTGTTGCATTTCAATCCCATGGGGGGAAATGACAAATCCTAGAAAGGCCACAGACGTGACGTGAAATATACATTTTTCCAACTTGCAATACAACTGGTTTTGATATAAGCGTTTCAGAACTATTCGCACATGTTGGACATGTTCGTGCTCTGTGTTGGAGAACACGAGAATATCATCTAGGTAAATGATTACAAAGATCTCCAAGATATCACGAAACAAGTCGTTCATCAGGTGCTGGAATGTAGCAGGGGCATTGGCCAGGCCGAATGGCATCACGCGATATTCAAAGTGCCCATAGCGTGCGCGGAAAGCCGTCTTCCATTCGTCCCCTGCTCGAATTCGCAACAAATTATACGCCCCCCCTAAGGTCCAACTTGGTGTAAATCGGTGCCCCTTGCAGTCTTGTCAGTAATTCAGGTATCAATGGCAAGGGGTATCGATTCTTTATGGTAATATCATTGAGGCCCCGGTAATCCACGCATGGCCGAAGACCACCATCTTTCTTTGGCATGAAAAAGATTGGAGCCCCCGCCGGAGACACTGAATGCCGAATAAACCCTCGCCGTAGATGTTCATCAAGGTACGTTTTGAGGGCCTTCAGTTCGGGCTCTGTGAGAGCGTAGATTCACCCGTAGGGCGACTCGGTGCCAGGAAGCAATTCTATGGGGCAATTGTAGGCCCGATGGGGCGGTAAGACAGCTGCTTCCTGCTCACAGAAAACCTTTTGTAAATCCCTATATGCAATAGGGAGGTCCGGCATGGAGGGTGTTGTTGACAAGGCCACCCCGCGCCTGTCACACATGGGTGGGGATGCTTGTATACAGTACTCCTGGCAATACTGTGATGGGAACTTAACCCCTCCTGATTTCCAATCAATCTGGGGATTGTGGCGTTGCAGCCACGGCATCCCAAGTACGATGGGGAACAACGGGGTACAAACGATATCAAACTGGAGAGCTTCTGATGGGGGCCAATGTGCCCCCGCAACCCCTGCGTACAATATTCAATGGGTCCGGACACTAAGGGTGACCCATCAATTGAATGGACCACTTCTATATGGGCTCGAGGTTGTACGGGCAGAGCCTATTTTTGCACCACCCCTTGGTCCATAAAATTACTGGATGCCCCGGAATCTATAAGGGCCCATTGGATAATGGAGTGATCCTTCCCCCAGGTAAGTGTTAAGATTACCTGTAAATGTCCCGATGGCGGGGTCGGGAGTCTGTCCTTCAGGGGTGATGTCATTTTTACCGAGGTGCCCCCTGCTCATCTCGGCTTTGATAGTTTCCCGTCAATTGATGAGCGGGCGGTAGTTGGGGGCAATTTCGGGTGAAATGGGAAGCGCCCCTGCAATAGAAGCACAGACGGCCTTGTCGTCGTCGTTCCTTCTCCTCCACAGAGAGCGGCCCGCGTGACGCTCCTAGCTGCATGGGCTCCTCCGTCTCCGACCTTGGGAGTTCCGGACGTGTTGGGGGCATAAGGTAGCGGCGGGGAGGCACCCCTCGACTTCCCTGTCGTTCTCGCCTCCTCTCTGCCAGGCGTTCATCAGTCTGAATAGTTAGTGTGATCAGCTCCGCCCACTTGTCTGGTAGGGGTGTGTAGGCTAGCTGGTCCTTGATCTCCTCGCTTAAGCCTTTCCTAAACAATACCTTTAGCACCTTATCTGGCCATGCCAATTCCACCGCTAGTTGTTGGAAATGAGCCACGTATTCCAGCAGCGATCCTCGCCCTTGTTTTAACTCCAAGATGGCTGTTTCCGCATCTCGGACCCGGTGGGGATAATCAAAAAGGAAGGTAAAGGAAGGAAGGGGGGCATAATCTCGAATCAAGGGATCCTGGCTTACAAGTAAAGGGGTGGCCCATGATAGGGCTAATCCTTCGAGATGCCCTATCACAAATGCCACTTTCGCTTGGTCGGAGGCATAAGTGCGGGGCTGTACGGAAAATGCAAGTTCACAAAGAGCCATGAATCCCTGAAACATTTTCCGATCCCCAGTGAACTTCGCTATTTTAGGACCTTCAGGCTCTCGGGGGTAGAGCTCTCGTGGACGTTCCTGTAGGTCTCGGACCTCCATTGCTAAGGACTGCAACCCTCGTACTATATCAAAAGGCCCCATCTCCCCAGGATTGGAGGTCAGAGGAAGAGGCCCCATAGGTCCCCCCTCCCTTATGGATGGATCTAGTACAGGGGCGGGGGAAGCACCACCCTCAGCCCCTATGGGATCAGTGCCTCCAACTGCCCCGTGCTCCATACTGCCCCACTCCTACGCTGCAAGGGGGAAGTGGGACTCAATCCCCTTAGGTGCTGGTGATACTGTGAGAGACCCGGGGAGGTCTCTCCGATGTACACACTCTTGCCCCTCAGTTGCAAGGACCCTTGTAGCTTCTAAATGGTCCCTCAGGGTCTTATAGTGGCTATGGGAACAGGCTACAAGAGCAGGTCCCAGCCGAAGCTCATCATAGGGACTGGCGAAGAACAAGTGCCCACTCTATGTATCCACTCACCCCCGGGGAACCAGGGAAGGGGGGTGAGGCTCAGTGGTGGCTCAGGGAAGGGGGGACCGAGAACCCAGGAATCCAATAGGGTAGGGATAGGACACTCACACAGGAACAAGGGGGTAAGGTACTCTGGGAAGGTCAAGTCTCACGCTCTTACCAATCACTCGTTGCTTTCACCCACTCGCTCAATCACTCACCTTGCTCTCATGCACGCGCTTACTTTCTCTCTCCGTCCTAGATGCTCGCACTCCACACCAACTTTACACAACAACGCTCGGGGGCCAGTCTCA
>QEPC01011608.1:2217119-2227660 GCA_003113815.1 Sphenodon punctatus | reverse complement strand
GGGAACCAGGGAAGGGGGGTGAGGCTCAGTGGTGGTTCAGGGAAGGGGGGACCGAGAACCCAGGAATCCAATAGGGTAGGGATAGGACACTCACACAGGAACAAGGGGGTAAGGTACTCTGGGAAGGTCAAGTCTCACGCTCTTACCAATCACTCGTTGCTTTCACCCACTCGCTCAATCACTCACCTTGCTCTCATGCACGCGCTTACTTTCTCTCTCCGTCCTAGATGCTCGCACTCCACACCAACTTTACACAACAACGCTCGGGGGCCAGTCTCACGGCACCACGTCTGATCACCAGCAATGCAGACTGCCTCTGTGCTGTTTAAATAGCCCTGCCTTGTTGCCTCGCTTGTAGGCATGTGGAACGCCGCGGTCCCACTTCCGCGTCTGCCCCAGGCATGCGCCGTGAGTCCCTGGTTGCCGGGAGACCCAGGGATGCTGAGCATGTGCGTGTGTCCTCTGGGTCAGGCGCTCGTGACGCATGCGGAAGTGCGGCCGGGCGGGGAGCCGAGCGGCGGCACCGGAGGGGGGGAATTCCCTGCAAGCACCGCCAACTCTGCATCCCTCTTCTCCCCCAACCCCGGAACCTGACAGGAAGGAACTACTCCAGTCTGTATCCTCTCTCAGATATTTCTGGCAACAGCCCCTCCTTGTTTCCAGTTTAGTTTGTGATCCTCTATAGCTACTTCTTCTTTTGTCATCTAAATTAATCTTGCCTGTCTTTTTTGCAATTCCCATGGTATGCAAATGAATTCTCCAATCTCACTGGTTAATTTGCACATCACAAGACAGTCTCCTGATTTACAAAGAAATTGGCAGCTGACAGCAGGTGGGGGTGGGCACAACTCCAGCCTGTGAGCCAAATCCTGGATCTCAATGATAGGAAGTAGACCTATGACATAGGCACAGGGAAGGGCAAGCTTTCCCTGCCTATGGTAGGGATGGGTGAACAGATCGCGGTTCAGGTTTGGCTGTTTGATCCGGTTCAGTTCGCCTGTTCAGTTCGACTGTTCGGTCCGGTCGCCATGTTCAGGTTCGGCTGTTCGGTAGTTTGGAAAAAGGCTCTCTGTGCAAGAAATGATGGCCCCAGACCCATGATGTTGGGTCCTGGGGCTAGAGTGGCAGCTTCTAGATACATAGTGGCCACAGCCCTCCCTGCCTGTAACTTGACCCCAGAACCCTGACGGTGGGTCCTGGGGCTGGAGTGACTGTTTCTTGATGTGGTGGAATGACACACCTCTGTGCGAGGAATGATGGCCCCAGACCCATGANGCATGGTTATGTAGAATGCATGGCATTGTCAGTCCTCCTCAGTATAATGAACTACTGTGACTGAGGTGCTTTACAAGGATGGGTGCCTGTGTTTGGGGTTTATAAATTATTTATTTTAAGCTTGATGTGCATGCAAACTGTGTTTTGTATGTTAACCCTGGTAACTCCTTGCTGCTGGGTTATGCCACCTACTGTTGCCCTGGCTCCACCTACCATTGCCTTGGCTCTGCCCCTAGGCTTGCCGGCCTTACTGCACCTCCAGCCTCAAAACCCACCAGCCACCCCTGACTTTATCTTTCCACCCCCTCTATTCAAGCTCACCTCATCACCTGTCTCTCTGATATCTCCGCCTGGATGTCCCAACGTCAGCTCAAGCTCAACATGGCTAAGACTGAGCTCCTTTTCTTTCCTCCCTACCCTTACCCTTTCCTTCTTACCCTTCCTCTCCCTCTTCCCTGTCCATCCTTATTGATGGGGGTCACCATCTGTCACGTTCCCCAAGGCCGTAGCTTGGGCTTCGTCTTCGATACTCACCTTTCCTTTAAACCTTACATCGACTCTGTTGCCAAGTCCTGTTGCTTTGCCCTCCACAACATTGCTCGCATTCGCCCCTTTCTCTCCATCTCCTCAGCCAAACCCCTTGTTCACGCCATGGTCATCTCTCGCCTTGACTACTGCAACCTCCTCCTTACCGGCCTCCCCCACTCTCACTTGTCCCCCCTTATCTCCATCCAAAACTCCACTGCTAGGGTCATCCACTCAGCCCGTCGCTTCGACCACGTACAGCCTCTCTGGCTCCCCCTTCATGAACGCTTCATTGGCTCCCCCTTCATGAACGCATCCTTCACAAACTCCTGGTGTTCACTTATAAATCCCTTCACAACCTGGCTGCCCCTTACCTCTCAGCCCTAGTCTTCTTATACTCCTTCACACACTCTCCGCTCCTCCTCTGCCCCCTCCCTCGCTCTCCCTCGTCTCCCCTGCTCCCCTAACTGCCTTCGCCACTTCTCCCTTGCTGCCCCCCATGCCTGGAACTCCCTCCCTGCCCACATCCACCTTGCCCCCTCCCTCCGCCACCTTCAAATCCCTCTTCAAAACCCACCTCTTCCTTGCTGCCTTTCCCGACGCCTGTTAGAACTTTCCTCTCAATATTTACTGTCTGCCCTCACCACAGACTCCTGCCTAACTGCAACCAAGCCAAGCATGTGCACTTGAGACTTCACATCCGCTTGAATGTTATTGATCCCTTGTCTCTCCCTATGTCCCCTCTCCTTGTCTCCCCCCTTCGTGTCTATTAGATTGTAGGGGTGGGACACCAGGGCAATTACCGGATACCGGATTTACCAGATACCAGTTTTCAAAAAGCCAGATTCCTGGATTAAATCCGGTATACCGGTACCGGATTTATTCCATTGATTTCAATGGGGAACTGTCCCCATTGAAATCAATGGAATAAAAAAAATCCTCCCCCCTCCCCCTCCTAGGCTGTGCGGGTGGAAGGGGGGACACCCCCCACCCACCCTGCCCAGCCTGGATTTAAGCAAAAAAATTCCCCATAGCGCCTGACCCCTACTACAGCTCCGGGCCGCTGCCAGCAATCCAGAGCCAGCCCAGCACCAGCGTCCACGTCCACCAGCAGCCGGTAAGTAAGTACCTGTACTGACTGATCCCTGGGGGTGGGGTGGGGGTTTAACACCCCCCCACCCCACCCCATGGATCACCCTAAGTTCTTCCCAGTTCCCAGGGACCGTCTACCTTGAGCTGCGGGTGTTGGTGGCGGTCTGACGGCTTCCGCGCCGGCTGTGGCTGCTGGCTTCAGCACGCTAGTAGGCCTTCGGGGGAAACCCGGAAGTTCCCCGGAAGGCCTACTAGCGTGCTGAAGCCGGAAGCCACAGCCGGCGCTGAAGCCACCGGACCGCTGCCGCCACCTGCAGCTCAAGGTAGGTGATCCCTGGGAACTGGGAAGTACTTAGGGTGATCCCTGGGGTGGGGTGGGGGGTGTTAAACCCCCACCCCACCTCAGGGATCAGTCAGTACTTGTACTTACTTACCAGCTGCTGGGGACGCTGGTGCTGGGGTGGCTCTGGGTCGCCAGCAGCAGCCCGGAGCCTGGTAGGGGTCACAAATTTTTTTGGTGCTGGCCAGGCTGGGCAGGGGGTGGGGGGGTGTCCCCCCTTCCACCCATGCAGCCTGTACTCAGGGAGGGAAAATTGTGGGGGTTTTTGTGGTCTTTTTTTACATTGCGGCCATTCATTTGAATGGCCGCAATGTAAAAAAAAAATCCGGTACCGGGAATCCGGTAAATGGGCCAGATTACCAGGTTAATCCGATACTGCTGGTACACCAAAATACCGGCAGTATCGGATACCGGATGATCCGATAGTCTCACCCCTAATTGTAAGCCGTAGGCGGGGACCACGTCTATTTTATTGTTCTGTAAAGCATCAGGTACACAGCTGGCACTACACAAATGCTTATAATAATAATAATAATAATAATAATAATAATACAACAGCCAGGGACTCTACATATTGGCCCATTAGCTAGCTATGTTCGCAAGGCAGCCACAATGGCAGTAGCTGTATTGAAAAGTGGCTAACCTTTGTTGCAGTCATGACAGGAGTCCTGGGTACTGCACACTTGTGTCACCTCTGTCAACTTCTTTAAAGGAAAATGAAGGAGCAGTTTTTAGTTTGAGCACAGAATGACCAGCGGACACTATATTTACTGCTGCTGCTGCTGCTACTGGCTCCCTATCTATCTTCATGGGCAGTTGGGTAGACCAGGCAGCCCAGAAAAGACCCTGGCCAGAGGTGAGCAGCTACTTTTACTGCTTGCTGCTACTCAGAACTCTCAGCCAGTTACCAAGTAGCCTATTAGCACCTCAGAGATGGGAAGGCTGCTTTGTTTTCAATACCCTGCTTGCATGGTTAGGTCAGGAGTTAACTGCTCTCTCAAATGCATTACTCTCCCATTCAATGCAGAAAACATGACAGATCTGAAAGAATGTGTTGTTGCATAGTTATCAGAAGTGTATGGTTTTGATGACAGAAAGTGTGCTTGAGACAAGCGCCTGCACACCCATTACCCATCCATCCTGCATGTTGCAGGGCTGCATAGGACCCCAATGTGGCCCTCCAACATGCACGATGGGTGGGTGTGGGTGGGGGTGGGGAGGCGCTCATCTAAAAACACCCTGAGTGATTTCCAATCCAAAGGAAACCAACTCCAGCTAGGAATGAATCTTCCTATTCTTTTGATTCTTATTAGTTTAGGAATAACTGTAGCTAGATTTTGAGGCCCGCAGAGGATTGCCACCTTTTTTCCTGAGGAGTTAACCCAAAAAGATGCAGGGCCGTGCCAGAAGGGGCAGGGCAAGGGGGACTCTCTCACTCTATTTCCAACAGTTATTTATTTATTTATTTTATTTAAATGTATACCCCACCCTTCCCTTCTCTAGTTCTTCAGGGGGAACAAGCTCAATAACTTTCTTAGCATAAAGATCAACAATTTCTTTATTAAGAGCTTGAAAATATTCCACTGAATGAATGAATGAATATTTATTATAATATTGTGGGAACTAGCTTTCGCCATGTCCCACAGTAAGAAAAGAATAAAAAGATTTTTTAAAACAAAACTCCTTTACACAGGAGTACTTAATACATACTACATATCGCTCAAAAAGTATACAAAAAAACCAAAGCACACATACATTAAGAGGCATAACGACATAGAGTGAGGCAGGGAATTGCCGAAAATTATATAGTCTAAATTGAAAAGTAAATATAATTTATAGATTATACTTTCAGGGCTTTGACAACTGGCATATAAATAAATAAAGGTGTGTGTGTGTGTGTTCTTCGCAGCTATACAAGGGAACAAAGAAACAACTCATACTGCCTGGGTTGTAGGGGCATTATCTTTTCCCAGGGGATGTTTCATCCCTCCTCCCTAGCGATGTTCCAGAGCATTTTACTAATTTGTTAATTTACAACATTTACTTCTGCCTCATCCTAGCCTTCTACTATTTACATTTTACATTTTACCTCTAATATGCAACCTTGGCACATAAAACGCCCTTAGATTCACCTGTTAACAGGGGGCACAATAACCATGCTTGTTTTAGACCCCTCTCTCAATTTATTACAAGCATACTATTTCCATATATATACTACCCGTTTAGGCAGTTCTCCCAGATATCGCCCAATAGGGTGCACAAACATATATTAAAGGACTAATCTTAGACCGAGGACATATACTTCAAACCACAACTGGTTGCCTACTTTTATGTTTGGCTCTTCACACTAAAAAGCAATCGACTTATATTAGTTGCCTCAATGAACTATCCACCTACTTCAGCCCCTTTAGTAGCATTAGTAGCATTGGTTTCTTCAGGGTAGCAAAGTGATACTTCTTTACCTTTCTCAATTCAATATCAATTCTATTTATCCCCCACTTGATCATTTCCATCTCTAATCCCATCTTCAGAAGCTCACAGATATCTATTACTGCTGATGCCTGGCTTTTCCCCAAGGCAAGCCCTACCGTAGCTTAGCCCCCAGTTAACTCCTATGGGCAGTCAGACCATTTCGCCCAAGATCTTAGCTCCAAACGCTGCCACTGCCCTGGAGCAACTAGAGTCGTCCCCTTTTAGTAGGAGGCGTAATCTCAGGTCATCTCCTGCAAGGCTGGGCAGGGTCTTTAAATATTTGCCCAATATTTCCCTTCTCATATCGTCATACCTCGAGCAGTGCAGCAATAGATGTTGCACTGAATCCACCAGTGCCTTATCACATTTCTGGCACAGTCTAAGCTTTTTTGGTATTTTTGCATATCTCCCCTCTATTAATGCTGATGGGAATAAATTACTTCTAAAAAGCGTTAGCGCACGCCTATGGTGTGATTGGGGCCATTCTAGGTATTTCGGCCTAGGCCCATTAGTTCTTAAGCAAGGATACTCAGGAGCTATCCCCTGTGCGCGTATAGCTGCTAATTCCGTTTGGGCCTCTTGATCCAATAGCCTCTGTCTTATTTCGGCTGCTGCTTGGCCGAACGCCAAAGACCTTATACGGTCTTTTGCCATACCTAGCCTTGCAAAAGCTTTCTCGATAGGGTGCAACCATATATCCATAACTTTTTCTCCTACAGTAAATTGCATGAGCGAGTGGGGATTAGAAGGAATATATTCCACTGAAAAGGAAACCTTAGTAACCGGTTTGGAGGGTGTTGGCTGTTGGATAAAGTTCACTTTGAATCCATACTGAACAATTTGTAACACCCAGGAATCAATTTTAATGTAACACCATGAGGCAAAATTTCATTTTGTCTCATGGTGGGAAGAACTAATCAAAACATAACTTTCTCCCTTCATTAGGAACAGAGTCCTGAGGCAGAGTCTGTAGTTGTCAGTGCCTTCCCCTATTCTGACCCTGGAATGGCTGTCGTGGTTGATTTTCTTTTGGTTTGTACTGCTGATAGTTGGATTTTTGTTTAGCAGCATATTGAAAGGAGGATGAATAATACTTCCTCTGGTAGGGGTGGTATTGAGCCTGAGGATACTGCTTCATTTGCCGATTATGTGAAGGCATGTAAGACTGCTGGGTGTAATGCTTTGGTTAAAAGAATGAACTTCCAGCGTCCCTCTGAGCAATTTTCATTTTGATAGCTGTTGCTCGGGTCTCCTCGATCTTCTCGAGGACTTCAATCATCTCCTTTGTAAACAGTACAGTTTGGTTGAAAGGAAGATTCTCTATTTTGGTGCGATAGTGATAATCTAGCTTGGTTCCACGAAGCCATGTGAATCTTTGTGTGACAATTGCGTGTCTCAGAAGTGTATTTTGCAGTCTTCAGTTGGAAACGGGCAGTGGTACTTCTCTCTGGGCAGAATTTCTCTGCCTCCTTTTGCTTATCCCTAGGCAAATATGGGACAAAACTCTGGATGTTTTGTCCAGAGTAGGCCATCCCTGCAGTATAGTTGGCTGCTCGCATTATCATGGTGGAGGATGCGTAAGCATGTCTGCCAAACATGTTGATCCTCCTACTTTCTCTATCTGCGGGGGATGAATCCTGAGTGTTCTTTTGGTGTTTTTCTGCAGACACAGAAACAACAAGGGAATTTGGCATAGGGTGACAAAATAACATTGAACCCTGCACAGAAGCAAATAAATAAAATCAACTCCTTATGGAATTTACCGGGTGGATGACAGCAGGTGTCTTCCATAGTTTTTCAGCCTCCTGGGTATGCTTTTTTAATTAAGGTAGCGTTATCTGAGAGCACATTCCCACATACAGCAAATCAGCGTTTTTTTCTTTTCCCCGCATATTTCCTTGTAGTGTGAAAGGCTGTATGCGCTTCTTTGACTGTGTTTGCACTTGTTTTTTAAGCGCATTGGCAAGTGGCAAAAACCTACCTTTACAAGAGCGCATTTCTAAACACCCGCATAAATCCTCCTGTCAGAATGTCCTCCGCTCTTCAGCATCATGAGCGCTACATTTCGGCTTGGCTCCTCTCCCCTCTTGGGACCGGAGCGCTGTGTATCTGACATGATACTGACGAGCCTAGACAATATCATGTTACAGAGCGTCCTGCTTCCCGGCTCTCGCTCGGCTCCTCTCCCCTCTCTGGAAGCCGGGCAAGTGAGGCGCTCATGATATGGACTTAAGCTAGTGTAGGAATGTGAAAGCCGCATTATTTAAAATGTCTGGAAAGTGCAAATTAAATGCTGTGTGAATAAATGCAAGCACATTTTAAAAATGCCTGCATTTAGAAACACCAGCATTTTTCTGTAAGTGGGAATGCACTCTTAGATTGCGATAAGCAGGATCAGACTCCTGCTCCATTACTGGAACAGCCTCTAAATTTAAAACCTTTGAAAATAGTTTTAAAAGGCTTTGGAAGTCTCTGTGGTCTTGTGTAGAGACAGGTATTGAAGTTGCTGAAACTTCATCAGAGGGAGGAGGTGTTAAAGTATCTGTGTCCTGTATTTCAGTGGGTGTTTTTAGACACACATTTCTCCTGGATGTTTGCTGTAACATCTAGAACTTTCTGTGTGTCTAAATCACTCATCCAGATCTTAAATATCCGGATCTTTGAACTTCTGCATGAAACTTCTCCCACAACTTTTGTGTGTAAAAGGTTCTCCTGGTAAACTGCTTTGCTCCAGGCAGTTGTGGTCACTTGGTTTCCATGGCAGCCTGTTATGTTTACAGCTGTGGCTACTTTAGGCTGCCTCAGTGCAGTGTTTGTGTGAAGAATGCATCCAGTAACTGCCTCAGGGCAGTGTGTGTGTGAAAAATGAATCCGGAACTTACTTGTGGACTTGTAAACCCAGAAGATTGAAACATCCGGAACTTTAACATGTGTCTAAAAATACCCAGTGTCTAACTGTGGCTGCGCTTCTTGTGGATCACAGTCTTTTTCAGGGGATGTGGGCTGAACCAGATCTGGTTCTGGTTCTTCTGGCAAGTCAGGCATATTATATATAGGAAAACTAGCCTTGAGTAACTGCTTTTTCATTTTTTTGCAATGTGCCGCCTTATTAGCAAGCTTCCTTTGCCTGCGGCAGGCTTTCTCCCTCTCCTCCTCTGAGAAGCCTGACTGAGCACCTGTCGGCGATGCCAGGGGAGCTGACGATGTGTGGCACTGGATGTTCATTGTAGTCCTGATGCTGTGGGGGCTGATGTTGTAGCAGCTGCGTCAGCCAACGCCATGTGGACCCAACATCGTGGCGGGGGGCAGCTGACACCATGTGGATGTGATCTCATGCCTGGGAGGCCCCCGAAGCCATATTAGTCCAACTTCGTTCCGGGGAGGTCGACAACGACAGAGGAAGTTGGCCGTCATGGCGATGCTCTGACACTGGGGTGCTCGACATCGTGCTGAAGCTGCCTGGATCTCAACAGTTTCTGGAGACAAGTGAGTATCATCATACTCTCCTGGCACCTAGACTCCTACTGTGTCTTTCAGTCCTGACAGGGGAAATTCAGTGAGCTTTTCTTTTTCTGTTTGTGAAACTCTACCTTGGGCTCTGGCTCATGGACTGAGAGTCCCTGAAGGCCAGGAGGATGAACTGGCGATCCCTTCATGAGAGGCAAGCCACTGTCATTAAACTCTGAGGTAACAGCGATACAGGGGAGGAGTCAGACCCCATCCCAGTCACCACAACTTCCTCTTCAGAGGAACTAGGGGTTATAGAATATTCTGCCAGAGAAGCAGGCTCTTTCCCCCAAGACAATTTAAGTCTTTTTGACTGAGGTGAAGCGGGCTCACCTGACATGGAAGGGCCCTCTGCTTCAGACATCTAAGGGATTACCTCATCGGAGGCAGTTGCTGACAGAGTTACTTTAGCCCCTATGCTGGGGGCTTTGGGTGAAGACTGTGCCGATGCTGAAGGTTGCCGAGATCTCTTTTTAGATTTTTCCTGGCGCCTTTCCTGGTCTTTGAGACTCCTGGCTTTCCTAAAGGATCTAGGAGACCATTCCCTCACAGTCTTAGGCTTCAATTTTATACAGTACTGACAATCGTCAGGAATATGAGAAGTGCCTAGGCACAAAAGACATTGTGGGTGCGGATCTCTAGAAGTTAGTTTCCTCCCGCACGAGAAACATTGTTTAAAAGCCTGTGTGACAGAACTTGCCATCTCTGAGGTAAATATGAGCTAACTAAGTACTGACAAGCTGCAAAGCGGTTGGAAGGAACTGACATTCTGAGGCAGGAGAGTGCCTTATATAGGGTGGGGGCACATGGTCAATTTCAAATGTGGTGAGCTGCTCAGCTAGGTAAGTGCCGGCAGGAGAAGGATGTGCAAGTGTAATCCAGTTGTGAGAATGGTTGGAGCCACTCAAAGTACAACTGGTGATACTGCAAAGCCAGCTGCTGTGCCCAGAACCCCAAGGATACTGGTTCAAGTCCCAGTTGTGATAAAGATAAGGAAACCAACATACATATCACACATGTATGCAGGGGCGTAGCTAGGTTGGAATGGGCCCAGGGACAAGAAATGGACTGTGCCCCCCCCTCCCCCGGCCCAGCCCATCACCATAGACTCCCCTGTCCCTCAATGTCCTTATTGTATAAAACAGTCAACACAAACGTACTTAAATTAAACATTATTTATTAAACAAAATTAGTGTTATATAATTGTATAAAACAGTCAACAAACATACTTAAATATTATTTATTAAATAACAGTCTGAAGAAAACATGTACGCAGCTACTGCAGTGGCCTCTTCCTTGCTTTTAGCTCTGCAAACACATCGATTATTTT
>QEPC01011608.1:2202456-2215896 GCA_003113815.1 Sphenodon punctatus | reverse complement strand
CGGGCCCCCAAACTTCCAAACACCAACCCCCCTGCCCTTTCTTACCCCCGCCGGGCCGCCACTCCACTCCGCACTCTCTGTCTGAGTCCAACCTCACCTCGTCGTCTGCGTCCTGAGGAGCCTGGGTCTGCCCGCCGCCGCTGCGCCGCTGCAAAGTGCGTGTGCCTCAGCCAGCTCTAGTTCAAGTCGCCGCCTGCCTGCCTCATGTCTTCTGCTGCTCTCGCTGGATGCCTGCGCATGCGCAATGGTTTCCAGCGCAGCGCACGGCTCACGCGTCAGGGAGGTGGGGCTAAGGCTTGTGGTGGTGAAGGCAGGAGGGATCATCGGGATTGGGGGCCCGGCGGGGCCGCGGGGGCGGGCTTGCGGGGCCGGGGGGGGCCACCTCCTTCTCAACTGGGCCGCTGGGGTCCAGCCACAAAAAAATTAAAACAAAAATTAAACAGCTTAGCTATCAGGGAGGACGGACTGTGTGGGCCCCCAACCATGGTGGGCCCCAGGACACATGTCCCATCTGTCCCTATGATAGCTACTCCCCTGCATGTATGTGATATGAGCACTGCAGGTTAATATTTTGTAGCCATCTTTGGTGTTGTACCACTCAGAATTAAGAGAAGAATGTAAACATGGAGTGACACAGTGGAGGGAAATTCTGAGTTAGACTCAGATGAACCTTGTAATTCGTTCTGTGCTTTGGGAAGCTCTGAGGTAAAGGTGACAGAGAGGGTTAACCATTCACAGGCTGGAACAGTTCTGGAAGGAGCTGGTCCCGTGGGTGCTGTAAGTGGGTAAACTGAGTCACAGCCAGCCCAGATTGAGGCAGAGAGGTCCCAGTCTTATCACACCAGTCCTTACAATTAGGAAGTTTTTCCTAACATATCTAGCTGCAGGCAAAAAATATGGAGACAAGGTTCCCTTCTCTGCATTAGTAACCTCTTTACTATTGGTCCTATGGATAACACAACGTTTGTTGTTTTTAATATTTTATTTGATATTTTCTTCCAAAATACCATTATTTTCAGGCAGTCTCCTGGTAAATGTTGAAAGAGCTCAATTGGTGTTTTTCCTCAACTTCAGCACTTATAACTTGCCCTTGTAAATATTTTATCTTTGAGAGCACAATGTAAAGTATCTTGTCAAATTTTTCTTTGAGTTGCAGATATTAATGATGGTTTGATCTTGTCCTCTTTCAGAAATTTCCCTTTTACTCTTAAATGTAGTTGCTCTGAAAGGAATAGCCAAGCAAGTGAATATATTGATTGACTCTGAACTATCCAAATTGGTTCTGACAAAGCAGATAATAACCATAATTCATTTTAGGTTTTTTCAGATATCCGTTTTGGATATTTCAGTTCCATTATTTTGACATTTCAGTTATCTCATTTGGAGGCTTTGGAGTATTTCTGTTACTTAGTTTAGTATTAGCAGTGTGCTGTAGCTGAAATGAAAGAGCCAAAATAATGAAATAAGTATACCAAAGTACCAAAAGTACCAAAATAAACGAAGCAACCAAAACAGGACACCCAGCTAAGTGGATAAGAAAATACTGCTTTCATTCCAGATATATTCAGATATTTGGATGGGCTATCGTTAAAATGCAAATATTTGCAAATACAAAATCCACTATTCACTTCTGGTTTATAAAATAGAAGTTTTCATGTCCTTTTCAGTGAGCTCTTCTTAGTTGTAATTTGGCTTCCAAGCCTTTTGGCTTCACAATTTCTTAGCAACTATGAAAACTAGAAACCCTGTGTGTGTGTTTATAATCATTAAAATGAAAGCAGAGAATCTCATGTGAACATGACTCCCCAAGTTGTGGCTTGAAGAAAAACTCTGCACATCATGTGATTTGTGGAGTAAAATTGAGGGTTGTCAATGCTGTTTCCTGTTTTTTCTAGCCTTATGGCATGATCATCAAAGCATTTAGTGCTGGCGCTAGGTTTTGGTGCCAGTGTGAGTCGCATTCTCTTTTAGTGCTCTGGGGCTCACACCATAAATGTGTTTTGTTTATAATTTCATCCATAACTCCTAGGTAGCCCCCAGGGTTTGAAGTGAGCCACTCGGAGTAGTAGCAGCTGCTATGGGGGGTGGATGGGGCAAAGGGGGAGTGGAATAGTAGGACAACAGTAGAATAAGTGGTGTCACTTCACAAAGCCTTCACATCTGCTTTATCCTACTTCCTAATTGCTTTTGTCCACATGATAAAATGATTAAAACAGTTTGTATGATTGGCAATAATTGGCTAAGAGACACTCTGATTATAGTAGGATGAGCTGTATTAGTTGCATTAGGAGACCTTAGGGGAGGAATTCAGATGTGCAATAACAGCTAGATAGATATTAGTATGAAAACAGAACCTTTGTTTACTGAATTCCATGGCTCCTGCTTGGTTGTTGTCGCCTGCTATAATCCACTGATGCAGAAACGAAATGTAAGAGAGGATTATATCTGGAGGTAGGGAAGCAGCAGCAAGAGCGCATGAGCTCCTAAGACACACAATCTTGTTTACATGCAAAAGCCTTCAGGGAAACAAAAACAGGAGGTAGGGGGAACTTATTGAAACAGGCTGTTTTTTAAAAGCTTGTTTTTTTCATTTATTTCCAATGACCATTTTGAGGAATGGTCATAAGACATTACTATTTCCCTAATGAATCTTGTATGGTAGAAATCCCTTTGTATCACTGTTATTGACAGACAAACAAAAGATGTATTATTAACTGGATTGAAGAAGTGGGACGAATTCTTTCTTTCCCCCATAACTATCACCTGGCTGTGTGAAACCAGGCTATGAACTGAAACGGATTTCTTGTAAGGGGATAACAGGCCAATATTTACCATTGCCTTTTCACTTTGACATGCATTTTCTGGTGATCTGAAATGACCCAACCCTTAGGCTGCTTGCCAAAGTGCTGATTTTCACATGGGATTGTATTCCATGTGAAATCAGCAATAACCTAAAATTCCTGCTGGGCTGAATGTCCACACAAAGTCATGTGACCTTAAGGAATTGGTTAGAGGCTTCATGCACACTTTGTACATTTCACGTAAGTTAAATTCACATTTAATTCACCCCCATGTGCACATTCCAATCTCCCATCCTGCAAAACTCCCCCCATGCACACATTCAAATCTCATGTAATACAGAAGTCACGTAAGTGTCAGAGCTGGATTTTCCTGCCCTGACATCCATGATGAAACTCGCATTAATTTCCTTGCCAAATGAGTAAAAGCACATGCAAAACTTAAAACTACCTATAAAGCCCTATACGGCCTAGACTCTACCTACCTGCAGGATCGCCTCACTCCCCAGGCTTGGTGCCCTTCTTGAAGTCCCCCGGGTACCCTGGGTGGTGACTATGGATAGGGTATTCTCGGTGGCCACACCTAGGCTGTGGAATTCCCTTCTCACGGAGGCCTGGGTGACCCCAGATCTCTCCTCCTTTCGTTGACAATACAAGACCTGGCTGTTCCGCCAGGTGTTTGGTATGGGAGACGGGTGAAAGGTGGGGGGTTGTGGGTTAGGGTGGGAGGGGTTCTGTATGTTTTCTTTTCTTTTTGACATTCCCCCATTGGGATTGAAGGTTTTATTATGGTTTATTTTTATTATATATTTATTGTATCTTTCTATTTTTATGAATAGCTAGCTGCCCCGAGCTGCTTTTCAGGAGGGGTGAGGTATAAATTATCTTAAATAAAGCATCACATAAGATATAAAATAACATGAAACTGTGTCATGTGGGCAAGCAGCCTTACTTTGCTTAGATGTGTAAGGCTGGGGTTGGAGAGTTTGAGAAGCAAACAAAGGAGCTTCCTAAAAGATGATGAAGCAGGCATGTTCCATTTAGGCAACTGGGAGCTGTACAAAGGATTGGAAGGCGTGAATAGTCTCAAAGGTCCCCTTGTGGTAGCTTCATTCAGGGCAGAGTATAACAGCCACAACTGAATGGTGTTTTGTAGAGGACCATGGATAATCTGTTTTTGAAATGCATTTTGGCTTGACTGCCCTGAAACACATGGCAAAGCTTATTGCGCACACACACAGCTAGCTCCAATTCCCTTCTTACATTTCCACTGATCTGTACAATTCCTTTGCTGTTTATTTCTTCCTGTTGTGTTGCCAGTACATCTCTTCTCTTGCAACCTACTAGAGTTGTCAGGGAGTTTTCTACATCATTGCCTCTGATTCTAACGTTCTCTCTCACTATTTTCCATCATGCCCCCCCGGTTCTGCTCTCTGCTCCTTTGCTTTCTGATTCATTGCTTGAAATAAAGTCCTCTCCACATGACAGAGAATTGCAGGCATGATTTACTAGATATTTGCACTGTTTCCAAATGTGAGCATTTATTCTAAACTGGGCAGGAGCCTCTGGAGTAATGCAGTTTAGGATTATCTGTAGGGTCCCTGGAGATTTGTAGAACATTGATTATTCCTCTGAAATTGCTGTTCATAGTTACACAGCTACTGCAGATAAAAAATAAGAAAACCTGTTCTTTGAAAGGCAGGAGGGGTGTGCATTTCATTTTTGTTATTATGATAACAAAAATGAAAATTGTGATTTTCATTTTCATTATTGTAAAAACAAAAATGACAAATAATAATAATGAAAACAAAAACGAAAATGAATTTTTGTTTTTAAATATGGGGAAACCCTGAAAAATGTATTTCTGACTATAACTTTTTTGTTTCTTATTCAGTTCAGATGAAACTTAACCTTTACCTTTCACCATGAAAAAATTTACACTCGAGGTATCATCGGGTGGATTTCTACCCCAAGCTGATTTTGGCCTCGGGATTGAAAGTGTGCAATAAAATGTAATTTTTTTTACAGTAGCCACACAATCTATGCCCAGCACACACACACAGACATTATAGAGTCTGCATTGGGGTGGATTTCCACTCCAATAGGAAATTGACGCTGGGGTGATTTGTACCCCAGGCATTATTTGTGTGTGTTTTTTATTATAGAAGACAAATGGTAAGAGATATCTGGATGAAATTTGAGTATGTTATGCCCAGAAGTGCTGGTGACAGTGTCCTAAAATCTCAAACTTGTAGAGTCACGAATTACCATATTTTTTCATGTTTTTTTTCCACCCGGGGATTTCTACCCCAAGCTGATTTTGGCCTGGGGATTGAAAGTGTGCAATAAAATGTAACTTTTTTTTACAGTAGCCACACAATCTATGCCCAGCACACACACACACACACACACACACACACACACACACACACACATTATAGAGTNCACTACTTGTTTTTCTTTGCAAAAATATTATTTTTTATTCAAACTACAGAAAATGTGCCCTGCCATCCTTCATTCCCCTCCTGCAAGCACCCAGCCAGGGACCACACCACACAAAATCTTCCAGGGAGGAAGAATGGCTGGATGAGGATGAGATGATTGAAGCTGAATCCAGATAAGGCCATGGTGGTGATGGTTGGCCAAGCTCTTCCAGCCAGCCCCCCAGTTCCTCCATGCACCCCTGTGCCTCAGTGCCCCCAAGAGTCAGCCCCCCCACTGCCTCAGTTCTATACCCCCCAGGATTGTTCTCCAGAAGAATCTGTGTCTTGCAGTGAAGGCTATCTGCACTCTCCTCTGCACTTTTATAGCAAGTTAGATTTCAGTTCCCTGATGTCTGAAATAGGGGCTCCAACAGCAATACAGAAACGTTGGAAGCTAGATGAAATAAGAAACCTATCTAACTAAGAATCTGAGAGCTTGGAGGGTACTTGAGAAGAATCTGAGACCTTGCAGGGTACTTGAGATAAGAATACTGCATAACAAACAAACTGAATGCTAGGAGGGTGGGTGACAAAAGAAACCTATCAAACAAAGAGACAGAAACCCTGGAGGCTTTTTTTGCCAAAGGTAGCTTTGCAGATGGAGTGATTGAGCAAATGAAAAATCATTTTTGGCTACTTTTTCTATTAGACACTAGTGAAAAAATTGTGAGATGTTCGTTGCAGTGAAGGGGTTAATTTTCATTTCTGATGACAGTCTAAAGTGACCTTGCCTTCCATGTCATCTTGCAGTCTGAACAGGCCTTGAAAAGTGCTGATTTGGCTGCTTTTAATCTGAGGTGGAAATCCACCCCAACTGAACTGCAATGGCTGGGGTTGAAATTCCACCCCAATAGGAAAACTCCATTGATGCTGCGGTTATTTTCCCACCCCAGGCCTTTTAAAAAGTTTTTTTATTACAGAAGACAAACGGTAAGTGATATCTGGATGAAATTTGAGTATGTTATGCCCAGAGGTGCTGGTGACAATGTCCTAAATTCTCAAACTTGTAGAGCCACGAATTACCATATTTCTTCATGTTTTTTCCACCGGGGGATGGAAAACAACCCCGTGATGATAGACTAGGGTTAAAGGGATTGTACCCCCAATGGAGGGCACTACGTAGACCAAAGTTCAAAACGATTGGATAAAGGGGACCGATTTAGAAGTAATTTAATGTTGTGTTTTTAAGAAAAACTCCATACACATTACTGCCTACACCTTTTTTATCTTCCATCCAATTTGCATGAAACCTGGGAAAATTATGTCCCTCCATTAGTGTACTAATCCTGCCAAATTTCAGAAAAAATGGATAAAGTGTCCTGATGATATAAGCTATTAACTTGAAAATATCTTTCTGACGGTAACATTTTTATATTCCATCCTGTTTACAAGTAACTTGGCAGAAATTTATCACATACCTTGCCTGTCATCTCTGGCACAGTACAGGACATTATGATAAATGGATCTAATTTTATAAGCAATTGAAGTTGTCCCCTTGAAGACCCTTATTAAGACAAATAGCAGCACACGTAGTGCCAGTCAGAAGCAGGCACCTGGCATGGTAGGGGGAGGGAGGCTGTAGGAGGGAAGACAGGGAGCAACCCAACAGAATGATAGAGATGTTCACTGGCCAATTACTGCATGCTTCCAGTTTTACGGGACCAATTGGTGGTGGCTTCGAGGCAGGCATAGGGGGCGGCCCTCAGGCGGGCATAGAAGGGACATAACTAGGACTTTGGGGATAGCATCCCATCAATCAGGAGACTGAGGCCAATTTCAGACCTCCCCCATGCATATTCTAGCTGTGGGAGGGAATACGCAGCCAGGATATGCGCAGGGTGCCGTTGGATTGAAAGCCCTCCCAACATGGTTTTCCTGGCAAACACCCACAGAGAGACAGAGCAGGAAATCCTGCTCTGTATCTCTGCGGGTGTTTGCTGCCAAAGTCATGGGGGTGAGGTGGGGTGGCTTTCAGACCGGTGGCACATACTCTGACTGCGCATTCCCTTTCGGAGCCAGAATATGCACGGGGGTGGGGCGGAAAGCGGTCATAGTTTACACATCCAGGCTGCCCAGTTATCATCACACTCACATCCTGCAGCACTGTGACAGAGGACATCAGAGAATCGCTATTGGCTCTTTCCTAAACAGATGATTCTGACTTCCCAGTAACAAGTGGGGGAAGACAAGATGGAATGGTCACAGTACAGAATGATATTTGGTTGACACTTCTGCTGGCCAGTTGGCATCACAAACAGATCTTATACCACAGTAACATGTAAGAGAATTCCTGGCATAGGCTCATTCTCTACCTATGCTGTGCAGGTATATAAAATTGGAAGCCTTTATCACATCTTTCTGATATTTGTCAGAGATGATCCTGAAAGTGTGAGATACAGCCCTGTCAAATTACATGTACACTAGTTGGACTAAAGATGTTACAGTCAGACATACATTTATAAGTTAATTGCTTATACCACCAGGACCATTTATCCATATCCAATCCTTCTGAAAGTTGGCATAGATATTAATCATGGGGAGGCGGGTATTAATTTGCCATGCTTCATCCACATTATATGGGAGGTATAGAAGTTACAGCCAGGAATGTATATGCAGATTTTTGCAAAATAACATAATTCAACTGCTTATAAAATCAGATTCCTTTATTCAATCTTTATGGATTTTGGTACACTTAATGCCTTCCATTGGATGTACAATCAGCCGACGTTTCATCCAAATATAATGAAAAACAAGAAGGTTACAGCTGAAAAAGTGTTTTACATTGAAACCAATAAAAATCAAAAGTGAAAGCAAAAATGAAATTTTGATGCTTATAAAAATGAAAATGAAAGATTTAAATAAAGAAAATGAAAACAAAAAACGACATGGGTCCCTAGTGCACATCTCTAGGGATGTTTCTCCCCTCCCTCCCACAAAACAATCCAGGAAAAGAACAATGTAAAAGCATAGATTAAGCTCTCAACTGGTTCTCTTCCTATCTCTCTAACTACTCCTTCAATGGCTCTTGTTGACACCTTCTTTGCCTCCCTTCCTCTTTTGGGTTAAGCTCCCAGGATTTTTCCTGGGCACCCTTTTCTTTTCCCTTTATACTCTGACTCCCTCAGCAAACCCATTGGATCTTATGGCTTTCAGTGCCACTTGTATACTGATGATACCCAGCTGTCTTTCCACCATTAGCCTCTCTCTTTCCATCCAGTCTTGCATCACGTGTCTTTGAAATCTCTGCCTGTATGTCTCACTGACAACTCAAACGCAACATATCCAAGACTGAACTCTTCATTTCTCTCCCCCCACCCCCAATTCAAAATATCCGGTCCCTCTTTACTTTCTATCTCCCGCGATGTCATTATCCAGCTCATCTCTCCTTTATGCCTCATATTCAGTTTGTTGCTAAGTTTTTTCTTCCTGCGTAATTGCTAAATTTGCTAAATTTCCCCCCTTTCTTACTGATCCCACTGCCAAAATGCTAGTCTGTGGTTTTATCATCTTTTGCTTTGACTACTGCAACCTCCTTCTTACTGGCCTTCTCTACCATACGTCCCCTTTGACACTTCTGTTCAAAACACACTTTGTCCTCACCTTCAAGGCTCTTTATGGCCTTGCTCTTTCCTATCTTTCTGCCCTCATTTTCTGCCATGTTCACACCTGCTTTGCTTTTGGGGAGTGTAATTAGTTTCTATTTTGTTTAGTTACTAAAATTAATGAAACCCCATTTATTTTAGTAACTAGGAATCTAAAACTAATAAAATGGAAAACAAATGAAAATAAAATCAAATTTTCATTCATTTTCATTTCATTTGTTTTGTTTCCCTAAGCCTGCTGGAGCTGGAAACAAAACTATGAACAGGAAGGGGAACCCAGTCACAGGATAGTCACAAGACAGTCAGGAGATACGATTGATATCTCCGCTGGCCAGTTGGCATCTCAAACACATCTCAGTGATCTCCCATCACCATGGCAATGGTGGGACACACAGAAGATCCTCTCAAATAGGTATTTCCTTGCACATGCTTCCAATGAATGGGGTGGGGGGTTGGAGGGAAGACACTGGAATCAGTAAAAGCTTCTGGCACTCCCCTGCCAGCCCACTCTGCCACTACTCTTCTGGGCACGTTGCAGAGAGAAACTCGTGTACTGCTTTGGCGTTCATTCTACTCTCTAAGATGTGCTTCACTGCTGGCTGGGGTTTAATCTGCAAGCTGATACCCTGCCACACTTCGAGGTGTGAATGCCAAAGCCAGTGCCTGCCTGCTGCTCCTCTCTGCCCACCTCTTGCTGCTGCTGCCCAAATGTGTGTGTCTCTCTCTCACCTATCTCCTACCGCCCCAGGGGTACTCTCTGGGGGGTAGGAGATGCCCTGCCACACTTTGGAGTAGCTGTGTATGCCAATGCCAGTGCCTGCTGCTCCTCTGCTACTAGTCTGTGTGATGACTGTCTCTCTCTCCCTCGTATCTCATCCCTTATAGGGTGTGTTCCCCTTGTGTTGGATTTGGCTGGGGTTAGACTAGCAATCCTCATAGTGTACCGACCACCCCACTGCACCGCTGATTCCCTAACTGCTCTAGATAAGCTGGTCTCAGAGATGGTGTTGGGATCACCCAGACTTATTGTCTTGGATGATTTCAACATACACGCTGAGGCCAGCCTTTCAGGGGTGGAGTAGGAGTTCATGGCTGCCGTGACAACCATGGGCCTACCCCAGATAATATCTGGCCCAACAGATGAGTCAGGGCACATGTTGGATTTAATGTTTTGTACCAGCCTGGATTCTGGAGTTCCGATTTATTGTGTGTGTGTGGTTACAAAACAGTTGTTGTGGTCGGACCATTACCAGATTCTGGCCCTCCTATGCCCTAGTCAGGGTGATGGACTGGTTAGGATGGTCCGCCCCTGTAGGCTAATGGATCAAACTGGTTTCCAGAACTCTCTGGGGGGTTTACCTACTGACCACAGCAGCTGTCAATGACCTGACTGCCTTGTGGAATGACATCTTGACCATGGCAGAGAGTAAGGGGGCTAATGTCAATCAAAGTGTCATAGGACCAGAAGTCCCGCCCCCGTCAGTGTGTCCTTGTCCTCGGAAGTCCCTCCCTGAGCCTGCGGATGTGATGTAGGGGGAAATGACGTGGGTAATGTGACCCCCTGAGCATGCGGTTGTGACATAGGGGGGAAATGACGTGGGTAAGGCGACCCCCCTGAGCATGCGGCTGTAACGTCGGGGGGAAATGACGTGTCGGTCCAGGATAGGCCCGGGGTAGGCTGACTTGCAGAAAATGGGGATCGCGTGACAGATCTGAGCCAATAGGGGAGTGTGGTGGCACTGTGGGTAACCATGTGAGGGCGCAAAGCCAATCAGAACCATTTCCAGGGTATGAATGTTGGGGGAGCCATTTTGTGAGCCCTCAGACACCGCTTTTTACAACTGAAAATGGCATTCCTAGCTGACATCACTCCTGTGAGGCCTATGGAGTTCAGCACGCCTCCAGCAATAGTGAGACGTGTACTTAGAAAGCGTTATATTTCAAGTTCAGAGGACAGTGTTACCGAGATGGGGCCTGTGGCTAAGGTTCTTTTTAGCACGCCGGCTCGTGATGAAGAACCCCGAATGGAAGGGCAGACACCGCCAGTATTGCCAATTTGTGTGGAAGCGGATCAGCGCAGTTCACCAGTTTTGTCACAGGTAAGGGTGATTTAATGAGGGGGGTAGAAATGTAGCCGTGTGATACTTGGTTTGCTAATTTTTTCATACTCTTTTTATTCAGTATTTTTCATACTGATTTTTATTCAGGAGCTGCTTGAAAGAGCCCCTGCAGATGACATTCCGGTTGAAAGTAAGCCAGAGGCCCCAACGTGTTTTTGCCTAGAGACTAAAAAGTCAGAGCAGGAAGCACATGTTACCCTGCAGAGGCAGCTGGGCTTGAAGGTAAAGGAGACGGACTATCCTCAGGCTTCAAAGCGTAGGACATTTATGAAGTCTATTGTGAGAGCCTCGCTGTATGGGATTTTAAAGCATTGTTACAGGGAATAGCTGCTTGCAGACTGTGAGGCCTGTGAAATAGAGGACCCTTCACAACACCATCATGACTGTGTAACCTGGACATCTGAGGACAGAAACAGAAAACTTAAATTTGTATGTGATAACCTTTGCCTGCAAAATGTGTTTCATATTCAAATGATGTTGGCATATGCTTTACAAGCTTTATGTATTACCCAGGACACTTTTAACCTAACTCTTGTGTTGTTTTATAAAGTGGAGGCATCTCCTCAGCCTGAAGACAGGTTAGATCGTATCGCTAAACCATCTGATAAACGCATATTAGAATTTGTAGAGACCATGATTAAAAAGCGTCATTATACAAGTCTTTTTTTAAAAAAACATATGTGTGACCTTTTTTTATGTATTAAACAAGTCTGTAAATAAAGTAACAGATGCTTAAGTTTGTGCTTGTATTTTTTTTTTTAAATACCTTTGCTGATAAATTTGTCTAGCTTTTTTATTTGTAATATACTGGCAACCATCTAGTGGTGAAAGAGGGTTATAGCAGGTCAGTTTGTTCATGCTTAAAGCTCTTGGATTCTGGCCAATAAGGGACAGGGACTGTCCTGGCTTTGCAAGGTTTTAAAAGACTCTGCCCCCTATTGGGCCAGATTGTTCATGCTTAAAGCTCTTGGATTCTGGCCAATAAGGGGCAGGGGGCTGTCCTGGCTTTGCAAGGTTTTAAAAGACTCTGCCCTCCAGGTGTAGTGTCCTATTTGCCATCATCTGACCCAGGATAACTCATCGCAAGCAGTATTTAGGTGAGTAAGACTGCATGGCAAGGGGGAAATTAAAAGGGGGGGGGGTTAATGAAACTGGGGCCACTACATTGCTTGTTAGAAGTCTTTTGGAGGAGCTGTAAATGGTTTTTTTTACTAGCACATGTTGGAGTGGTTTTCTAGTTTTAAATGGTAGAGCCTTTATTTTCTTGCTTGCAACATTTAGGAGTGTGTGAGCTTTAAATGGCTCTTAAAGTTTAAACTAGGGGGTGATTTAATTAGGTAGGACTTTTGCTGAGAGTGGATGACTAGGGGGAGGGCGCTTTTTGAATTAACCAGGGTGCATGGTGTATGGAATAGCATGTTTTGATTTACTGCATTTGCTTGTTAGAAGTCTTTTGGGGGAGCTGTAGATGTTTCTTACTAGCACATGGTGGGGTGGTTTTCTAGTTTTAAATGGTAGAGCCTTTATTTTCTTGCTTGCAACATTTAGGGGCATGTGAGCACATGTTCTGGCTCTTTAAATTTAAACTAGGGAGTGATTTAGTTAGGGAGGGGTTTTGTTGAGAGTGGATGACTAGGGGGAGTGTGCTTTTTGAATTAACCAGGTTTCATGGTGTATGGAATAGCATGCTTTGATTTACTGCATAGGCTATTTCAGCTCCTGTAGGTATGGGGGAGCTGTAGATGTTTCTTACTAGCACATGGTGGGGCGGGCTCTAGTTTTAAATGGTAGAGCCTTTATTTTCTTGCTTGCAACATTTAGGGGGCAAGTAAGCACATGTTCTGGGAAGAGCATTAAAATGGCTCTTAAAGTTTAAACTAGGGAGTGATTTAATTAGGGAGGGGTTTTGTTGAAAGTGGATGACTAGGGGCAGTGTGCTTTTTGAATTAGCCAGGGTGCATGGGGAAATGATATAGCCTTGCTTTGATTTTAAAGTCAGTTTTTTAAAAAGAGTATCACTAATTTTTCTATCTTTTAGATTAGACCATACCATGCCTGCCCTTAAAGCTTCTCTCTCAGATGATAGTAAGTTGTCTGTTTTTGCAAGGGCTTGGGGGAGGCTTCAATGAAAAAAAAATAACACAATGTCTTTTCCTTTCAGACCTGCTGCAAGCCATGGACGAGCTTGAGGAGACAACCGCGAGTCAGATATATAATGACAACAATGGTAAAGGTGAGGGTTTTTTGTTTTGTTTTGTTTTTTATAAAGCAAACGTTTTTCTTTAACAATATTAAGCACCTTTTGTTTTTATTTTTAATTTAGAGGGAGAACCCAGTTGTTCATCTAGTAGAGTGTGTGATCCTCCTGAAGCAAGGCAGGAAGCTGGTAAGTAAAAATAAAATAAAATGAAAAGGCTAGGTTATTGCATGCTTTTTT
>QEPC01011608.1:2171341-2185410 GCA_003113815.1 Sphenodon punctatus | reverse complement strand
GTGCACCTTTGGCCTGTGGCTGTGGGGTGGAGCCCTCCCAGGGGGTGGGGCGGAGCCTCGCTCACCTGGAGGGGATGAGCGCTGCAATGGCTGCTGGGGGCTTCTGGGGGCGGGCGTGCACCTTTGGCCTGTGGCTGTGGGGTGGAGCCCTCCCAGGGGGTGGGGCGGAGCCTCGCTCACCTGGAGGGGATGAGCGCTGCAATTCTTAGATGAGGAATTAGGGGTAATAGGAATGCATCATCATCAGTGTGACTCAGTAGCCAAGTTTAGGCCTACTATAGTGATTCCAAAACTATTCTGCCCCATACGCCCTTCCGAATTCCTCGTCTCTCTCAACAGAAAGCAATGTGCGGGGAGTGAAAGAATGGGGGGGGGGGGACTGTTCAATCTATACTAAAACTAAGGCAGCTTCTACACAAGATTTTTGTTGCACATATACATGAGAAAATGCAAGTCTTTTAACTCTATGGGAACAGGTCCGTGCATGTTTGGTTGTGAATGCGGCGTGGATACGAGGCTTTATTAAATCTCAAATTGCTAGGTCTTATAAAGATGCATCATTAAAAACACATTTTTGAATTTGTACTTGCCTTGTGTGTATGGTGTTGGCCCCGTGAACGTTCTTTAGCCATAAAGCGTTTTACAGAGTGGCTGTTATTGCAATGTTTTGAATGAGATCTTTTACCTCTTCCTGTTGGAAGGCAGGCTTTTCAATTTATCTCAGCAGCACTTCCCAGATACATGCCAAAAGGAATGCAGGGACAGCCAGATAAAGAAGCACGTAAAAGCCACAGACCATGTGACTGCCCCCAGACGCAGAAGCACCTCATTTGCACAAAGACAAGACCCAACAGAAACGTACGTTTAAAAACACATGCATTTTAATACTCATGTAGAAGTGGTCTTGGGCTCACACTGAAGCTTTCTTCGCAGTTGGACATTTATAGGGCCTGTCTCCTGCATGGTGGATTCTCTGGTGTATACTAAGGGTTGAGTTCACAGTTCAGCATTTCCCAGTCAGGACAGATGTATGGTTTCTTTCCATCGTGGGTTCTGTGATGTGTATATTTATTTATATTAACATTTATATGCCACCCCATCCTCCCTCAGACATCTTGGGGTGGCTAACAACATTTTAAAACATTTTAAAAAACAGAGCAATAAAGCTACAATGGAAAACAACCTAAAATCCCCAAACAAACAACCCATACCCACCCTAACCCAACCCACTCACCCCGTCTCCCTTGGTAAAGGCCCAGCAGAATAGCCAGGTCTTACACTGCCTGCGGAAAGAGGGGAGGTCGGTGGTCAAGTGGACCTCCAACAGGAGGGGGTTCCACAGCCGTGACGCAGATGCAGCCTCCTCATGGCTGACACACAGGAAACCCGGGGGATCCCGAGGAGGGCACCTCTGGCCGACCGCAGGGGCCGATCCAGGACTCGGAGGGTGAGGCGATCCTTGGGTGGGGCCCAAGCCGTTTAGGGCTTTAAAGGTCAATGCCTTGAACTGGGCCCGGAAGACTATCGGCAGCCAGTGCAGAGAGCGAAGCACTGGAGTAATGTGCTTGTGTTGGCCCGTCCCAGTCAGGAGACGGGCCGCCGCATTCTTCACCAGCTGCAGTCTCTGCACTAGCACCAAGGATAGCCCCACGTAGAGTGCTTTACAATAGTCCAGTTTCAAGGTAATAAAAGCATGGATGATTGTGGCCAGATCCGAGTCCTAGACATATGGCCTAAGCTGACGTACCAGATGTAACTGGTAAAATGCCCCCTTCACCACAGCCTACACCTGGACATCCAGGTGGAGCTGCGGGTCCAGGAGCACCCCCAGACTCCGGACCTGAGAAACCAGGGGAGGACAGACCCCATCAATTATGGGGGGCATCACTCCCTCGGCTTTCTCCACAACCATCACCTCCGTCTTGTCAGGATTTAATTTCAGATGGCTCCCCTCATCCAATCCCTCACAGCGGACAAACACCGGGTAAGCACCAAGACTGCCGAACCTGGGTCAGATGAAAATGAGAGATATAGCTGGGTGTCATCATCATATTGATGACACCTCACCCCAAACTCCCTGACAACCTGCCCCAAAGGCTGCATATGCACACTGAACAAGAGAGGGGATAAAATGGAACCTTGCAGAACCCCACACGTGAGGCTCCAGGGAGAAGATGAAAACTCACCCGGCACCACACGCTGGGTTCTCCTGGACAGGAAAGAGCGGAACCATTCAAGAACAGTCCTGCCAATCCCTGCCCGGTCCCATAGCCGGGTCACCAACAACTCATGATCAACCGTATCAAAAGCAGCCAGGAGATCTAACAGGATCAACAGGGTTGAACGACTCTGGTCCAACTCACAGGAGAGGTCATTGACCAAGACCATAAGCACAGTCTCCATGCCATAACCTGGATGGAAGCCCGACTGCGAGGGATTAAGAAAACTGACCCGGTCCAAATGTTCCTGAAGCTGTCGAGCCACCACCCGTTCAATAACCTTCCTGAAAAAGGGAAGGTTAGAGACCGGCCGATAGCTGGCCAGGACATCAACGTCCAATTATGGTTTCTTGAGCAGGGGCTGCACCACCGCCTTCTTGAGGCAGTCCGACACCGTGCCCTCCCCAAGGGAGGCACTGACCATCCCTGCCAGCAATGGCCCTAATGTCTCCTGGCTATCCTTAACCAGTCAGGATGGGCATGGATCTAGTTCCCAATAAGTGACTCGAACAGTCCCAAGAGCATCCCCCGCATCCGAGGGCAACACAACCTGAAACTCATCCCACAAAACAGGACAGAAGGGGCTTCTACTGCCTCTGACTCACCCACTGCTAAAAAAGTTGTGTCAAAACTGTGGTGAATTTGAGCAATTTTATCTGCAAAAAGGCCACAAACAAATCACAGCGAGCATTTGATGATTCTAAGTCCAGGCGAATGGAGGCTAGACTGACCAGTTCCCTCACCACCCGGAACAGCTCAACCAGACGGGACTTAGTGGATGCAATGAGGGCAGCAAATGCACCACAACGTCATAGGTACATAACCAAACTATATGCTGCAATCGGTCAACTTCAGTACGCAAGTGATGCCACCATCGCTCTAACCACCGCCCTTTCCACTTCATCCACCGCAGCTCTTCCGTGTACTATGGGGACCTGTGTTGTCGGTGATTCGGGAGCGGATGCTGGGGGCCACATGGTTGATGGCCTCCACCAGCACAGAATTCCATATGGACACGAGGTCATCGAGTGAGCGGCCATTGAGTATCCAGCTTCTCTTGAAGCTTTCCTCATGCTCCTCGTATGTACAGGGTTTCTTCCTGTGTGGATTCTTATATTTGAGATGGCAAATTTTAGAAATGAAAGAATCACACATACATATAATGTCCCCTCACCTACAACTAACTCGAACCCTTCACCTACCAATTTTTTTCCCTAGCACCTGACTTACAGGAGCAAGTGTTGGTTCACTCTTTTTGATTTCCCCACAGAGAAGAGCTTTGCATATCACCTATTTACTTTTGCATGCTCCTGGCACTGTAATCTTTCAGTCAGTATTTTTTGTGTATTCCACAGGAATGTGTCAAATTACCAGTGGGCCCACTGCCCCATCAGCCTAAAAAGCCACCAGCTGTTACTGGTGGTTCTTACCTTTATATGGCTGCATCCACAAACCATTTACTCGGGAGTCGTACCATGAAAGCTCAGAGCTTGAATGGGACTACTGTGAGTTAGTGATTTGTGGGTCACAACCAGTGTTGTATGTAATAATTTACTCAGAAGTCCTTAAACATCAAAGCCTTTCTTTGCAATGGATTGTTGCAGACTGAAACAACAGTCAAGCCAAGGACCTATTCCTGTTCCAATTGATGTTGATGGCAACATTCCCAGCAATTTCAATGGAAGCAGGAGTAGATTAAAACAAATAATTTTTTAAGTCAGTAATATACAAAAGATTATTTTTTTCCCCAAGGGTTTGTAGCTAGAGCTGAAATGGGTACTAAATTTAATATTTATGGGTAATACCCACCTTTTCAGGTACCCCATGATACGTTACCTGGGCACTGATGGGTTTCCTAGGCACTGATTGGTACTCAAAAACTGGGTACTTCTGGTACTGATTTTTAAATTTGCTGATTCCCAATTGGTATATTGAGTTGGAAAACCAAAAAATGGGCATGAAATTTCTTTTTTTTAAAAGTGACCGGAAGTAGTTTCTGGCACCAGAAGTTGACTTTCTGGCACAGGAAAGTTCATTTTCTAAGTATTGTAAGAAGAAAAATGGGATGGGGGGTGTCCTTAAAAAATTGGAACTGGAAGTAGTTTTCCAGGACTGAAAGTTGCCAAAACATTGCTGGAACTTGATGGAAACCCAATAAATGTCACGAGTCAGTATATCAACACAAATGTTGAAAAATCAGTACTGAAAGTCGACATTTTGGGACTGGAAGTTGCCATTTCAGGACATCAGGTACCCGATCAGGTCGTAATTGGGTACCACATGGTATGCAGTCATTACCAGGTCAAATGGGGCACTGGAAATTCAATGGGTTACCCAATTTTTCAGGTACCCTCTTTCAGCTCTATTTGTAGCATATTGTTTTAAGAGCACATTCCCCCCTTTTGAATGAAGCAAAGTGCAAACATAATTTGCATGAGCTGTGCACTCCAGCTTGGTTCTAAAACATTTAAAAAAACATTTAAATGAGTCACTGAGGGATGTACTGATGCTTTCATCTGCTATGTTATATTCAAAGCCATGGAGTGTATCCTTCAAACGTTCTGCTCTGCAGGGGGAAGGTGCACGTTTGACATTGGAAAGGGCAACAGCCTCTTGAAAACTAAGGAGAGACTAAATACTTTACTGGATTAAGTATGCTGCTCAAGAATGAAACTGAAAACCTTCTTTAGAAGTTGGTAGAAGTGAAAAGCTCTTAGCACCTCACAGGATGGAGTCCTTAGAGAGACAACAAGATCTTCTGAACCGTTACAGTATCAGCAGCAAGGAATTTCTAGGTTCTAATTCTACCTCTTCCATTGGTTTCTTGAGCAAGCTGTTTAACCTCTCTCTTCAGATATGATGGGCTGTTGTTATTCATACAGGAGTGCCTAGAAGCCTCAACTGAGAATAAGGCCTCACTGTCCTACTAATAAACACCGTACAAATTTACATAGGGCACAAACACACTGGCCTCTCTCTCCCCCACTCCCCCCACCCCGTTTCCTCTCTCTGCACAGGATCTTCTCTCCTTTATCATCCAAGATTGATAAACTTCACCTTGCTATTGCTTCTCAACCCTCTACTTCCTCTACTTCATTCCCTGCTGTAATCTCTTCTGCCTCTCTTCTCTTTCTCCCTGGCATCCCTTGATGAGGACACCTCCCCCCTCTCTTCATCCAACCTGTGGTGTTGGCTGTAGAAGGAAGAGGGACCACCAGGTGCTGCTGAACTAGGAGGCTTAAGCTGTGTAAGAGGAAATAAAGCTCACTATAGTTTCTGCCCTCATCGTCGCATCCAGGCTTTCCGTTAACTTCACATGGTGTCAGAAAAAAGAGAGGGCCCACAGGCCTGCAGAGTCAAGTGACATACCTTGTAAAAGGAGCACTGAGAGAGAAAAACAACTCAGTCTTTCTTCAGCTGGCCAGAAAGTCATATAAAGCTGCAGAGCAGGCAGCGGGGAGGCCTACAGACACAGTGAGTCAGTCAGTCCTACTGTGGTGAGCCCAGACTGGGGCAGGGAAGGTGCATTCAAGTGAAGGACAAAGAAGGCCAGCCCAAAGCAAACTCTACTTCTGTAACGAAGGGACAGAGAGTGACAACTGATGTGAACAGCAGAGATGGCTACCTGTGACCCAGCTCACTTTCAGATACCACCCTCTTCAGAATTTGACTTCCAGATTCCAGAGATTTTGACAGGTTTCTGGGCTAGATCAGCAGCCAGAGTCATTTTTAGATGTCCCATTGTGCACGTGGATTTAAATAACCTGCTTTTTAAAAGTCACGTGGGTGGCTTTTAGAAGCACTGCTGCCATTACAAACTGAAGATTGCGCACTGGTTTGAAACTGCATTGGTAAAACCTTGATATCGGGGTTTTACCAATGTGGTTTCAAACCAGTGTGTGAGCTGCAGTTTGTAATGGTGGTGGTGCATCTAAACGCCGCCCACGCAAATTTCTAAAAATGGATTATTTAAATTGCGTGCACAACGATTTACAGCTTCGCATGGATTATTTAAATCACGTGCACAGCTGGCATGTCTAAAAGCTGCCAGAGAAGAAGCAAGTTAGGAATTATTCGGAAGGGGATAGAGAATAAAACTGAGGAGGTCATAATGCCTCTATACAAATCAATGGTGCGACTGCACCTCGAATATTGTGTGCAGTTCTAGTTGCCCCATCTCAAAAAAGACATAGCTGAACTAGAAAAGGTACAGAGAAGGGCAACAAAAATGATCAAGGGCATGGTAGGGTTCCCGTAGGAGGAGAGGCTTGGTAGGTTGGGGCTCTTCAGTTTGGAGAAGAGATGACAGAGGAGATATGGAAGATAGGTCCATTAGCAGCTATTAGCCAGACAGGATCAGGGAACATGATGGGAGCTGGGGGAAAACAACAGTGAATGGTTCTCCCATTGTGACCTGTTGGGTGCTTCTCCCAAGTCACCGTGATTGGTCACTGTCGGAGACAGGATGCTGGGCTAGATGAACCATTGGTCTGACCCAGTATGGCACTTCCTATGTTCTTATGTGAACACCTTGCTCTACACAATGGGGGCTGCTGCAGAGTACATTATACTCTCCAGAAGCTCCATAGCTGCACAGATGAAACAGTATAATACGAAAAAGGAACTGGACAAACATTTCTAGCCACGCCACAATATAATTTTTGAGAGGGCAAGGTTTCACTCGCGTAAACAGAAGAAAGGAGAGTCAGTGTCTGACTTCATCACAGCCCTGTAGTCTAGTCCAACACTGTCAGTATGGAGAGATGACTGAAGAACTCATTAGAGACAGGCTAGTGGTAGGATTGAGAGATAGCCAGCTATCTGAGACTCCAAAATGACTATAAACCTACACTCAGAATGGCAAAGAACACAATACTCCAAAGCCAGTATGTGAAAGAGCAACAGACGCTCCTCAGGAATAACTTTGATCAGGGACCTACAATTGAAGCTATTGATGCAAAGAGGGAAACCCAGCAACAGAGCCTAAAACAAAGAGGGCCTCTCAAGCAATGGATACAGAAAAAGAAAAGGAGCACAGAAGAATGTGCAGGGTGTGGCAAATCACCACACAGGGAAAAGTTTTGTCCAGCGAAAGATGTAACCTGCAAGAAATGTCTTAAAAAAAGACGCTATGTAGCAGTCTGCAGGTCCAAGCGTACAGTAGCTGCTGTATTCCAGAGCAACACAGAGGTTGCTGCTTATTTGGGAGACATCAGACCTGATCAAAATTAACCGCCATGGATCATTAAAGTTACCCTAGGAAAGCACAACATCAGATTTAAGATAGATACAGGGGCTGATGTAACTGTGATCCCATAATCACTTTATAGAAGGCTAGAAGCATCAAAACTTTGAGATGATAAAAAGATACTAAAAGGTCCAGAGCGATCCTGGTTGAACGTGAAAGGGAAACTCTCAGCTACCCTGATTCTGGGAGCGAAAATGACATCATGGGAGGTCTATGTTGTGGATGACCTTTGCGTTGCTTTGCTGGGTCACCCAGAGATGACAGCTTTAGGTATTGTTAAAAAGTTAGAACCTGTCATGGTGGACCTGGAACCAGAGATTAAGAGGAAGTTCCCAAAACTGTTCCAAGACTTAGAAAAACTTGAAGGGGAATACAGCATCAAATTCATACCAAACCACAAAACCATTTGCCCTGTCAACACCTAGAAGAGTTCCTCTCCGCCTACTACCCAAGGTGAAGACAGAGCTTGTACACATAGAGCAGTTGGGGTGATCTCCAGAGTTGATGAGCCCACGGACTGGTGTGCAGGTACGGTAGTAGTACCCAAACCAAATGGAACTATCAGAATATGTGTAGACCATACCAAACTCAATAAGAAAGTTTGTAGATAGTGACATGTCCCTCCTAGAGCTGAAGAGAAAAATCTCTGCAAGTGCTGTTTCCAACAGAAACCACATTTTCATGAGGAGGAAATCTACTGGCATTTTTGACATTTTTTGTGATTTTCCACTATTTTCCACCATTTTGGTAATCTCCAGTAATTTCCAGTAGTACCAGAAACTACTGAAATGGTGGGAAAAAGCAGAAAATCATGGAAAGTATCAGTAGATTTCTTCCTTGCTCCCAAAAAGTTGCTCTCGCTTCCAGTCTAGTCCTTCCCTGCGTAGAGCACACTCTGGGACAACTCAGAAATGCAAAAGTCTTATCCAAATTGGATACAAAATCAGGATTCTGGAAGATACGTCTCACAGCAGAATCAGCACAACTAACAACCTTCAACTAACAACCTTTACCACACCCTTTGGGAGATTTTTGTTTTAACAGCTTACCATTCGGCAGATTACCATACTGCACCTGAGTATTTTTTTTTTTTTTTAAAAATCGCAGTTCCTGGAGGGTCTTGAAGGTGTCATCTGCCAGATGGATAACATCCTAATCTATGGGTCCACTCAAACCCAACACGACCAATACCTTTTTGGACCATCTAGAGAAGACAGGAATAACACTCAATAACAAGTGTGAATTCTCAGAAGACATGATCACATTTTGGGGCCAGTTTATTGATGGGACAGGAATCAGACCAGATCCTGGCAAAATCCAGGCAATTACCCAGATGGAGGAGCTCAGAAATGTCCCTGGGGTCTGTTATTCCTGGACATAGCGAAAGAACTGGGGAAGTTCCTTCCCTAGTTAGCTGAGAAACCAAAGCCATTGTTGATCTGCTAAATACACACAATTCTTGGTACTGAGGACCTAACCAGAGCCAGACGCTCACACAGATAAAACAGAACCTGAGCACCCAGCCTCTTTTGTCCTTATATAACCTTCATCACCTCAAGGCTGGACTACTGCAATGCGCTTTACGTGGGGCTTCCCTTGTTTCTGGTTCGGAGGCTGCAGCTGGTGCAGAATGTGGCATCCCGTCTCCTTATGGAGACTGGGCGACGGGAGCACATAACACCTCGCTCCGTGCTCTGCACTGGCTGCCTATAGTGTACCGAGCCAGATTCAAGGTGTTGGTATTGATCTATAAAGCCCTGCACAGTCTGGGCCCCTCATACCTCGGGGACCACCTCACCCTCTGTGCCTCAGAGCGATCCCTTCGGTCCTCTGGGGGCGCCTTCTTGGAAGACCCCCGGGTGAGACGGGGGGCTACAATGGAGAAGGCGTTCTCAGTGGCCAGGCCGCGACTTTGGAATTCCCTCCCGGAGGAAGTCCCCCTGGCCCCAGGTCTGCTGGCGTTTCGTCGAGCCTGCAAGACCTAGCTGTTCGCTCAGGCCTTCAGAGGGGAGGATGGGAGGGTGGGGTAGTTTTGGGGGGGCTGGATATGGGATGTTGACTTTGAAATTATTGATGAGGTTTTATAAAAATATTGTTTTTATGGAATTTTATTGTTATTTGTTGATCGTTGTAAGCCTCCCCGAGATGCGGTAGGCATGAGGGGACGGCTAAAAATTGTTTATAAACAAATTAATTAATAAATATAAGTCTAATAGAACCACCAAGGTTTCAGTGGACGCTTCATCATATGACTATGGGGTGGTCCTCCTCTAAGAAAAGTCTCCTTCCTTCTGGTGCCTGGTAGCCTACGCATCAAGAACACTCTGATGCTGAGCTACATTATGTTCAAATAGAAAAGGAGGCCCTTGTCACAACTTGGGCTTGTGAACATTTTGATGACTTCTTAAGAGACATAAAATTTTAAATATAAACACACCATAGGCCACTAGTTGCACTCCTAGTGTTGAAGAACCTAGATCAGTTATCTCCTAGGATACAATGCTTCTGGATGAGACTCATGAGATTTCGATTCTTAATCACACATGTGCCAGGCAAAAACCTGACAATTGTTGGCACACTCATTAGGGCTCCAATCCCAGAGATTCCAGAGCTAGAGTGTGCACAGGAGGACAATGAAGACTCTCAAGCAGCTCCTTTCAGAATCCTCAGACCCTCGTATTGCTCTCCTGGCCTACTGATCAACACCTCTAGCAAATGGATACAGCCCAGCAGAACTGATGGGAAGAAGAATATGATCCACAGTCCTATCTAGACCCCTGCTGGTCAGACCTTCAGAGACTATGTGGAAAAGAAGACCTCTACAAAAAACGCCTTAAAAAAGACTTTGACAAGCAGCATCGAGCCAAACCTCGGGGAGCATTGTATCCAGGACAGTGAGCCTGGGTGAGTGATTCCCAAGAGAAAGGTGTGGTGCAGGGGAATGCAGGAACTCCTCAATCCTACATTGTTAATGTTACAGCAGGAGTCATTCGTTAAAATCAGGACCACCTAGTCTAATCATCCAGTGACTCTCCAAGACTGCCAGATCCCTGTCCTGAGATCGAACCCAGCGAGCTCGCTAATAATGCTGGTACGGAACCTTCAGTGACCTCCTCAAACCCCCCTCCAGTGAAGAGGTACCCAACCAGAGAAATACAACCACTTTTGTTCCTGCAGGACTACGAAAGGTTTTGAGTATCATGGTAACTCGATAAGACAGGTTAGATCTATTCATGTTGATGATTTGTTTGTTTTGGTAAGGGAGTTGGTTAGTTAACAAATGTATTTGTTGAAAGGTTCAATAAACAGGCATTACCTTCCTCCTCAGAAAGGAGGATGTGGTGTTAGCTGTAAAAGAGGGCCCACCAGGTGGTGCTGAACTGGGAGGCTTAAGCTGTGTAAAAGGAAATAAAGCTCACTATGGTTTCTAACCTTCATCATGGCATCCAGGCTTTCTGTTAACTCCACATGACCCCTCCACCTTCCCCCTTGGCCACATCCCCTCTTGCCTCCTAACAGCGATTGCCCCCACCATTGCATCTTCTCTGATGCACATCATCCATATCTCCCTCTACTGGGTCATTTCCATTGGCTTTCAAACTCTCTACTGTCTCTTCTATCATTAAAAAAACGCCACTCTTGATCCCTCCGATCCTTCCAACTTTTGCCCCGTTTCACTCCTACCTTCAAGTCCGAGATCCTAAAGTGAGCTGTCTACACACACTGTCTTGATTTCCTCTCTTCAAATTCCTCCCTTGACTCCCTTCAATTGGGCATCTGTCCTCTCCGCTCGACAGACTTTCCTCGCCAAAATCACCAATAGCCTTCTCTTAGCTAAGGGCGTCTTTAGACATAACAAAGATCAGGTGTCAAAACCCCAAAGCACATGTTCGGCTGTTGTGTGCAAGCACCATAACAATCCCAACAACAATTTGGCCACCTGTTGAACACGCGGTGTGAACACCATTGCATCACAAGGACAATTTGCGTGTTTTGGCTGATTACGTGGTCAACATTGTGTCTCATGATATCACGTAGCATGTTAGCAGTTACAACACAGGGAATGAGGCAGCAGCGCTTGCGTGCTGAGATCGGGTGGTGAGCAAAACATCAATGTGTCCCAAGATGGGCTGTGTGTCTAAGCAGCGCCACATGGTGAACACAGGCCCAAACCGGTGTTTGTATCAAGGTCGAAACACACATTCAGACACCCATTGACGTTATGTCTAAAGACACTCTAAGGGTCTCTACTCCATTCTTGTCCTACTCAATCTCTCTGCCGCCTTTGGCACTTGTCGACTATGGCTTGCTCCTCCTGGATTAGCTATGCTCCCTGTTTTCCAGGACTCTGTTCTTGACTGGTTCTCTTTGTATCTCTAAAACAGTTCCTTCAACGTTTCTCTTGCTGGTACCTCCTCTATGTCACTTTCCTTCTCTGTGGGAGTTCCTCAAGGCTCTGCCCTGGGCCCTCTTTTTTTCTCCCTTTACACACTTTCTCTGGGTAAAATCATCGAAGCTCACGACTTTTCAGTATCATCTGTATGCTGATGGCATGCAATGTTGTCTCTCCACTCCGCACTATCCCCCTCCATCCACTCTTGTATTGCTGATGCTCTCTCTGACATTCACTGCTTGAATGTCTTGCTGCCAACTCAGGTTTTATATGGCCAAGATCGAACTCCTCACCTTCCACCCAAAAACATTCCCCTCCTACTTCCCTCTCAATTTCCATTGAGGGTGTCACCATCCAGCCTGTCCCTCAGGCATGTAGCCTGAGATTCATCTTTGACTCTTCCCTCTCCTTTACATGTCAGGTCCAGGCTGTTGCCAAATCCTATAACTTTGCTCTGTATAATATTGCTAAAATCCGACCCTGCCTTACTGTTTCCACCACAAAAACCCTAGTCCATGCTCTAGCCTTGACTACTGTAACTTCCTGCTCTGATCTCACCCCTTCATTTCCGTTCAGTGCTCTGCTGCCAAAGTCATCCACCTTACCTGTTGCATTGACTATGTTCAGCCCCTCCTCTCTACCCTACACTGGCTCCGTCTACATGAATGCATTCAGCAAAAGCTCCTGGTCTTCACCATCAAGGCTCTGCATGGCTTTACTTCCCCATATCACTCCGCTCTTATATCCCACCACACTCCGGAGTCCTGCACAGAAGCTTTGCTTCTCCTCTTCCCCCACCGTTGTCTGCTCACGACTCCCTTGCTCCTTTCAACATCGTTGCCTCTTCTCTCTTGCTGCCCCCCCATGTCTGGAACTCCCTCCCTGGATACAGTCATTCTGCTCCCTCATTCCCAACTTTCAAATCCCTCCTGAAAACCTACCTCTTCTGTCAGGCTTTTCCTAGCTTGTCATGAGTGAAACTACGTGATGTCCTCTTCCCTCCCTCCCTCTGAATATCTCCCCCCCCCGCTAAGTTAAGCATGTGCACCTGCAACTTTTCAGCCTCATGAAGGTATCCTTGTCTTTCCTGATGTTCACCTCTCCCTTGTCTTGGAGAGTTTTCAAACGTGACAATCGTATGGAATGCCACGCTTTGCCATGTGTGAAAATCCATGCTACTGTCACGTCTGAAATAGTTACTAGATGTTGACCAGGGCCACAGTATTGGACAAGGTACTGCTTAGCCCAGACTGTGACCCTGGCCCATGACCAATCCACAGCCTGGACTAAGCGCTACTGCAGCTATGCTACAACAGCCTGGCCTGGGTAAAGTGGGCTGCCACGTTTGATTGCCTGCTTACACTTACCCCGGTCCAGGTCCAAAACACTTCTGGGCAGCCATGGTGCCCTCATCAGGGAGGAGGGGTGGGGGGGGCGCTCTAAGCAGCATGGGGTTAGGGTTGTGCATACGCACATCCACATCTCACCTTGCCCTCTTCCCGGCTTGGCCACCATGAAACTGGATCCAGGAGGGCCCTCACTCTGGGCAGGATTAAGGCATGATGGCGCTCAGTGCCATTGCGTTTGAAAACACCCTTAGAATGTAAGTTCCCTTGGGGTAGGGACCTGTCTATATCTATTGATTGTACAGTGCCAGGTACACTGCTGGCACTATATAAATAATAATAATAATAATTTTAAGAAGAAACCGCCTCTGCCTAAGGACAAGGAGTCTGTCTAGGCAGACAAAAGGTGGGAAGAGAAGCAGAGCCACTGAGCTGCATAAAATGGATTTACCTAGTCTGAATTCATATTTGTTCATCATTTTGAGTCTGTTTCCCTACATTGTATTTCAATGCGTTGGGTGGAGTCCTCCACCATGAAGCCAAGAATTGCAGCCATTGCATTTAATTGTTTGATATGCTAGTACCATTTTTCCTAGCAGCATTTACATTTTTTATTTATATTAAAACTTATATGCTGCCCCCTCCTGCCTCAGGCATCTTGGGGCGGCTCACAACATTTAAAAACATATTAAAATATACAATAATAAACTATAATTAAAAACAGTATAAGATCCATCCCCACCCACCCTAACCCAACCCACCCACCCAATCTCCCTCGGGAAAGGCCGGGTGGAACAGCCAGGTCTTATATTGTCTGCGGAAAGAGGGGAGGTCAGTAATCAAGTGGACCTCCAATGGGGGGG
>QEPC01011608.1:2134005-2159098 GCA_003113815.1 Sphenodon punctatus | reverse complement strand
GGTGAAATAAGAGGAGGATGGCAATGGATTAGGAATAGGAAGGAACAAAAACTGCTGGGAGAGAGGGAGCCTTCTGAAACGCCTGCTGTTCAGGAACAGTGACTAGCTCAGAAGGTGTTGGGAAGGGGGGAGGCAATCAGTTTTGTTTCTTGCTGTGCCCGCCTCCCCGCAAGCCCAATTGGCTCCGTGCAGCCTAGCCCATGGCCAATCGCAGACTGCGAAGCCAGTGGTCTGAGGCGAAAAGGGATGGTGATTCGGCAGGTTGGCTGCTACTTCAAGCCTCTCCACCCCTGGTGCCTGGAAGTCTGCTCCTCAGCTGACTCCCCCTCCCTGTCACGTTTTGCCTTCCAGTCACACGTTTTTGCCACCCGAACTCACCTGAACATGATCTGAACTGACCGAACTGTTCGGTCATTTTGACGTTCGGAATTGAGTTCGGTTCGGTCAGTTCATGTTCAGATTCGGTCTTCCGAAAAGGCCGAGTTCGGGCCGAACTCCGAACTTCTGAACCGCGTTTGCCCATCCCTAGTAGACTTCTGGAGTCTCTGACCTGAGAGACATCATGTCACAAAGGTGTACTAAGCCAATGAGCGTAGTTAACGTGGTCCAATGCAAAAAAAACATGGCATCAGGTATTGCAGTGAAGTGACATACAAGTTGAAATCTGCTCTCCTGATCGTTTTAACGAACTGCAATGCTGCATGTTCCATTTCCATAACCTGAAACCAGAATGCAAACTGTGGATATTTCTCAAAGGAGTTTCTGTACCTTTTTTCCAGAGGCTGAATACTGCTTTCAGGTGACTCCACATATGGAGTGAAGCTTCACATTGTATGCTTCATCAGAATGTACAAAGCAGCAGCTGTCAATGTATGGGCATATCTTGTTCAGGGTAACATGGGAAGCATACACGTAGGAATCAACTACACTGAATCAAATTTGGGTTGGCTCTATACCAGGGGTGAGGAACCTCTGGCCTGTCACCCTGCTTCATTGTTGTGCAACCCGTCTCTCTGTGGCCTGGGTGGACTTTTGCGGGCTGCACAAGCTCACTCAAGCTTGCCTGACCCCTCGCCCTCAGCAACCTGGCAGGGGGCGGAGGGAGAGGAACTACCACTGTCCCTTCTGCCCACCCTCACCTTCCTTAATGCCCCACTCACCCTGCCTTGCAGCGCCTATCACCTGCGCTGCCCTGCAGCCTGTGATGCTGCTGTTGCCTGTTACTACTTGTAAATGTCCCTCCACGCATGCCAGGTACAACCATTTCCTGATTCTGGCATGCTGGGAAATGTAGTCCTAGCATGGCCGATTCAGGAAATGCCTGAGGGACATTTGGAAACAGCAACTTCGGTGGCAGCAGCAACAGTGTGTATGTAAGTTTTTGTTTGAGAGTGTGTGTGTTTGTGTATGAGTGTGTTTGAATATTCTGTGTGTGTGTTTGAGTGTATGTGTGTGTTTGTGTACCCATTAATTGATTTTTAGTTGATTTTGACATGCGGCCCCCAGCACGTTCGGGCTCCCCACCCCTGTTCTATACCCTGTCTTGATCAGCATGACAAATACTACTCCACACTGAGCATTTCTCCACCTTAACACTGCGGTGGCCATTTTTGTAAAATACTGCTATTACAAAAGGTGAGCAAATTCGGTTTGGCCCTATACCCTATTTTGATCAGTACGACAAGCACTACATTTGAGCCAACGTTCATGCTTGTACTCCAAAGTGACCAATTACTATCTGTGGCACCATACACATACATTCTGTTTGGTCCACACACATGCAGACCTTGAATTGGGGTCTCCCTTCACAGTGTTGCCTACTTTGGGAAATTGTTCTTAGTATCCACTTATTGTTCCTTAGTATCCTTAGTTCCTTAATATGGTTCCTTAGTATTGTTATTCCTTAGTTCCTTAGTATTCACTTATTGTTCTTAGTATCCACTTATTGTTCCACAGGCCTCGACATGAAGAACTACTGTTGTCCCTGTTCTGGATGGAGGAGCCATCATAGGGTATTTTCAGACGTTACGAGATCACAGTGAACCACGGTGAATACCCACCTGGGGTCACTGTGGCTCGAACGTCTGTTTGGCGGCCGCCAGATGTTCGCCACGGTCAATACCTGCATGGGGTCAATTTGAACCACGCTTCCCGGGCTAGCCGGGGGAATGTCCCGGGAAGCATGGTCAAAAAGATCCCCAGCGGGGATCAAAAAAAAGTAACGTCTGGCCGGTTGCCACGGCCCGGGATCCCCAGCGGGATTCCGGGCCACGGCACATCCGGTCCGACGCGGCGGCCACAGTGGCCTGCAGCCGCATGCTGCGTGGCACGGCCCCGCCCCCTCCCAGATTCCCCACCGGGATCCCCCCGGCACGTCTGATATGACGTGACGGGGTGACCCCGGCAGGGAATGAAAGGGTTGTTTTCGGTATGGGGCCAAGTGGCCCCGTAACGTCTGAAAACACCCATATATGGCCTTTGGCCCTGGAGTCCATAGCCTGCTCTCCTACACTTCTCCCTTCTCTGGGTCCTTCATCTGGCTTGGCATCCCTTGGTGCTGGTCACTACTAGCCTTGTGGACATCTCCCTTCCAGTGTCACACTAGGGCAGAGAAGCCATACTGAATCAGCCAACAAAAGTTTCTTTCTGCCCTAGTTACAGCCCTACCAGACCCTGGGCCTCTTTCCCAAATTACAAAGGTCATGTAGTGAGACTCCTACTAGTGTCACTGCCTGGGCTGTTGTGGTGACGCAGCCCATGTTGTGGTGCACTGTACCAGTCTTGGCAAATAGAACCCAGGTCTGAATCATGTTGACTGAAGTGCAGGCTTCCCTATTAGCTACCTACCATCTCAAACTTGTGATCTGTGTGTTTGAGGTAAAAATGAGCCCTAACAAATTCCCCAGTTCTGCACCACAGAACTTTGGTCCAATTTTGAGTTGGGTCTGAACTTTGCTGTTCAAATTGCTACCTTAGGTATAATCAGGGACCCATGTTCACTGCGTTTTTCCCATTACCACACATGATGACAATGCAATGAACATGGGTCCCTGGTGATGACAACGACAATGAAACCCCAGACAGACTTTTGCACTGTGTCCTGTGAAATGCTTCTCTTTCAAATGTTTCTCTTATTGTCCTTTGTGTCCAGCCGATGTACTTCTTGGAGCTTTGTTGTTTTTAAAAGCTATAGGTTCAGATGAGAGATCCAAGTCTGTCCTGTTTCTATGCAGCTTTCATTTTGCAAGATGGGTGCATTTGCAATATGGCATTAGGATGGAAGACAGACTCAGCCTGATATGAGTGGAAGGGGAGGAGACATGCAAGTAGTGCACCTTTAGTGGAAATGAAGGAGGGTGAAGTAGAGTGTGCTTTAAAACAAGTTAGGAATCTGGGAAAGAGGTGCATGCTTTCTTATGGGAAGAGGGGCAGTGTCTTAACTTTTAGCATTGCTTTCCATGGGAAAGCCCCCAAAGTAAACAAAGCTGAAGGGATCAAACAAGGGTAACAGGAGAACTGAGAGGAAATTTTCTGCTGAAGTGGGAAACCCCCCCAAGAATATCCCACCAGCTAAAGGGAACTGGACATACTCAGATTTGAGTCGCAGATGAAGAATAAGGACCTAGTTTTAATTTTCAAAAAGGGATGTACTGCAAAAAGGAATGCCAGGGCTAGGAAATTTTATATTAGGAACAAAAGATACATTTGTGCACAAATCAGGTAGTAGTATTTCATCTTAAAGGAGTGCAGAAGTCATTCTCTTTCTCTTGACCTTCAAAGCATGGTGCAAAACTCCTATTTGGGTTGCTTTTGAAGTGAATAATTGTAAATTTTATTGTACTGGCCTAAAGGTACAGCCTTTTTCTCTCCTACTCGACGACAGCAACAGCACAGCAACACGATCTTTGGCTTCCTGAGCAAGGAGTCTTACCTCTAGACCACCAAGCCCTGCTATGTGAATGGCTATTGACATGAATACAGGTGGGATGATGTTTTTGTTTTTAATTGGGCAAGGAAAGTGGAGTTTCATTTGATTGACTTTAATCCACACTCTGTACTATTAATCAGTTCTATCACTATTTTCCATGTACTTCAGGAGAGGACAAGAATCTTTTTGCTAATCAAGAAGTAAAATTATAAATAGCTTTTTTTATTATGCTTTACAAGATTATTGTTATACTCTAAATAAAGATTATTTACTCACATTCCATTATCAGACTAAAAGTTACATAGCAAAGCAGTGTTGGCTCTGTGTTGGTGTTAATGATCCCATGACATTTATCCTCATGTGTGATGTGCCACGTGCCAGTAGCTTGCTGCGCCATTCATCTTGGATGTGGCTTTCTTTCTGTGGTTTTAAGATCTGGAGAACTCTGGGATGTGCCAGTATTTATGAAAGGAAATGTTGTGCTTATCATTGTCCTTCCAAAGATTCTGAGGTATAGTACACACATGGGACAACCCCCTAGTGGATGGATTCCAACTGCTCTCTCTTCACTAACCATCTGCGAACCCTCCAACATTTGATGGGAGAGAAATAGGTACATGTCCTACCACCCCAAATTTGCTATTGTTTATGAAAATCTGTAACAGCCCACTGACTAACTTTGGGATTGACCTGGAAAAGAAAGGGTGTCTGTGGGACTGTCATGGCCCTACCTTGAATCCCTGGCCTTGGGAGGCTCCTTACGACCTGTGCTTTGACAGATTGTTCCAGGGAATGGCTCTTTCCCCCTTCTGGGCTTTTCCTCCTCTTGCCTACTCACGTTCTGCTGTACACCTGGGGAGGGGCGTGTCTGCCCCTGCCACAGCCTGATTGGCTCCCAGAGGTATTTAGGGCTACTGGGAGCTGTGGCAGGTGTGGAGCTTCAGGTCATCCCTCCGTGGCTTGTGTTTGGCTCTTGCCTGCCTCTTGCTGTTGTCCTCTGCTTGGGCTTCTGTCTGTATTGGTGGTGTGTCCCCTGGTGTTTGTTGTGTGTGATCCCCTTCCCCCTCCCCTTGTGTGGATACCTGTCCTGCTTGTCCCTGTATGTTGGGGGGTTTCTTACCTAAGCTCCTTTCCTCTGTTGATTGTCTGCACATGGTGGATGCTGGTGGGTTCCTATTCACCCCGTCTGGTTTTGTATTGAATAGCTCCCTTCCTCCCTTGAGACCCCCATAGTCTGTCTGTTCACTGGCCTGAGGGACCTTGCCCGCTGGCCACCTTTTGTTTCTCTGGGAAATCCCTTGCCTCGTTGCCTCTGGCTTGTCTCGTTGCCTCTGGCTGCCTCGCCTCTGGCTTCCCGTTGCCTCAGCGTGCCTCCCGCTTCCCCTGTGTTGATCCCTTGATCCCTGTTTCCAGTTCCCGGTCCTGTGTGTCTCTTCCCTGTCCCTCCACCTCGATGATGAGTCGTATGCCTTCCTAGACCAGCTTGGCTGGTACTTATGCAAAGTGCTTTATCTCCTGGACATCAGAGAGCGGCTGAGGGTTCCCTTGCTAATCCCGTGTTTCCCCTTTTGCCTTCCCTCCTTATCTTTCCCTCTGTCCTTTCCCTAGGCTCCGACCCCGGAGCCGGACAGGCTTTGTGAACATGTGTTTGTATATGCTGGACTGATGGTTCAGGTTATTGGGTATTTTCAGATGTGATAGGAATGCTGCGAACCACACTCCGTCACAGTGGATTTGGTGTGGTGGCAGCAGCGATCCCATGCACGTCTATTTGCTCCTGGTCAGATGTTCACCACAGCGAACACCCGGCCAGGATCAAATTGACCATGGTTCTGGAGGTGAGGCTAGCCTCACCTCCAGAACTGTGGTTGGTTTGGCCATGATCCAGGACAGGGCTGGGACTGGCCGTGGGTAGCTACTGTTACCCAGCCCTGTCCTGGAATCGGGTCCCAACCATGGGACGGGATCGGGCGCAGCTGCCTGATTGGCCATGGTGCCCACCCGTCTCCCTGAGGGCGGGCGGCCATGGAAGTGCAGGGGTGAACAGCCGCACATCATACTGCATAGCCCTGCCCCCTCCCCAATTCCCCACTGTGATCAGGCCGGCACATCTAAAGGATGGCTGGCCTGATCACGGACCGGGATCTGGAACAGATCTCGGTCCAGAGGTGATTTCAGATGTTATGGCTGGCAGCACTGACCCCAGGCCGTGGGGTGGTTTGGACCATGGGCGGGGGTGAAGGGGTGCACAAACAGATGTTTGCCCCTTTGCCCCTGGCCATGGGGACCACCGAACTACGGCCCAGGGTCAATGCCGCTGGCCACAACATTTGTTGTGCCACTACCCTCCTTGAGGGGGCAGGGCCGTGCGACGCATGTGGCCGCACAGTCCCGCCCCCTGTGCTGCCCACCCGCCCATCCTCCCTGAGACAGGCAGCTGCAGCAGCCTATCCGGCTGTTGCCGCCGCCCGCCACCTAGACTCTGGAACGCGGTGAAGGTAAGGTAACAGACGTTACTTTTCCTTCACCACGTTCCGGATCCCCCTAACCACGCTCCATTCACCGCTGTGATGCAGGAGAACAAAGCGTGGTTAGGTTCACCGCGGGGGGTGGTTGACTGCGGTGAACATCTGGATGCGCACAAACAGACGTTCACCTCCGTTCACACAGTGCACCCCTCCCCCCCGCGATTGACTGTGGTGATTTCAGACAAATGTAACATCTGAAATCACCCCAGGTTTCAGCATGTTGGGGCTGGAGGCCCAGCACATCTGAAATTACCCATTATCTCTCACACACTCGCACCTTTAGTTTTCATCTTGATGTACACAGCTCCCTCCTGCCTGTGCGTTACCTTCCTTTGATAGCCGTGCTTATCCCAAACTTGTTAAAATGAGAAAAAGGTGCCCTGCTCCTACCCCCTCACAATATCCTTGTAACAGCCTGTGTAACCTTGTATCCTTGGGTATTTTCAGACATTATGAGATCACGCTGAACCACAGTGAACCACGCTCAATCCTGCAGCGGGGCCAAAGAGCCCTGAACGTCTGTTCAGCGCGCGCCAGATGTTCATCACGCTCCATACCCACATGGGGTCAATTTCAACCACGCTTCCCGGGCTAGCCGGGGGAATATCCCGGGAAGCGTGGTCAAACAGACCCCCACCGGGAACCAAGGAAAAGTAACGTCTGGACGCCAATCCCTGGGCGGAACCAAAGCAAACGAGCCCCAGCCAAGGACAAGGCACGCAGTGTCGCTGCCGGGCAACCAGCAGCAACACAACCACCGGATTTAAAGGGAAATCAGCAGCAAGCAAGCGTGGCGGGATGGAGCGAGGAGGGAGGCGGAAGAGAGCAGAGGCAGAGAAAGCGACAGTGGCGGTGGAGGAGGCAGGGGCAGCGAAGGAGGTGGAGGGGGCACAGGTGGAGGAGGGGGGCACAGGGGTGCACCCGACCAGGGAGGCAGCCCAGGCACAACACCCACAGCTGCAGCCGGGTCGCGACGCCCCGGGGACAGCGGCCGGAACGGGCCCGGAGGAGGCACCCAGGAAAAGGGTAAGGGCAACCAAGGGGAGGGGAACAGGGGGCACGGGAGACCCCCCCTGGGGGGGGGCCGGGGCGACCCGGGGGACCGGCAGGGGGGCAGGGGTGCCCCGAGAGGGGGCCCCACCCGCACCCACTCAACCACTCTCCCCCTCCCCGCCCCCCCAGACACGGAAAACGGCCCGGGCGGATGAGCCCCAGGACGAGCCCGGCCCCGCGCGCCCGGAGGCGCACCCGCAGGACGAGGTGGAGGAGGAGCAGGAGCAGGAGGAGCTGGAGCTGGACCAGGAGGAGGAACAGCAGGGGGGGAGCCGGAGGAAGGTCTACCACAGAGGGGGCCAGTGGGGCCTACAGGAGACCCGGGACTTCATCCGGATCTGGGGGACCCTCGAGTACCAGCTGGAGCTCGCCATCAACCAGAGGAACGAACACGTCTACCGGGACATTGTGCGCGACATGGAGGCGGCAGGGCACGAGCGCACAGTCGCCCAGTGTCGCTCCAAGGCCAAGGAACTCAAGAGGGGGTACAAGGCCATCCGGGACAACAACAGGCGCTCCGGACACGGGGCCCGCACCGCCCCCTACTACGATGCCCTGGACCGCATCCTTCATATGAAGGGCTCCATTGTCGCCCCACGCCTCGTGGGCAGCGCTGTGGTCCAGGGCAGGGAGCGGGCCGAGGTACCCCCTCCCCTCGCCGCCCGCCCGGTAGACACGAGCTCAGGGGACCCCCACCCCCAGGAGGACCACCCGGGACCCGCAGAAGCCCCAAGGCCCCCCCCAGGCAGCAGCCCGGAGACATCCCAACGCCGGGCCGGCCAGGCGGAGTCGGAGGTCGGCACCTTCACCACCCTCAGCCAGTGGTCCCAGGGGGAGCACTCCCAGGGTGAGGCGCCGGGCTCCGAAGGCTCGGAGACGGACATAGAGGGTAAGCGGGCCCCCAGGGCAGGGGGGGGCACGACCAGGGGGCCGGTGGCAGGGGCGGGGGTGGGGGCCCTGCTGCAGGGGCCACAACCAGCCCCCTTCACCCGCTCCCCCCTCTCCCGCACGCAGGACATGGGGAGCCCCAGGACCGGGCCAGCGAGACGGTGCAGGCCCCCGCGGAGGGCACAGGAGAGCAGGTGCCGGACCCAGGTAAGGCGGGAGGGCTGGGATGGCGGGAGGGCCCCCCGGGCGCCAGCCCAGGGGGGCCTCCGGCCTCAGTGGGGGAGGGGGGGCAGGGGGCCCCGGGACCCGACCCCGCTAGGGGACAGGGCCCTGCACTGACCCACCCGCCCATTTCCACAGGGCAGCCCCCGCGCGCGGCGCCTCCGCCGGCCGCGGCCCCAGCCCAGCGGATGCGGGAGTACCGGGCGCGGGTCCGCAGGCGCAGGGAGGAGCAAGCGGAGGACATCGTCCGCAGGGCGGAGGAACAGGGGGAGCGCATGATCGCCTCCGTGGACCGCATGGAGGCGGCCATAGAGCGGTCCATGGAGAAGGCCCTGGAGACAGACCGCCGGCTGGAGGCGGAGGTGCGCCTGGAGCGGAGGCGGGAGCGCCGGGAGCACCAGCGGCAGCAGGGGCTGCTCAGGGGCCTCCGGCAGGACATACAGGGCATGGTGCGGGAGCACAGTGCAAAGATGGACAGGTCCCACGACATTGGGACCTCCCTGCTCCTGCATGCGGGCACCATGTGTGCCTACGTGATGGCCGGCGCACCTCCGGGCGCCCTGCCCGCCCAGGTCCCCATGCCGGGCCCCTCGGCGCCCCCGGGCCCAGCCCTGCCGCCCCTGGCGCCCCCCCGGCCCCAGGGCCCTCGCATGCGCCTCCCAGTGCCCCCGGGCCTCCGGAGGGTCCAGCCCCCCCGGGGCGCGACCGGGGCACCGGGCACAGCTGCCCATCCGCCGCCCGGCCCCCTGCCGGGGCCGGGACCGGCCCAGGACACGGCAGGGGACACGGACAGTGGGGGGGAGGGGAGCTCCCAGAGCTCGGTGGGCCCAAGCGGCCGCACGAGGGGTCGGCCCAGGAAACGCGGGGGGATGGTGGGAAGGGGGGGGAGGGGGAGGGCCACATGAGGGCGGGTGGTGGACGGGGTCACGGGGACGGGGGTGGGGAGGGGGCACAGGGTGATTGTGTGCACTGTGTGGGCAATAAAGTGTTGTAAAGAGACAGTTGTCCCCGGCCCGTTTGTGGGGGGGACAGGGCTGTGGGACCGCGTGTACAGGGGCATGGGCACGGAACGGGGGGTGGGGCCCCCAGGGGCGGGAAGGCCCTCACAGCGGGCCCCCCCGGGCGATGTGGGTTGCAAGGGCGTTCCGGATCCTTTTGGCATACCGGTACTCCCGGGGGTTCCCTGCGTTCACGTACAGGGGAACAGGACCGGGGGGCCGGTGGGGCTCGGGGTACTCCAGGGCCGCCCCCTCGGTCTCGCACACATTGTGCAGAACGCAGCAGGCACCGATCACCAGGGCGGAGGTGGGGACGGTGAAGTCCAGGCGGCCAGCTATACTCCTCCAGCGCTGCTTCAGGGCCCCGAAGGCACGCTCCACCACGGTCCGGCTCGCACACAGGCGGGTATTGTATACCTGCTCCGCAGGGGTGCTCGGGACAGGGTAGACCTTCATCAGCCAGCGGGTCAGGGGGTAGGCGGGGTCCCCCAGGATGCAGGGGGGCATGGGAACACCCTCGATCCACCTCATGCCCATGTCCGCGAAGTCCCCCCGGTACATGCGGGCATAGAAGGGGGAGATGGTCATGATCCTGGCGTCGTGACTCCGGCCGGAGTTGCCCGTGTAGATGTCTATGAAGCGGGCCCGGTGGTCCACCACCCCCTGCAGGTGCAGGGAGTAGTATCCGTGCCGGTTCACATACTCCAGGGCCTCCCCCGCGGCCGGGCGCAGGATCTCGATGTGTGTGCCGTCCACGGCTCCGATGCAGTTCGGGAAGCCCCCGGCCGCGAAGCCAGCCATCACAGCGCCCTGGTCCAGGAGCTGGATGGTCCTGTCGAGGAGCACGCCCTCCACAGCCTCGCACACATCCCGCACGATGCAGGCGACCGTGCTGAGCCCCACCCCGAAGTGCTGGGACACGGAGCGGCAGGAGTCGGGCGTTGCGAGGGCCCAGACCCCTATGGCCACCCGCTGGACCATGGGGATGGGCTCCCGCATGGAGGTGTGCTGCCGCTCCAGCCAGGGCGTGAGGAGCTCCGCTAGGCGCAGCAGGGTGGCCTTGCCCATCCGGAAGTGGGACCCCCACTCGGCCTCCCCCCAGTGGGCCTGGGCCCGCTCCCACCAGGCCTGGGGCCGCTCCGTGACCCATAGGCTCCGCGCTATGGGCATAGCCAGCAGCGCTGCCCGGCGGAGGGTCTGCGTTGCCCAGCGGAACCGCCTCGCGGCCCCTCGGAGCGCAGCGGGCCGGGTGAGGCTCCGGCAGGCGGCCAGCCACGCCCCCCAGGCCCGGCGCCGAGCCCTGAGCCGGGCACGGACTCTCCTGCGGGCCTGCTGGCCCCGGAGGCGCACGCCAGCCCGCAGGGCCAGGACATAGCGCAGGCGGACGGCCAGGTGCACCCTCTCGGTCAGGAGGCACAGCTGCTCAGTGTGGTCACGGTGCCACTCAGCCGCGAGCGCGAGGAACATCCAGTTCCCACCTGCCCTATCGCGCTCCATGGTGCTGGGGCCCCGGTGGGGGCTGGGAGCGCTTATGGCGGCCCGGTGCTGGTGGCTCCGCCCGGGGGTCGGCCTCGCGGGCCTGCGCGCGCCCTGTGCCGGTGCGTTCCGGCTGCTCCCGCCCCCAGCACCCCGGGCCCCCTCCCCTCGCTGTTTGTAGCGGGATGGCCTTGAAGGTGCGATTAGGCAGACAGAGAGCTCGCTGTTGTTCTCTGCAGCTGTGCCGGGCCCGCACCCCACGCCTCGCTCTGTTGTGCTACAATGTTGCGGTGCGGGCCCGTGTTCCCTGTCCCGGGGGCCGGGCCGAGCCTCTCCCGGCCCTGGGCAGTCTGTGTGCCCTCCGGGCTCCGTGTCCCATTCCCTGTTGTGCTGGACCATGGCTGGCTGCCCATCCATGGGGCTCCCGCTGTCCGGCCCCCAAGGGGCCCCCCATATCTGGGCCTTCCGCGAGACCATGTCTCTGTGCGACCTGTGGCATACCCCAGCCGTGCAGCTGCTGCTGGGCACCCCGGGCAGCCGTGCGGGTGCTTTCGAGAGCCTGAGCTCTGGACTCCATTACTTCAGCTATGAGGCGAGCGCTCGTGATTGCCGGCTGCACACGGAGGCCCTGGGGCTGGTTCGTTTCCCTGAGGGGCGCATCCCGGAGAAGCTGTGCTCTCATGTGCCCTGGACCGGGTCAGAGACCGTGTCTGCGCTGGTGGTGTGCGGCCTGAGCGCCTACACGGAGTGCCTTGCTGAGGGTGGCCCTGCCTTGGCCGTGTCCTACTTTTCCTTTGTTCACGGGGCCCGTTGGTACCAGCGAACCCGTGGGGTGGTGTACCATCAGCTGCTGGAGCTGGGACATCTTCCTTGGCCCCCTTCTGCTGCCTGTTGTGTGCCAGAGCCTTCCGCGGTGGCGATGTCGGCCCTGTTGGGGGTGTGGTCCCGTGTGGACGTCCAGCTGGCTCTCATCATGCATGATCCCTTTGAGGCCTACCACCTGATCACCCACCACATGTCCTTGCAGGGGTACCGCTGGGGCTTGCTGCATTGGCCCTACCTGGTTCACCGGGCGGGGCACCGGGGCCCACCAGCGGCGGCCTGTGACAGCAGCGACCTACTGCTCCTCCCGGCCCCCCCGGTGTCGTGCCCCCATGTGGGCTCCCGTCCCGGTCCCCGCTGCCTGCTCCCGCACTGATGTCTCCACGGTGTTGTGCTCCTGCCTGCTTCGTGGGGCGCTGCTGCCCCAGCCTGTGGCCCCAGGCCACCTCTGGTCCCCCCCCACCTGTTGCCCGTCCCGGTGGCTGGGTGCGCCTCTCTGTGTGGCTCACGACCCGCCTGTGTGCAGCTACCGGTCCGCTCTCACCGCCCCTGGCACCTGCTGCACCCCTCCCCTCCTGGGTGCTTGTGTGAACTGGGGGTTTGGGCACCCCCGGACTGGACCGTGTTCCTTCCCCGGGTGGGGGAGTGTCGCTGAACCTGCAGCAGGGCTCCTCCGGACCTGGCTGCCCTCCAACTGCCCCTCTGTGACTTTGGGGCCACCGCTCTCCTCCGGGACCCTCACCGCCGGGCCACTCTGCAGTGCGGGCCCCCATCATGCCTTGTTCTGGGGGTCCCGGCCCCCCCTTTCCGAGACTTGCTCTGTTGCTGTGGGGGCGCTTCTGTGGACTGGGGTGCTGTGGGGGTGGGGGTTGCTGCAGCCTGTGCCCTGCCCCTTCGCAGTGCCCCCCCTCGTCCCTTGTGCTATTTTCCGGGGGGCCCTGCCCCCCCTTCCCGACCTTTCCCGTGTGTGTGTGTGTGCCCGGGCATGTGGTCTTGCTGTGTGTCCCGCTGCGGGTCCGCTGTGTGTGTGCGTGCTGTGTGTGTGGTACCTGTCAGCCTGTTCTCTCTCTTCCCCCCTCCCTTCCCGTTTCCCTTGTGTGGGCGTTCCCTTGTGTGCCTTTTGGCTTCGTTTGCCCTTAGGCGGCCATGTCTGTGTCCCACCCCTGCCCGGTGCCTTCTGGGAGTTTTGACCATGGCTGGGGATTGACGGCACGTCTGTTGTACTGCCTCGGTCCGTGATGGGTCGGCCCGGTTCCCGGCCGTGGTCCCGGTCCCGTCCCGTCTGTTTGGGGCTTATATTCACCCTGGGGCGCGGTTGTTCTGTTCACCCCCCCTGGGGGTTCACTGTGGTGAACCGCCCACCCGTAACGTCTGAAATCACCCCTTGTAACAGTCAGCCAGTTCTTTATCAAGCTGAATTAATGAGATTTTTAATGACCCCCTTTGCTCGCTGAACCCACTACAAACCTTACAGTGCTGGGGCCCAGTAAAAGATAACAAAAACCATGACTGGACTGACCAAAAGGTACCTGTTGGGGTGGGGGGTGCATCTCTGTGCATAGCTGCAAAGTTTTGGATTCTTGCGAGGCCTCTTGCCCTTTGTCAAACCTTCATGCAAGGCATAGCATGTCTTTTGGAACCACTTTCATTTTGTATTGATGCCCCCTGCTCCCTTATGGCTCTGAGTGGTTTACCAGAGAACAAAAAAGTCAGACAAATCCAATAATACCATCAATTACACACACCCCAGTGCAATAAATAATTCTCACCCTCCCCACAACTTATCCAATCCCCTATTCAACACTCTCACCCTTCTTTTTTCCACCCCAACCTGCCCACCCAATCTCTCATAAAAACCATTACCAAGTAACTCATCCAAAACACAGCTCCAGCCGTGAATGGATAGGGGCCTTTGGCACCAGCATTTGTGACTGAAGGCCTTTGTGGAAGCTGGAGGTGGGTCAGCTCCAGATAGAAAAAGACCAAGTCCCTGCAGGTTCAGCAGTTTCTTTTCTTCTGCCATAAACAAGGCCTTTCTGGAAGCCAGATAATAAAAACATCCATACCAGGCTCCCTTGTTGACTGCATTCTTACCATTGCTGCAAATGGGGGAAACACAGTGAGCACAGGTCCCAGCCCATACCCAATACAAGGTAAAGGTAGTTTTCTTCATTAAAGCAAGCATGTAGCATGATCCAAGCTAGCTTGAATGACATACCCAACCCTCTGAATAATGCCCTAGCATGTTGTTTCTAGGCAGCTAGTAACTCCAGCTAGAATTCCAGATTCAGGCCCCCTGGCCCCCTCAAACACTATTAAGCATGGTTGGAGCAGTCTGTGGGACTGGGTTAGAGGTATTCATACTCCTGAGAGGAAGATTAAGATCTGCACCCTAGCCTCTTGGCCATTTTGAGGTACTTGGAGTAGTGTCTAAGAACCTTCGATTTGTGCACATAGCTAGTCTATCACTATTCAATTTGTCCTCCCGCTCATTCATTTTCATTGTTTCATGTCTTAATTAACTCTTTGGAGAATGACTGCCTTCTTACATGTTTGTACAGTGTCTAGCTCAGTGGGACTCTGCTTCTAGCTGGGTGCTAGGGTAACATAAGCAATTAATAAGAATAAATATTCAAATGTATAGGACACTTCTGAATCTCCTCGCCTTATAAATGAGTCTGGAAATTGCTGTGAAAATAGTGATTTCCTGCACAACTTGGCTTGGGCCAGGTAATACAGGCAACAAGAAAGTTTAAGCTGCCATCTAACATTTCTTTTCTTTCTCTGAAAGACTGAATTTCCATTGGCCACATGGCTATATTAGATCTGCAGCTGACAAACATCTCAGAAGTATCTTTATTACTAGATTAAAAACACTTGAAAAGAACTGTAGAACAGAAGGGTGTAACTTTCCTTGAAACATACGGCTGTAGGATCTGAGTAGTACAGATGCAGATTTGCAGTGGGCTAGGAAGATACTAGGTTGGTGTAAATTGGCATAGCTCCATTGACTTCAATAGGTCTGTGTTGATTTAGGCTAGTGGCATGCACTGTTAGCTGTACAACCTAATCCCTAATTTCTTCAACAAAAGCTATAGCCATTCCTAGCAATCAAAATTCCTACTCAGAGTGACCAAGGCTACAATCCCAAGTTGATTGAAGCCAATGGTCAAAGTCACATTGGCGTTAGTGGATGAGGATTTCACCCATATGTCTTTTTAAAGTGAATGAATTAAAACCGGCCCTTCAGCACAATATTCCTATTCTTTCATACACTGGCTGTTTTTTAGAGTTTTAAATAATCAATGAGCCAAGGGAAAATAAAGTACATGAAAGTACTGAAGTCAGCAATGGGCAGGATGGACACCGCTTTCTTAATGTAGCGGCAGTTGTCAGGATGGGTGAAGAACAAGCTATTGCAAAAGGCAGCACAAAGCCAATGAAGCGATAAGGCAGACCATAATCCTTTAAATCACATACTCTGGTTTAGGGTTGCCAGATGGTGCTTATTTTAAGGGAACATCCCCTTTTTCAGAGTCCCCCCATTCCATAGAATGTAACTGATTCTCACTTACATTATGGAAATCTATTATGCAGAATCCACATTGCCACAGAATATAATAGACCCTGCATTTACATAACCAATTGTCCCCCTTTCCACAGCCCATAGAGCATGACAGAAGTTTTGTTATTTCAGAGCTCCCCAATTCTGGCATCAATAGGACTTTTCCAGAGAAAGAAGCTTGAGGATTAATTGCTGTGTAAATAGCATGTTTACTTTTCTATGTTTCCTCCACCACACAACACACATACTTAATGCACGTTCCTCTGAAGTGAATGGTGATCATTTCAAAATTGGTTGTGGATGCTGCTGCCTGTGTACAGCGTTTTCCAAACATTCACATGTTAAAAATTACAAAAGCAAGCAGAAAAGTGACTAAAATCCCAGGTCTGGGGATCAGTGATGCTTAGTATCTAGAACTTTCCTGCATGGTGTAAGAACTAAGGGCTGGATCCTGAGGTATGAAGGCAGCCTCGGAAACCATGAAACCAGGAGGGACACACTAGGCCTCAGTGCAACCTGGAGCAGAGGTTCCAGACCAATGGAGGATGTGTGATGTGGTTTTGCCTTGAGGCCCCTTCGTATTGGCTCGGGCATAAATGGGTCTCCGAGTAATGAAGCTGCTGTATGGCACCTAGCTAGAGAGCCCGCTCCTCTTCCCCTACCCCATAGGCACCTAGCATAAAGGAGGGATAATGCTATGCCAAATGACAAGGAGGGAAGGCAGAGCATCCCCCAAGACATCTGTAGTGTACACTGGTAACTCAGCAGGTCCCTAACTTTGGTAAGTACAGAATAGCAGAAGGAGAAAAGTTAACATGAAACCAAGTTTGTTGGCCAAAATGGAAACATTGGGTCTGAATGCATTTAAAATGCACGGGTAGTGGCCAGAAGCTCTATGGACATGAAGTGCAGGAGCCAGGGATACTATTCTAGCCCCAAGGCTGCCATAATAGATGCTTCACAAAAAGGTCAGGCTGTGGCTGTGACTAATCAGTTCTTAGAACATTGCTGGTTGAAACCAAGTAAGTAAATACTACTCGAGTTTGCATGTCTACCCAGAACCTGGTCACTCATAAAGACTCTGCTGCCTTTTTCACACAGCAGAGATAAGAGGCTCTTCAGTCCTCATTTCCATAGGAGAAATGCACTTACCTTAATTAATTCAATAAACTCAGTAATTTTTCACTTATAAACCATCTGAAAACAAGCTTTGGTGGCTTCAGGAATTACTGACTCACAGAATGTTCCACAGCCTGGGAACAGGATTAGATGGTAATGATTTAATTGATGGTTGAGTGTGCAGACAAAATGTACGCACAAAATCGTTTCTGTAATTATCTCTTTTCAGGGGGCTGCAGGCTCCTGTAATTTAGGTCTCCGACAGTAATTATAAACCAGCTGCAATTTAGGCAAAGTGTGAAGCAGACCCATGCTGCTTGTCTTGGGAGTAAAAAACAAACAAACAGAGGCACATTATTGGAGTTTATGGCAGAGCAATGAATTAAAAGCAATTAGGTACGGTAACGTGGCATATGCATAGATGTACATGTTATTAGAATAATGCTGTTCGCGTCAGTATAGCAGAAGGTCCTGTTTGCGTAACCTTCATTTTTCAGGATAAAAAGAGAAGACTTTGTATGGAATCCATACTGGATTTTTCGGTTCAGATTGCATTCATGGGCTGTTAGGGGTGTGCAATTCATTTTTGTTATTATGATAACAAAACCAACATTTTTAATTTTCTTTTTTGCTATTGAAATAATGAAAAAGAAAATACGATAACAAAAATGAAAATGAATGCTTGTTTTTGAAGTAATGGGAAAAAACTGAAAACTATATTTCTGGCTATAACGTTTTTGTTTCTTATTCAATTCTGATGAAACTTGAGCAAATTGTACACCCGACAGACTATGTGTACCAAATGTCCAAATGATTGGATAAAAGGAACTGATTTTAGAAGCAATTGAATGTGATTTTAAGAAAAGTTCCATACACATTTCTGGTTACAACTATTTTATCTTCTGTTCCATTTGTATGAATCCTGGTAATATTACGTCCCTCCACAAGATTACCAATCCTGCCAAATTTCAGAAAGATTGGATAAAGGGTTCTGATGTTATAAGTCATTAACTTGAAAATGCATTTCTGGCTGTAATATTTTTATATTCCATCCTGTTTACAAGACATTTGGTAGGAATGTATCCCACACCTTCCATATCATCTGTGTCAAACTACAGGACAATTTGATAAAGGGCCTGATGAAGAAAAACACATATTTGTTTGCCCTGTGATAACCCTCCGCCATCTTAGAAATATTAAAAGCCTAGAATTTTGTTTGACCTGTAGTTACCCCACCATGTTAGGAATGCTTGCTTCGCCCTTTAAATCAGACAGGCTTTGTTTCTCTACACATAGATAAACCTCGCCTTTTGAAGATTACCTTGCATGTAGGGAGGATTCCTTTTGCTCAACAGTGCAGCTGGTTTCAGTTTAGATAAAGAACTCCCCCCCTATTCCTCCTCCACTCCACTGTTATCTCACCACCAACCTGAACTTAGAAGTGAACTGTCTTTTCTCTAAATAATGAGTTTGTGAGTTATGTTGTAATTCTCTTCTCTGCGCAGATGCGACAAACCATGTAAGGGCCTTCCGCCCAGGGATTTCTGTATAAAGTATGTACTGCCCTTTTGGGGGGGCTGTTTGGGATCTATTGATCCTGGAGGCCCGCAGTGCTGTGATATCTGCTGAATAAAGAGCTCATCTGTTAAAAATCTGCTGGCAGCCTCGTCTTATATTTTACCCACGAAAATCCTCCACAGGCCCCAATTTTAAATCAATTGAAGTTGTCCCCTTTCAGACCATTATTCAGATAAATAGCAGCACATGCAGTGCCAGTCAGAGGCAGGCACCTGGTATGGGAGGGGGAGGGAGGCCGGGGCGGCTGGTGGGTTTTAAGGTTGGAGGGGCAGTAAGGCCAGCCAGCCCACGGGCCGGCAAGCCTAGGGGTGGAGCCAGGGCAACGGTAGGCGGCATAATCCAACAGCAAGGAGTTCCCAGGGTTAACATTGGATGGACATTATGATTAAAAAGTAAGATCCAAGACTTCTCTAGAGTGATTTGTGTTACAACTTATAATACCTGTTCTTTTAAAATCAAAAGAATATTAAAATATTGGAACATCATTAATCATATAGAGGGCTGTTATCCCCCCCCCACACTATTTGCATACAAAAGAGGTAGTAATCTTGGGAACCATCTGATCAGAGCGAAGCTGCTGACCCCTATTCAGGGGGGCACGTCTACTCTCTCTCCCACGGGGAATTTCCTTTGTGGGAGATGTGTAAATTGTACCCAGAGCCTCAAGACACAATCTTTTAGTGACTATCAGGGTAGGCATTACTCTATCAAGCAATATATTGATTGTGACGTGACAGGAGTAATATATGTGATTTTTTGCCCCTGCAATAAACTATATATAGGGAAAACCAGCAGAAGCCTGAAGCTAAGGATGACAGAACATAGGAGCAGCCTAAAAAAACGCTCCGCTATGGGCCCAATGATAGAACACTATAATTCAATACACTTCTGGGGTATAGAACGGGTTATTCCTCCTGATCCTGTGAATTTGGCAAAGCGGGAGGTGTTCTGGATAATTACACTTGACATAATACAATCCTGACACAATACAAACCTTAATGACATCCTGGATTGCACCTTTTAAAACATATTGTGCTCCTTTAAAATGTTGGATATACAGAGATCAGCTGGTACAGATTAAGTTAAGGAGCAGGAGCGTAATCTAAATCATGGAGACCAGGTGTGCTCCCCTTTCCTTCTTTACATTTGGGCTCTATAGAACTGCAGTGGTGGTTTGCTCCAGCCAGAATTATTCTGGATTATTTTCTAGCCAGCGAGACGGAACCTTTTTGTCCCCACACCGCTGAACTATGTGGTTTGTAGCGTGAAGGTACCATAAGAAGAATAGGTAGCTTTGATCTTTCAAAGTGTTCCTTTGCTTCACTCAGGTACCTGAATGTCTTTTCTTCTCTCCCCCTTCCCCCCTCTCTCCTTCCCTTCTTTCCCTTCCCTCTTCCCCCCTTCTTTCCTCCCCTTGTTTCCTTCCCCCTTTCCTTCCTTTCTCTTTCCTTCCCCCCTTTCCCTTCTCCTTCCCTTCCCCTTTTGTCCCTCCACCATCCATCTCATCTGTCCCTCCCCAGTCTGTCCCCCCCATCCATCCCCAGTCTGTCCCCCCCTTCATTCCAGTCTGTCCCTCCCCAGTCTGTCCTCCCCTTGATCCCAGTCTGTTCCCCCCTAAATTTACTCACCAGCACAGGGATCCCGGATGGCGCGCTGGCGTCTCTTCTTGGATGTGGAGCTGCCGCACAGGCTGCTAGGTTCCCCCTCCCTCCCAGAGTTGGAGGGAGGGAGGGAGGGGGAGAGCCTAAGAGCAGCCTGCGTAGGAGTTCCCAGGCCCCCTCCCCACACAGCCAAGTCGGCTGTGCACGGGGGGGGAGGGGCGGGCTGGGAGCTATCGTGCAGGCGTAGTCTGGCCCGGTCGCCTGTGTGCAGTGCCCAGGTAAGACTTTTAGCCCTGGGCTATCCCTGTAATGAAATAGTGCCCCCTGCGGCACTATTTCATTGCAGGGTTCCCTTTATGTGGGATGGACGGCGCTTCTAGTCGCCCATTCTGCATAAAGGGAGAATGCCTCCCTTTTGTCCTCCCAAGGCTTCCTTAGGAAGCCTTCACGAGGGTGTGTGTGTGTGAGCCACTGGTTGTATGTGCACATGCACACACACACACAACCGATGAGAATGTCGGAGCCATCTTGAAGAACCTTGTTTGGAGGCACGGACCTTGAAGGTTGCTACCTCTAAACAAGGTTCTTCAAGTTGGCTCCGCACATTCACCATGGTGCGTTTTTTTCCTTTTTTTAAAAAGTGGGGCTTGGGGGAGCAGTGAGTCCAGCTCCTGGGGAGCCATGGCAAGCAGGGGCATTGCCACATATTCCGTAGGGGGCACACCGCCGCAGAGGGAGGCCGAAGGAGGGAGGATGGGAAACAACCCAACAGACTGACACATTCACTGGTCAATTACTGCATGCTTCCAGCTTTACAGGATCAATCAGTGGTGGCTTCGAGGCAGGCATAGGGGGCCGCCCTGAAGCGGGCATAGAAGGGACATAACTGGGACTTGGGGGATACCATCCCAGAAATCAGGAGACATGGTTTACACATCCAGGCTGGCCAATTATCATCACAATCACATCCTGCAGCACTGTGACAGAGGACATAAGAGAATCACTATTGGCTCTTTCCTAAACAGATGATTCCGACTTCCCAGTAACAAGTGGGTGAGAGAAGATGGAATGGTCACAGTACAGAATGAGGATATTTGGTTGATATTTCTGCTGACCAGTTGGCATCACAAACAGATCTTATACCACAGTGACATGTAAGAGAATTTCTGGCATAGGCTCATTATCTGCATATGCTGTTTAGGCTTATAAAAATTGGGATCCTTTATCATATCTTTATGATATTTGGCAGAGATGATACTGAAAGTGTGAGATACAGCCCTGCCAAATTTCATATACACTGGTTAGATTGCAAAGATGTTACAGTTAGACATATATTTATAAGTTAATTGCTTATACCACCAGGACCCTTTATCCAATCCTTTTGAAAGTTGGCATAGATAGTATACATGGGAAGGGGTATGAACTTTCCAAGTTTTATCCACATTAAATGGGAGACAAAGAAGTTACAGCCATGAATGCATATGCAAATGTTTGCAAAATAACACAATTCAACTGCTTATAAAGTCGGATTCCTTTATCCAATTTTTCTTATATTTGGTACACTTAATGCCTTTCATTGGAGGTATAACCTTTCCAAGGTTCATCCAAATATAATGAAGAACAAAAACGTTACAGCCAGAAATGTATTTTCCATTGAAACCAATGGACATTGAAAACTAAAGCAAAAATGAAAACAAAATTTTTATATTTATGAAAACAAAATATTTAAATAATGAAAATGAAAAATTAAAACAAATAACATGGGTCTCTGATGCACACCTCTATAGGCTATCTAAATAGGCTTCAGTTGGAAACAGGGCTGAGAAAAGACTGCAAATTCTTACTTGACAATGAAAAGTTGCATCTTGTGCCACATGTTTTGTTTGTCAGATGAAATCAGTTTCCTCTAGATTTACAATAGGACCTCAGATTTCATCTGACCATGCTTGTCATAACAGAATTATTATGATGATTTCTATTGTGCTTTTCAAAGGTGTTCAGAGTGTGTTAAATCCATATCTGGTTCGCCCTCTCAACAAGCCTGTTTGGTAGGTAGATCATTTCCCCCTGCTTTAGAGAGAGGGAACTGAGAGATTATGACTTACTGAAGCCCATCCAGCTAAAATGGGATTTGAACCCTGTCCTGCTTGCCTAAGTCCAAGTACAGCACCTTATCAGCTAGGCCAGTGACTTTTAACCAGTGGGCTGGGACCTACTGGTAGATGCCAGAAAGGTCTTTGTTGGGTCTCTTGGGATCCTATGAGCAGCTGTGTGGAGTCTCCTGCTGCATCCCCTCCTGTTGCTTGTTCTGGCTGCCTGTGCTGCTGAGGTCCAGGGGCAGAATAGGAAGAGGAGGAATGTGGTTTCTAGCAACTTCCCCACGTCTCTGGCCCCCACCTGCTGCTTCTAGACCTCCTGTTGCTGGTCTTGGATTTTTCAAAAATATTTCAGTGGGTCTTGCCCGCAAAAAGGTTCAGAACCAGTACTCAAGACTAGACTGGCTCTCACATCCACTCATAACGTGGTCATTTTGGGGAAAGGACAATCCAGTAGTTACTGGAATCTTGGGTATTTAGTAAAAATTAAGGAATAAAACAACAAATGAAAGCTAGTCAAGTGTTTTACTGAGTTCATTTAAAACTGTCCACCTACCTTTTGGCTTTAATGGGAGCTGGAGGAGACACAGTGCACATAGAGTTTGGAGCAAAATGTTTTAGGAATTTAGCTGGCTGCTTGTTGCATAAAGGTTGTTATAGAATGATGTACATTTGCAAATTGTTAAGACTTGCCTTTTTCCCCTTTCACCTGAGCACACCTGGGATGATCATGATCCACTTTGTCTGGCATCACAAAATGGGAGAGTAAAGAATTGTACAATGGGTCTAGCCGTGAAGGAGCGAGGAATGTGGCCCATGGCTTTGTAATGTATTCATGTGAATGTTCAGGATTGTCAGGGAATACAACTGGAGCAAGAGAGGGTCAGAAGAAACAGGAACGTAGAAGAAGACCAAGAGGCTCGCAGTATGGCTAAAGCAGCTGAGAAAGGTGTTCCCTCAGGATCATGTAGTGGCACACTCAGAGGCATGAGCTGATGATTATGAAGAAGAGCAACCCTCCAAGGGCATAAAGTAATTTCTAGTAAGCAGGGTCGAGGAATCGGCCCAAGGCATGGATCATCAAGACACCAGGGAAGGAACACCAACAGCTAGAGCAATAAGGGCACAATACAAGGTTAGGGCCACTGACACTGCTTTTAAACGAGGGCACGCTGAAGCGCCTCCCAAACGCTGCATTAAAGGAAAGCCGCCGGAAGTGACGTTCTCCCCGTTGCCGCCGGTGGCGGCGGCTGGAGACACGGGGCTTTGCAGCGGCGCGTTCTTAAGACTTCAATTATTAGGCTTAAGAACGCGCCGCTCCAAAGCCCCGTGTCTACAGCCACCGCCACCGGCGGCAACGGGGAGAACGCCACTTCCGGCGGCTTTCCTTTAATGCGGTGTTTGGGAGGCGCTTCAGCGCACCCTCGTTTAAAAGCAGCCTAAGAGACTAAGGAAATACCAACACATTAAGAACAGGACAAGCTACATAGACCCAGAATCAGAGAAGGACTAGGATGAGAGAGCACAAGGGCACAAAGCAGGTAGGATACAAGCAGGCTGGAAAATGCAAGTTCCTTAAGACAAGATATGCTGAAGAGCAAGATGAACCACACAAGACAACACTAAAGATGAAGGAAGATTCGGGCAACAGTACAGAGGAACAAGAAAAACCACAGCAAGACACCACTCAGGATGATAGGGAGGAGTGAGGCAGTGATACACAGAGGAAGAAGACAAGCTACAACACTCAGCATTATGGGGAGAATTGTTGGAGCAACAATACAGACCACCAAGACAAGCCTCAGCAAGACACACATATGGGGCAGCAGTACACAGAGGCCCTTTTTACATGGGTGGCACCAATGCATGAACATCCAGAAATCATGCGTGGGTGCCGCCTGTGTAAATCCTGTGGTGGGTGGGTGGGGGTACGTGCGTGCTCCTGCACACACCCATCTACACCCACTTCGAACCATCCCCCACGCATGGAGCAACCGGTGAAAACGGCAGTTGCTCCGTGCGTGTTGATGAGTGGAGGTGGATGTAGATGGGCGTGTGCCCACCTACGCCCTTCCCCCCATTCACCACACACGGACCTCAGCACACACCGACCCACGCCCTGTGTAAAAAGGGTCAGAGAAACAGAAGCCACAACAAACTTAGGGCTGAACAAGAAGCAAAATCTTTTTCTTATGAGTAAAATTGCAATTTGAAGAACCAGGAACAAGATGCCAGTCTCAGAATGAGTTCTCAGACAAGAAAATTAAAAAAGTTAATTGTGCATGCACAAAATGGCCACCAGACTGTTTTGCATATGTGCAAAATGGCTATTGCTCTTAACGAAAATAGCAGTGATGTTATTGCTGCCACTTATGGAACTGGATCGGTTCCGGAATGCTCTGAGGGAGTTTCCCCTGGACCTTGACATCCGCTCAGTCGATGATCTCGTAGCCTTCTGGAACATCTTGTTGGCCAAGACCATTGACAGAGTGGCCCCCAGGCGTCTGCTGCCCTTCTGAGTCTCCCGCAGGTCTCCTTGGTTTACTGAGGGCCTGCAGTGTTTGAAGCGGGAGAGCAGGCGGTTGGAGCGACAGTGGCGCTGGACTCGCGATGAGTATGATCGATCGCAGCATAAGAGCAGTTTAAAGGCCTATGCTGTGGCGGTACATGCAGGAAAGAAGCAGTTCTTTGCTGCCCTTATTGCATCTGTAAAGTCACATCCAGCGGAGCTTTTCCGGGTGGTGAAAGGTTTGGTCAGTCCTGCCTGTCTCCACCTGGACCTGGAGCAATCCAGTGACCGCTGTGACTGGTTTATCGAGTACTTTGTAGATAAGATTGCTCATATCCGCCACGATTTCGGTTCCGCAGTTATTGCAGAGGATTATCTTGGGGCTATGGATGCCCCGTCCTGTCCTGTTTTGTGGGATCGGTTTCAGATAGTATCACCTGCCGATGTGGAGTCCTTGTTGGGATCTGTTCGTGCCACTACTTGTGAACAAGATTCTTGCCTGTCCTGGCTGGTGAAAGCCACCCAGGAGACGCTACGGCCGTTGCTGGCTGGGGTGGTTAGTGCCTCTCTTTGGGAGGGCAGGGTGCTTGAATGCCTGAAGGAGGTTGTGGTTAGGCCCCTGCTCAAGAAACCATCTCTTGACGCTGATGCTCCTGCCAGTTATCAGCCGGTCTCTAACCTTCCCTTTTTAGGGAAGGTTATTGAACGGG
>QEPC01011608.1:2092855-2133669 GCA_003113815.1 Sphenodon punctatus | reverse complement strand
GTCCCCCCTCTTGTTTAACATCTATATGCAGCCGTTAGGGGAGATCGTGAGAGGGTTTCAGGGCATGCAGTGTCATCAGTATGCTGATGACACTCAGCTCTACCTCTCTTTTTCCATCAACCCAGGCCATGCAGTCTCTTTATTTTCCCAGTGGCTGTCGGCTGTGGGGGTTTGGATGAGGTTGAGTCATCTGCAGCTGAATCCTGACAAGACGGAGGTGATGTTGGTGGGTGAGAGCTTGGGGGACCTGGGGGTGGTTGAATCTCTTCTTGTTGGGGGGTTTCGCCCTCCCATGGTGTCTGAAGTGCAGAGTCTGGATGTGCTCCTTGAATCATGGCTCAGCCTGGAATCTCAGGTTGTGGCCGTGGCAGGGAGTGCGTTTCAGCAGTTACATCTTGTTTGGAGGCTTCGGCTGTATCTCTCAGACTTTGACCTCGGCACTGTCATCCATGCCTTCCTCACCTCGAGGCTGGATTACTGCAACGCACTCTACGTGGGGCTTCCTGAGAAGCTGGTCCAGAGGCTGCAGCTGGTGCAGAATGCCGTGGTCCGTCTCCTTACTGGGACTGGCCGCAGGGAGCACATGACACCAGTGCTCCAGGCTCTGCACTGGCTGCCTATGAAGCACTGGCCTGGGCTACGTTCAAGGTGTTGGTTTTGACCTTTAAAGTACTTTACGGCCTGGGCCCTGCCTATCTGCGGGATTGCCTCACTCCCCATGTGCCCGTGCGACCCCTGAGATCGTCCGTGGGGGCCTTTTTGGAGGTTTCCCACGTGAGATGGATGTGAGAACTTTTTTGGTGGCTGCCCCCGTGCTGTGGAATTCACTCGCGGAGGCGGCTTGGTTGGCCCCCACCCTCCTGTTGCTTTGACGTTTGTGTAAGACCTGGCTGTTCTGCCAGGCTTTTGGGGAAGGGGGAGGGATGTAGGGTGGGGGTAGGGTTTGGGAGGGAGGGTGAGGTTTTTTTGAGTTGTTTTAAAATGTGTTGATTTGTTTTAAATGTTTTATTGTTAAATTTTTTGTGTTGTTCACCGCCCCAAGCTGCCTTTGGGCAGGAGGGACGGGATATAAGTTTTAAATAAACAAATAATAATTAAAAAATTGGTTAAGTGCAATGGACATTTTACACTTGCAGCATGATTTATAATTATTTAAAAAAATATCTTCTCACTAATAACTCAGTGAAACAGTCCCAGGTGTCGATTCATCTGAGACGAACCAACACCCAGGATTTTGACAGATTTCCCCCTTTCACAAGATCGTTTCAGCTCTAAACAAGATAATGCTCAGGACTATGAGGATTGGGGCAGCAACGCACAGCAGGAGCTATATCCACAGAGTTACACCTTGGCCAACTCGCCCCTTGGAGTTTCATATGTGGGTAAAGAGGGTCTACTAGACTTGAGTCTACTAAAGGGGTGTGTGTGTGTGTATGTATGTCTGGATAAATAAATCTGAATCAGTCTTTGCTAGTGATGTGATCTTTGTTTATTTGGTGACTTTGCTTCAGTATTTCATTGCGTTATTTGTCATTACATTCTATGGTACTTTGGCGGTGCTATTATGGACACCACACTGCTGCACAGCAATGCTATTGCTCTGCTCCTGTTGGTCACCTCGAATCCAGTTCAACAAAGTGGCTGTGAAGTGCTTATTCCCTTCCCAGTTTGTATCAGGATTTGAATAGTCGTTTTGGTTATGTTTCGGCAACTTCAGTAACTTCCTTGTTTTGTTTGCTTCACTTTGTTATTTTGTTTCAGTGCACTTCCACACCATATGCTGCAATAGCTATGCTATTGCACAAGAGCAGGTTTGTATTAGTGCTAAATATACTGAACAAAATACTATTTCATCAGTGGTGGTTGGTGGACTTTCAAGCAGGGGGGCAGTGAGGGGTAGAAACAGGGGTGATTGGCTGGAAAGAAGGGGAATCAAGGAGAGGTAGAAAAGGGTGGGTGAGGGTAGATGGAAGAGAGCCAGCGAGGTGTAGGAAGGAAGGGAAGCCAGGGGAGACAGAAACAGAGGAATGGGGGATGGGGAAGGAGTAGAAGAAATGGAGGTGGGAGGCTTAGTGGAAGTCAGGGAGCAGGAGAGAGGTTGGAATGCGGTGGATGGCAGGAAGGAGTGGGAGGGGTAGAAAGGGGATGTGGAGGAAGACAGGGAGGGAGAGAAACAGGGTGAGTGGATGGGGAGGAAGGTGCAGAGAGAGGCAGAATAGGAGGGTGGGGGGAAGAGGCAGAGTGGAGGAATACAAATGAGGGGTGGGTTAGAGAAAGGCAGGGCAAGAGAGGCAGAAATGGATGGTGGGGAGAAGGCAGGGTGAAGAACTTATCAGCGATCCCTGTCCTGGGTTACAGAGTCTGGCAGTCATCTTGGTTTTCTGGGGAAAGGACGCATGTGCTCCCAGCAGCACCCAGGAAGATACCACACCTCCCTTCACCTCCTAGGCTGCCATTGGCCTCTGGGTGGTCTGGATCACCGCCTGGAGGCAGTGCTGATTAGGGGCTCACTATATTAAAAATGGGGGGGGTCTCCCTAGCCCCCGCCTCCAACCCCTCCCTTGCTTTTAATGCACAGATGCCCCCAGGGCAGCTAAGGGGAGCTACCCCGGGAGATTGCACAGTAAAAGCAATACATGTCCCTGCCTCCCTGGCCTGCCCTGCCTCTTCCTCTACACACCCCCTCACTCTCAGTTGAGCTAGTTTTGCGCTTGCAGAGTGCTGTAGCAGGCACCAGCTCAGCTACATGTCAGGTGGAGGGGAGAGGAATGAGAGAGAGGAGGGAATTGCTCCACAGGAGTCAGGCCAGAGCCGCACCAACCCTGCCGCACAATTTCATGCCTTTCAGAACTCTTTATGGCATTGCTCCTTCCTGTCTTTCTGCCCTTATTTCCTGCTTTGTACCCATTTGGGGATTTAGTTCCTCTCGGCCACTACCTTCCATGGCCCAGAGTCTCCTGCTCCCTAAACTATCTTTACCCCTTCTCCTATGCTGCCCCCATGCATGGAGGTTCCCCCCTGCACACACAGGGCCTTTTCCCACAATATGAGCTGTGCACGATTTGCCTCTGGGAAAAACTCTGGGAGGCAAAGCATACACGGGGTTTGTAACATGGGATCCCCACCCCTGCGTGCATTTTTGCTGGCGATCCCGCAGCCAATTGCAGAGCTGGATTTCCCTACTCTGCAATCCTCCACAGGACGCCAGCAAGGGGCGGTCCCGCGTTGCAAAAGATGCACAGCATTTACTTCTTGCTGTTTCTCACGGAGGCAAATTGTGCGTGGCTTGTATCATGGGAAAGTGCCCATATGCTCTGTGGACTCTTGACCTTTAAATCTGTTCTAAAAACCTACCTCTTCTGTCAGGCTTTCTCTACCTCCTCGCCCCCACAGACTGCTCACTGATGTTCCTTTAACTTTCCTACCCTCACCCTTCCACCTTATCATTAAGCATGTGCATCTGTGACTTCGTGAATATATCCCTGTCTCTCCTATGTTCTCCTTTCCCTTGTCTCCCCGCTTCCCTTGTCCATCCTAGATTGTAAGCCCCTCAAGGAAGGGACCTGTCTCTCAGGGCATTTTTTACACAAGACACTCTCCATCCACCCAGTATGCATGTTGCAGGGTTGCCTTATGGATGCCCTGTAACGTGTAGTGGGGTGGTGGGTGGAGGGTGTCTTGTGTGAAAATGCCCTCATTTATTATTGCTCAGTGCCAGGCACATTGTTTGTGCTATAAAAGAATAATTAATTAATTAATACTGACACTAAAATACCAAATAAATGAAGGAAATGAAATAACTAAAAGTAATGAAGTTGCCAAAATTACCAAAAGAAAATAATCAAAAGGAATATCCAAATCTGGAAGAGCAGCAGGAAGCAAATATCATTTTGTATCCTCTTCATTCAAATAGACGAGAAGCAATTCACTTCATCTAATCTGATAGTTGTTGATTCAGTCCTTATATTCAAGATCCTTCCTGAGATGTATTCTTGTAGTCTCCGGGAAAACCACATGGGATTAGATTTGTGAAGCCTTGTCTTCCATTTCGCACCCACAATTATTTGCATGCAAAATTTACTTTAGCTCTGACCGGTTTGTACAGTCAAGAAGTGGGCTAAGGCTGGGTGGGAAAGAGGTCCTTGAATCTCTTCCTGCCTGAGTTTTTATTTTTTATTGTCATCTATGCAATGTGGATAATAGCATTACTTACCTGACTGGGGTGCGGAGAGCCTAAATTTTGAAATGTGCTTAAAGTTTGCTGAGATCCTATAGGGTGGATCCTGGAGAACGGCAATATATAATAGTAAGTAGATTATAAGAAGCAGCTCTGTGCAAGTAAGCACACAAACTAATGCAGCCTGGTTTCCTAAAGAGACAACACTCAGTGCCAAGTCCGTGGGCCATGGGATTGGGCTGTGGGAATTTTTAAGCAATAAAGGGAGCCAAATGTCACCTCTAGGGCACCTATTGTTATGAAATTTTGAATTCCTACTTAAATCACTGCAAGATTTGATAGAAGTTGGTCTGTGGGATCAAAATCTAACAAGTCATGCACATGCATGCATAGACACGCATGTACATACCCATAGTCTCGGTAATTGCACAAGCCTTCATTGCATAGAAACCAGACCAAATATTATCCATCCTAACCACATCCATATGTCTCATGCCCATTTCTTACAGATACAGTCCTGTCCTGTATACTGCAATCCAAGAGAGATTCTCTCAATGTACCCTTTATAAGCATTCATGTTAGCTATAGTATGTATCAATACATTCTACCAAGCAGTCTTTCTTTGTAATCTGAGAAGGATGTTAAATGGAAGAAAACAACAAAGTCATTTCTGTGAATAATTAATCAACTCAGATATGCATCTCTGCTAAACACATGACCTCATGCATAATTCACACACCGAAAACTTGTCTGACTTGATCTACCGCTAGATCAGTGTTTTCTACTCAAGCATCCTTAATGAAGAATGGCACTGAGATTTCAGGGTTGCTTCTTTTGGTTTAAGACAGGTTTACACCAGTAGAAAGTGTTCCTAAAGGGCAATGAGTATGGCTAAATAGGTATACCTGAGGTTATGAATGCCCCATCTAGTCCACTTTTGTGGGATCAGTTTCAGCAGGTGTCATCTGCTGATGTGTGGTGCTGGGGCTGTGCGGGCCACAATTTGTGAACTTGACCCATGCCCACCCTGGCTGGTGAAAACCAGCCGGGAGGCGCTGGGGCCATTGCTGGTGGGGGTTGTCAGTGCCTCCCTTGTGAAGGGCAGGATCACGGGTTGCCTGAAAGAGGCTGTGGTGCGGCCCTTGCTCAAGAAACCTTCTCTTGCCATTGAAGCCCTTGCCAGTTATCAGTCAGTCTCTAACCTTCCCTTTTTAGGGAAGGTTATTGAACAGGTAGTGGCCCAGCAGCTCCAGGAGCACCTGGACTGCATCGGCTTCCTTGATCCCTTGTAGTCCAGCTTTCATCCAGGTTATGGCACTGAGACTGTGCTTGTGGCCTTAGTCAACGATCTCCGCTGGGAGTTGGACTGAGGTTGGTTGAAGGTTCACCCTTCTTATTTTTATTAGGTCTATCAGAGACTTTTGACATGGCTGATCACGAGATGTTGGTGACTTGCCTGCGGGACCATGCCAGGGTGGGCAGAATTATTCTTGAATGGTTCCGCTCTTTCCTGGCTGGAAGAACTCAGTGTGTGATACTGGGGGATTTTTCATCTTCTCCCCGGGGTCTCACATGTGGAGATCTGCAGGGATCTATTTTGTCTCCTCTCTTGTTCAATGTGTATATGCAACCTTTGGGTAAGATTGTGAGAGGGCTTGAGGTACAGTGTCATCAGTACACTGATGAAATCCAAATCTACCTCTTGTTTTCACTGGACCCATGCCCCGCAGTCTTGGTGTTTACTCGGTGCCTTGCTGCGGTGGGGGATTGGATGAAGTCGAGCCATCTGAATCCCGAAAAGATGGAGGTGATGTTGGTTGGAAGGGGCGAGGGGGTGGAGACCCCCATCATTAATGGGGCATGACCCTCCTTGGTCCCTCAAGTTCAAAGTCTGGGCATACTTCTCGACTCGCAGCTCCGCCTGGATGCCCAGGTGGCAGCTGTGGTGAGGAGTGAGTTCTGTAAATTACATCTGGTCTGTCACCTTCGGCCTTATATTTCAGGCTCTGATCTTGCCACCATCATCCATGCATTCATCCCCTCTAGATTGGGGGATGCAATGCATTTATGTGGGGCTACCCTTGGTGACGACCCAGAGACTGCAGCTGGTGCAGAATGTGGTGACCCACTTCCTGTCAGCATGGGCCACCATGAGCATGTAACAGCAGTGGGTGGGTGGGTGGGTATCTGTGCTTTTCGGGTTGCAGTAATTTGATAGTTTTTATATTATTATGTATTTATATTTATATTATTTATTGATTTTATGTTTTATTGTTGTTTGCCGCCCCGAACTGCCATTGGGCAGGAGGAAGTGGGGTATACATTTTGCAAATAAACAAATAAATAGCAGAGACAAAAAAAGTCATTCTTTTACATACCCTCCAACATGTGACGGGCAGAAATAGGTACACGTCATGCCACCCCTAATTTGCATAAACTTACATATTTATATGTCCACCGACTAACTTTGGGGATGAACTGGAAAAAAAGGATGAGACTTTGTGTACTCATGTTTGTATGTGTAGGACTGACAGTTCAAGTTAAACGTGGTCTATTAAAAAGACAGAATTCTCAAATGTGCACTTGACTTTGGTTCTAAAATTTAGCTTTAAAGACACTCAGAGGATCACAGACGGAAGCAGTGACAGTCCCTATCGGCACACTAAAGAATCCTCTCTCACAAACACACTCACATCCCTCTTTCAGTTTTCATCTTGATCCCAGGCACTCAGCTCCCTTCTGGGTGTTCCCTTTCTTTGTTCTTTGATAGCAGTGCTTGTCCTGAGCTTGTTAAAGTGAGAAAAGATGCCCCCAACAATGAATAAGATAGTAAGAAAAGCCAGGACAGGAAGTCAGACAGCTCTTTCTCTAGCTGGATAACTGAGGTGCTAATTACTCCCTTTGTACCCCCTTTGGGGTACAAAGGCTCCGTTGCTGGGAACTAGGCCTGAAATGAAAAATCTTGGTGAGTGCTGCTTCTGTCAGAAGCAGGGCATTTGCCGAGATTTGTGTAACATGGAAAACTTTGTTTTCCTGCTGTTTTCACAATTTTCTGCAATTTTTTGCAAATCTAATAGGCTGGTTCCAAGTCCTGTGTGTATCCCATCCATGCGCACCCACAGGGGCTGTGGAGATGAGAACTTGCCAGCTAAGCATCGGGGAAGTGCTGGAAATTGCCATAAAACTGCTGTAAAATTCCTGGAAAATGATGGGAAAAGTTGCAGAAAGTGACCGAAAGTCCCCCAAAAGTGACAGAAAAAAATAAATGGCCGAAACATGGACTCACTGGAAACTTGTCCTGTGGGGTCAGGAGTGTCTCTGGAGTCAGAGCAGCGGACTTACCATGTATGTTGATGGTTTTCTGCAACAAAGATGCTGGGGGGAGGTAGGAGAGGAGGGGGCGAGACAGGGGAGAGGATAGTGACAGCGGGGGGGGGGGGAGTTCATTTCATGTGCCTGGGCCTATTACATCCTAGCTATGCCCCTGACCAGAATGGAAACTGGACACTAGAAAGCACTCTTGAAAATCAGTATATAACAAAACCCGTTACTGTACTGAGCAAAAAGGTACTGTTGGAGGGTATGCTTTTAGAGAGCGACCTCCTAAGGGCAATCACTTTATGTAATTTATTTATTTATTTCTCCATATTACAGGCCGCCCCCTCCTGCTACTGCAGCTCGGGGCAGCTCACAACATGCTTAAAAACACATAAAGAACACTGAAATAAACATTATAAAAATAAAATCAATAAAATATCCCACGGTAGAGAAAAATTACACCCCCCTCATACCCGTCTCCCTAGCCAAACGTGCGGCAGAACAGCCAGGTCTTACTTTGTCTACAGAAATAGAGGAGGTTTGGCAGGCCTCCATCGAGGGGGGGGCATTTCACAGCCTCAGCGCGGCCACCGAGAATGTTCTCATTGTCATCACCCAAGATACATGGGGTAGTCTGAGGAGGGTGCTCCTGGATGACCACAGGGGCTGGTTCAGGACGCCGGGGCGGGGGGGAGGTGTTGAGCCAATCCCACAGATATGTAGGGGTCAGGCCGTAAAGAGCTTTATAGGTCAAAACCAACACCTTGAATTGGGCTCAGAAAACTATAGGCAGCCAGTGCAAAGACCGGAGCACTGGTGTAATGTGCTCGTGGTGACCCGTCCCTGTAGGGAGACGGGCCACCATGTTCTGCACCAGCTGCAGCTTCCGAACCATCACCAAGGGTAGCCCCACATAAAGCGCATTGCAGTAGTCCAGTCTTAAGGTAATGAAAGCATGGATGATGGTGGCCAGGTCGGAATCTGAGACATACGGCTGAAACCGTCGCACCAGATGTAATTAGCCACAGCCATCACCTGGGAATCCAGGCAGAGCTGCGGAGCACCCCTAGGCTCCAAACCTCAGGAACCAGTGGGGGGTGGACCCGTCAATGATGGGAGCCACCATCCCTTTGGCTCTACCTACCAGCATCACCTCTATCTTGTTGGGATTCAATTTCAGATGGGTTGCCCTCATCCAGTCCCCTACAGTCATCAGTAAGCACTGAGACTGCCAGACTGATGAAAAGAAGAGGTAAAGCTGGGTGTCATCAGCATATTGATGACACCACACACCAAACCCTCTGATGACCTCACCCAAAGGCTGCATGTACACGTTGAACATGATAGGGGACAAAGTAGAGCCTTCCGGGACCCCACACGTGAGGTCCCGGGGAGAAGATGAACAATCACCCAGTACCACACGTTGAGTTCTCCTGGCCAGGAAGGAGCAGAACCATTCGAGAACAGTTCCGCGCAGCCTGGCTCGGTCCCGCAAGCGAGCCACCAACATCTCATGATCAATGGTATCAAATGCAGCCAAGAGATCTAACAGGATCAACAGAGTCAATCGGCCCTGGTTCAACTCACGGTAGAGGTCGTTGACCAATGCCACAAGCGCAGTCTCAGTGCCAAACCACGGACGGAAACTGTCATTAGAGGCTTATTGTTCCTTTCATTTGAAAAAATTCTTAAAAGCTTCCAGCAGGCATTTTTATCCCCTCTTCATGAAGGGAATTCAATTTTTTTCCTAACAACTGACATGATTCCCAAAGCATGAACATATGGAATCTGAGAAATACAAACCTGTGTAGTAAGCTTCACATACTGCATGTGAGTGGTTGCTGTATTCAGTCAATGGCAAAAATTTGGTAGGTAACAAACAAGAGTACAGTAATGTAAACTAAGGGAATGACATTTTAAAACAAACATTGGGATAACCAATTTTCTTTACCCGTCTTCTGTATTTAGTATTTGAGCCTCCAAACTGGTTGTTTTGTGATGACAATACAGATATTTTGCTCATCATGAGACAAGGCTTTTTTCAGCCTAGTTGATCTTTCCTGGGATAGACTGACGAAGGCACGGGGACTGGCTGGTAACTTTTGGTTCACAGTACATATCAATTGTTCCAGTTTAAAGCGCATCTCTATTTCCTCAGTCAACAGCCATTTATTTCATATAAAGGGCTTTCAAATGCCATAAGGAAGATCTGATTTGATTTCTTTTAAATGGATGCTTTTAAAACAATATTTCATTTTGGAAGTTGTGAACTGAACTCCTGCATATGATGTAGTAGGTTGGCTTTTTCAACTAATTACATTACTTAACAGAAAGTAAGAGATACAACTGAAAGATCCATTACAGGCCATTTTTACACGCACGGCATTGGGATGGGAGTGTTCGCGCGGTGGGTAGGTGTCCTTTCACACGGACGCACACCCATGGAGCCTCCTCCAGTTTTCCGGATGGCTCCATGGGTGGAGATGGGTGTTGAATGGGAGTGCGCACGCACAAACACCCACCGTTTACACAGGCAGACACCCATCCCCCCCCCACTGCCAGAGCTTTTACACGTACACGCACGCACCCGCCTGAACGCCCAGTGGTGGGTGGGTGTCTGTGTAAAAACGGCCATAGAGAGAGTATTGCAGTCAGTTACATGGGGAATAGAGAAAGCTTAAATTGTTTTTATGTTTTGTATTTATTTTTGCCCACTGAAGAAAGTCTTTTGTTTTGTATACTATAAAATATATTGTATAGATATTATACACTGAGAGTTCTCAAAATGTCAAACAGTGCATTTAACAGAATACCTACTGCATTGAATGGAGCAGATAACGTGGCCTAAATTGAGATCCTATGGAACATTTACAAATTGCCCAGTGCCTTACCCCTGCTGATATTTGTTTTGGACTACTAAATCAAGCAATTCTTGTTTGCAAGTTATTAAATGTTTCCAAGTTTCATGACATAAATAAAAATGCATGACCTTCTTGGTGACTCCATGTGCCATATTGGGGCATGTAATTTAATTAAACTGGAAATGGCAAACACTTCTAATTATATTCCGTAGATTAATGGCACTATGCTGGAATGGCAAATAGGAACACAGACCAGGAAGGTTCCAAATGTTATTTGAAATGTACTTTTTGTCAATAAGGGACAGGATCACCCCTTATACATAAGCCAGGTAAATTTTAACTTGTAGGAGTTGGCAAATGTATGAGATCAGAAGCAGGGGCTACTATCATAGGGACAGGAGGGACATTTGTTCCGGGGCCCAAGCTGGGGTAGGAGGAGGACAACTCCTGTCCTGTTGCAGCCGGGCCGAAACTAGCTGAGTGGAAGTCCCTGTAGCACATGGTGCACATGGTACCCACCTGGTGGGCGGCACAGGATGGAGCAAGCACCGGTGGCAGCAGGTAGAAAGTGAAGGCTCAGGCACAGCAAGCAGAAGGAGGGAGAGGCGCCACAGTGGGTGATTTCAGTTGTGACGGGGTGGTTTTGGCCCAGTCACGGAATCATCCTTTTGATTTCCCGTTGGAATCTAACTATCACGGCCAGCAGACGTGCCGTCCGATCCCAGCGGGGAATCTGGGGGGGGCGGCGGGGTTGTGCGGCGCAACGTGCGACAGCACAGCCCCGTCCTCCCATGCTCCCGAGGCCGCCCGCCCCCCGGTGTATTGACCACGGCCCGGAATCAGCGACGAGCATGGCCGGCGATTCCGGGCTGTGGTCAGAGGCCAGATGAGATGTTACCACGCTCAACCACGGTGACTCCCGCCGTGGTTGAGTGTAGTAACGTCACGTCTGTTGGGGGCAAAAAGTGATTCCTGCCGGGGGTTCACCCCCGACGGGCATCACTTTGACCACGCTTTCGGAGATGGTTCCCGGACCATCCTCGAAAGCGTGGTTATTTTGATTCCCGCCGGAGGTTCACTATGGTGAACCTCGGGCGGGCATCAAACAGACGTTACGGGACCATTCCCCACCACAGGGGATTGTCTGTGGTTGAGCGTGATCTCGTAACGTCTGAAAATACCCAGTGTCAGGAGTGTCTCTGGAGTCAGAGCAGTGGACTCACCGGACTTACCGTGTACAGCTTCCATTTATAGGAATGAAGCATGCTGTTACAAGAGGAAAATATGGCTCTGTTAAAAAAGTTCTCAGACTGTGCGGTCACCACATCTACAGATGAGGGTCATAATCCTGATTGATGTGCAACATACATAACATACATCTCATGTCTTCCTTTTTGTGGTCACAGAATTATATATGTCTCAAAATGGGGTCACTGCTATATTAGTCACCAGAGCCTTAATGGGAAGGGCAGGGTATAAATTTGAATAAATAATAAAATATTAGGTGAAATTTTAAACCCTAAATCTATGCTGTATTACAAATTACAAATATTGTTACCTCTTTAATGAGGACTAGTCCTACTGACTTGGATAGAACTATTTGAAGTAAGTAAAGTGAAATGTGTCTGAGTCTTTGCAGGATTAGTTTTATTCAGTTACTCTAGTTTTTCCTCTTCCTCTTTACTTCTTTTCATACATATCCACATTTTCATCCTTAGCACATGTGCCAATTCCCTTGGGCTACTTACATGTCAGGTCTCTGGCAGGAAGGATGTAATTGGTGCTCATTTAAACAAGGAAATTATACTGTGTCACTTTTATAAATTGCATTAAACTCTGAAATATGGTGGGTATAAGTGAAGTCACAATGGTGCCCTTCAGCTGCTCAGTGGCACTCAATGAAATAATACTTAACTCTGCAGAAAGTCTCCCTTATCCTGTGGGTTTTCATTATAACAGAATACAAATAGCATATTTGGTACATTGTACTTCAGTAGTAACATGAGCTACAAGCTCATTTTGTTTAATTTAAAGAACTAATGCTCAAAATTGCACCAAAGAAATTTCCCCCTTGCTCTTTATCAATAAACACATAATTAAAACACTTTTAAAGCACTGACTGTGAGTTCTTTAAACATTGACTTTAACTTTAATATACAAATACAAAATAAGAATAAATTACAATTGCACAATTTATATCATTTTATTAGAACAAAATTTCTTGTATATAGACTAGATCTATATAAATAAATCACAGTACATCTTACTTGTGTTTAGAAGAATGTTATACTTTTTATAAAATTAAGAAATTTAAGTTTGTTTGTTTATCCCTCAAACCATTACTGCAAATGAATCATGCATTTCCTCTACGAAATGAAGACAAAGTCCACCTAGCTGAGAAAACCCTGACAAAGTTGTGGCTTTTACTCTCCAAAATCACACATAAAACATAGACGTACCAGGACTACTCATTGAACAAGAAATATTAAAGCATAATACAATGTTTATGCATCAAATAGTAGAGTTATATCCCAAACAACACAGGTCTCTTTACATACTTTTGCAATGAGCATTTTAGAAAATGGAAACTGACCTGCATGCAACTGAATATAACATTCCAGTTTTAGGGATGGCTATGCTTTTGGCCAACGGAAAAGAGATTTTTTAAAAACAAAAACAAACGAAACTTAAAACAAAAAGCAAACAACCCTGATGCTTACAGTCCACTTCATATTCTTCCCTCTCCTATGCCAGGTCTGTTAAGAATAGCTAGCAGCAGAGATATGTATGTCCTGATGATGTCCTTCCTGAGAGTGGTCCATCACTGCCGTTTGGATTTGGACAGTCCATGTTCCTTCATGGAGACGGAGGCCCTTTCAGGGAATTGCAGGACCCTGGAGTGCTTCCAGCTGTAGTTCCTTGCCCAACCCACTGTGTTAGAAATCACCTTTTAATGCAATTCTTCAAGACAAAGAGTACTGAATACACAGTTCTACTGACAGCATCATTCACATTTACATTAGCTGTGTGCAGAAGGCACCCCTTTTGTTTTAGTTTGATGAAAACAATTCATTTTGGGGTTTTTGTTGAAAACCTGTTTGTTTTTTATTATATATTAAAAATAATACTTATAAAAAATCACTGAGCATGCACAAATGGTCACCAAGACCATTCTGCGCATGCACATCCTTTTCCAAAATGGCAGTGTTCGCATCACCACTATTTTGGAAAAGGGCAGCTAGTCTGCACATGCGCAAAACAGCCACTGTGCCTAGGTTGACTGGCTGCCCTTTTCCAAAATGGTGGCGCCACTGCCGCCGTTTTGCAAAATGCACAGAATGGTCTGGGTGGCCATTTTGCGCATACTCAGTGATTTAAAAAAAAAATGTTTTCTAAAAATTAAAACAGCCAGGGGCTGTTTTGTGCATGCGCACCCTTTTCCAAAACATGCACTTTTAAAATCATTTAAACAAATGAAAGCAAACAACTGTTCATTTGTTTTTGTAACACTAGTTGCTAAAACAAATGGTGCTCCATTTGTTTAGTAACTAACAGAAAATGAAACAAATGCATACCCCTAATTGACATAGCTTATTTCATATGTAGTTTGCAACGTCCGACATCGCAGAACAGCATTATGGTATCAATGAGACCCATTTATTACAGTAAGAACTAAACGAAAGTAGGCTTCTGCCCCAGCCCAGTCCCGTTGGTATACTTTATAATTACTAGTACTAGTACTTAAATGAAAATTTGCTGTAGGACAGAAATGCTGGCTATTATTTCCCCATTTGATCCTGAGGTATAGTTATTTTATAGTACAATGTTCTAGATAAAAGGAAAGAGCTTTACTCTAATTCAAGACTTTTCAGTCAGTCTAAACCTAGTTTAATCTAAGCCTAGCTTTAGCTTCATCCCCCCCACTTGAAATACAAAACAATACTAACAAGACTTAAACTTCATTGCATTTCTAATGGGATCAAACAGAGGAGTGTGCTTTGAAAAAGAAATTACACTTTTTAATATTAATATTTTACTGAAGTGGAATGATATAGGTGTGAAATCTCTTTCGTAGCTCTTCATTTGTGTCTATATCATACAAGCTTTTAAAACCACTTCTAATCTCGGCTCTAGGAAATCTGTTTTTATCAGTGATGTCCACAAGCCAAGAGGCCGAAAATGGAGATTGAACTCTCATCCTCTTCACTTTCTTCTGTTGCTTGGGTGTCTGTTTCTTTTCTTTGCTTCTTTGGGTGTCCTTAAGACAGACCCGGGGTGGTCACCCGTGGACCTCCTCCGGGGGTGGCCAGTCCCTTGTCCCCCACAGTCAGCCTCACCTATGCTGGGTTTTTATGGACCCAGCAGCTGCCGCAACCTGCAGTCTGCCCATGTGGCACCTCCCTCCCCCACACCATAGAACTGCAGGCGGATTGGCTGCCGCTCAAAGCTGCAGCCCGCAGCTCTATGGCATTTCCCAGAGCAACCCCTCAGCTGGGAGCAGAGCTGCAGGACCGTCCATGAGTAGATGGAATGCAGCTCCACCTCTGACTAGTACCCTGGGTTTGGGCGGCTCACTCTGCTGGCGATTCTCTGGGATGTTCCGGAGCATCGCTAGTGGGTCTGGAGTGGAGCAGGTACTTCTGCTCCACCTGCACAGCTGGTTAGGTAGACGGGCTGCCCGGGTGTGAGGTGAAGTAGAGCTGTGGGTGCTGTCCGACTAAAAGTACCCTTTCTGGCAGCAAGCTGAGACAACTCCTATTGAAGAGGCAACGTGAGATGTTATCCCACTTTGGACAACCTTGCCCCACATTAGTCCATGATGCAGCAGATTGTATGGCCAGAGGCTGGCAGATGTTGGTCCAGTTCCGCTCCGGGGCGGGCAGAGTAGGCTGGAGAAGGTTGGTGACACACTGCAGGTTACTGTAGCCCCACTCAGGCTAGGGTTGACCAATGTGGTATAACAGGCTGCCTCTCATCTGGTTGGCTCATGCAGCCCTGTTGTGACGTGACGCCTGAGGATTGCGCCCGGAGGCGCATTCTCACTCTGACTGCCAAACAGCTGATCTGGGGAGAAGGGGCTTGAAGGTGCCTGCTCTGACATGGCAGTGTGCAACAGGCGACATGGAGCTTGCTGCATGGCATGGCAGAAGGGCCCTGGCATGTGGGCAGCCACTCATTGGGCAGCCTTACCCCAGGTAAGGCTGCTACGTGACGCATCCTCAGATTTTTCCTGAGGATGCAGTGCTTAGCAGCCAGCTTGCTCGAGGTGAACATCTGGCAGCAACCAGTCACACGATGCACAGCACTGAGTGGTCCGGCTGTCCAGTCTGGGTTAAGGCTACCCAAAGCGTGGTTGCCTTCTCCGAGTATCTCGTGTGGCTGCATTCAATGTTTCTCTATCCTGAGCAAGGTTTATTTCCTAAAAGTAGCTAGAGGTATGAAATAGTCTCTCTTCTGAGAGAAGGATCTGCACTAGGGCTGTTCTGAACTTTTTTTTTAAAAAAAAAAACCCAACTTGCAAGTATTTACAAGGACCGGTCCCAGGTGTTTGGGCAGATTCACAAACCCTCAGAGAATACGGGGAGGGGGGGGCGGACAGGGAGGAGGGAATAAGCTAGCAGGGGCCAGGGAAGAGGAGGTGGAGGCCTAGCAGGAGTCAGGGTACTTACCCTCCAGAGGGGGGTCCTGAAAAGTGTGGCCTCTTCCCAAGTTGGTAATTTTTTTAAAAAAACCCAACCAAACTAGGCATGCTCAGAAGGGCCTGAATGGCCCTTCTGAGCAAGCTTAGACCTTTCCAAGATGGCACTGGCAGCGTCAGCATACTGCGAGCGCCATCTTGGCTATGGCCAGCCAGTTCTGGGGATGGCTCAGAAGTCTGCCATTCAGCCCCTTCTGAGCATGCCCAGTTTGTTTTTTTAAGACTTACCAGCCCAGGAAGAGGCCACACTTCGCAGGACCCCTTCCAGAGGGTAAGTACCCCCCCCGAGCCCCCCCCACTAGACTCCCACTCCTCCTTTCGAGGCCCACACTGGTCTATTACCTCCCTTCCCCCTCCACCCGCTGCCCTCTGGCCCCACTCCCTGCACTCAGTCGAGGTTTGACTGAGTCCTGAATTTTCGGGGACCATCCTTGGAAATTTGGGACTCAGCAAACCAAGGTCAAATGCCCCAGTTCTCAGTAAATTCTGACGAAAACAGAGGACCATATAATCTGTATATTGATGGTCTGGATTAAAGATGATATACTGTATCTTAAATAAAGGGCCTCCACAAAAATATCTACCTAGGCAGTTTTTACACGGACACCCCCCCGCCCCGCTTGGTGTTCGGGTGGATGTGCGGGATGGGTGTCTGCTCAGTGTTTGTCCGTGTGAACACTGAGTGGGATGGGTGGGGGTGCGTGCACGCTCTTGCGCAACACCAACTTCCACCCATCACCCACCCACAGAACCCTCCGGAAAACTGGAGGATGCTCCGTGGGTGGAGGCGGGTATGTGTCTATGTAAAAAGACACCCACCCACCATGCCAAAACACCCATTCCCCCCCCACGCCAAAACATCCATCCCCCCCCCACCTCCGTCTGTGTAAAAAGGGCCCTAGTCAGTTAAAACCTCTATGGCCCATTTTACACAGACACTCTTAACACTGATAAAATGGGTGTTACATTTTATTATACATGTTACAGGGCAACACTGCAGCCCTGCAACATGGGCCATTTTCACACATGATGCCTTCACCCAGTTTCGCTGGGTGGAGGCATCTGTGTGAACACTGTGGGCGGTGGATGTCTCCACCCACTCACGGAGTCCAATGCCGGTTGCTCCGTGGGTGGGTGGTGGGTGGAGATGGGTGTTGCGCGGGAGCATGCACGCACCTCCACCCACCGCCTGTGGTTTTCACACAGACACCTCCACTCAGCAAAACTGGGTGGAGGCATTTCGTGTGAAAAGGGCCCACGTTGCAGGGCTGTGGTGTTGCCCTGTGGGTGCCCTGTAACATGTATAATAAATTTAACACCCATTTTATCGGTGTTAAGAATGTCTGTGTAAATAGGGCCATAGACTTGAAAATGCACAGGGATATGAGGAACTGGGATGTCCCATTTTAAACTAAAATTCTTTCTCAAAACAAGATGAGCCAGCATGCCTTAGGCACGTCTCACTGAAATCAATGAGACGATTTCCATGGCTTTCAATGAGCTCTGGATCAGGGCTTTAACAAACAAAATTAATTTTATATGTATATGTATATGTATATGTTGGAAGTATTTTTATTTTGGTCCTGTAAACTAAACTGTGGCCTGATCCTAAAAACACACAGGTGCTTAATTTGACTGACTGACTTGAATAGGACTAATCATAGTAATAATAATAATCATCATCATCTTCTTTATTTTTATATAGCGCCCCCTGCCATGGTACATGGAGCGTTTTACATATAACACAACTTTTAATCCTCACAACAACCCTGTGAGGTAGGTTAGAGAGAATACTGGATGTAGCCTAAATAGGGTTAAGTGTACTTTGCGGTACTATTAAGTGACAGACCTTGTAAGTGTGAGTATGCATGGTATTCTCATCTGCTGTTTGGGGCAATCTGTTTTTTTCAAATACAAAAGGAATAAAATGTAAAATAATACTCTGTTCAGGGATTATTTTTATGAACCTGTCGACATGTTACCTTTTGCCAAAGATGACGAAGCAGTATTGAGAAGGATGGACTCCGTTAAATTCAGAGCAATCCCATTAGGTTTATGGCTCAAGATACTGAATGAAAACCTATCAAACAAATCTGGATAGTATGGAGTGAGATTCATTGTCTAGCCTGACTGACATATAAGTAACAATAAAGGGATTTGGGGAGAATATTTAAAAAAAAAATAAAAAAAAATGTTGATAGTGTTCCTTTAAAGTGCTGGAGACTTTTGCATCCATTAAGAAAAATGGTGTATGGTGCATTCCTGACTTCATTCAAGACAACTGAAAAACTCCTATTGGCTTCAATGGAGTGAGGATCACACCTGTAACCAACAGCTGATATGTTTATTTTTTCCTCTCCCTCTACCCCCCCCACCCCCGTTTCCACTGCAGCTGCATGTCCTGTCACTGCACTGGAGACGGAAGTGACAGCAGAAAAATCCACACACAAAAAAGAGAAGACAGCCAGCGTGGTGTAGTGGTTAAGAGCACACTGCTGCGGGCAGGCTAAGGGAAATGGTCCTGGTTCCCTTAGCCATGAACTCACTGGGTGACCCTTCGCCCATTGCAGATTTCTCAGCCTAACCTACCTCACAGAGTTGCTGTCAGGATTACCAGTTGAGTTAGTTGTTAAAGTTAATAAATTGAAATGTGAGTCACCCTGAGCCTAAGGGAAAGGGTGGGCTGCAAATCTAAATAAATATTGGCTGTGCATAGTAATCAGGCTACATTTTTTATTAAGGTTTCATTTATAAATAATCTAAAATGGTTAATAAATTATTGCTAGATGTTTTAACAAATGGTTAATCAGTTGTTATAGACTGCTATAGTTCCTAACAGGTTTCTAATAACCATGACTCAAAGCCATCTATAACACCTTCTACTGACCTGCTAATAATCAGATGCAACTCTGATGATTTGTATCTTTATCATGCTTACAATATGCTTATCTATTAGTTGTTTTAGTAACCATTTGTAAAATGGATCCTAATATAAAGTGTGACTGACACACACTTTTCTGGAATCACAGGATTTCTCTCAAAGAATCTTTTCATGAACTCATTCAGGCAAAGCTTCCCTAGACCTCATGGGAGCTTTGTCTGAGTGCAGGATTTTCCCTGAAACGAGCTTCACGCATGACAGAATGGAACACTGTCACTGTGCCACAGACTTACTAGTACCTAGGAACCTTCTCCAGCAGTTTTGGCTGAAAGTCCAGCAATATAAAAAAGAAGGAAACTTTTCCTTACTTTGGCTCAAATTTGTAAGCACTTGCATTTTTGCATGTTCCAGTTGCAAATGCAAGGTGAATGTTTGATTCGAGGTGGTGCGTATACACAGATGAAATGTGTACACACCAATCCCCAGTGTGTGCATGAATCAAACATCTTTGCTTTTGCAAAAGCGTAATAGGCTTGTATATGTGTGCATATATTAAAGTTTGAGCCTTTGTTAAGGAATACTCTAAACCAGTAGTTCTCAACCAAGTGTGAGGTGGGCCCTGGACTGGCATGTGGGCTCTACAAGCCATGGTGTAGCTGCCATCACATCCCCTTCCATATCTTTCTGTTGCTGGTTCTGGCTACTTGTGCCCCCGAGGGCACCAGGGGCAGGAGAGGAATGGCAGGGCTTTGTGCAGCTCTTGGATCACTCTGGCTGCCTCCTCCTGCTACCGTCAAGATCAGTCACCCTTGTTCCTAGATTTTTAAAAAAATATTTTGGTGGGTGGGTCTTGTCCACAGAAAGGTTGAGACCACTGCTTTATGCCCTAGAATTGTCTGAGATAGTTAACTGCATAAAAAATTAAATAGCATGGGGAAATGTTTTCCTGTTATAGTGGCTTTTGTCCCAGACGTTGGATTTGTTAGTGTGACCTCAATTAAGGCAGAGCAGGTATGAAACTTTCTGGTATGAAACAAATTTCTAATAAAAATGAGGCTCTAAACAAACAAAAATATTTGCAAAAAAATCATCTTGGTCTACACTAGTATTTGACACAATAATAATAATTTAAAACAACCAACCCAATCCACTCTCTTTGTTTTTAAAAATTATTTCGCACTGGCCTGTGCCTTGGTTCCATCTGTCTCTCCTGTCCGGGGACTAGGAACCTGGGCTTAGAAATAGCGGTGAATCTGGAATTCCAATTGTTCCACGTTTTCATCGGAACAGGTCATTTAGTCTGTTATGATCAAAACCCAGAACAGACAATATTTCATCTGATTCAGATTGGAATCAGATGAAATTTAAAAAACAAACAAACGAACAAAAAACCCCACAAGAACTCCCAAACTCCATTGTGTATGTGCAAAATGGGCCATTGTGCACATGCAAAATTGGCTGCTCACATAGAAAATGGTGGCGATGCTGCTGCCGCCGCCATGGAGGAGTTTTTATGTTTTTTCCCCCGGTTCTGATGAGAATGTATTTCCAATCGAAATTCCGATCAGAAAAAAAAAAAAGGTTCTGGCAGTTAGTCCCTGGCTCTGGCAGAGTGCAGAGCTCCAGCAGAGCTGATGGTCCACTGAGCGATCTCCAGGGTAGTAACAGGTACTAAGACTCAGGGTGTTCTTACATGTGACGGCGAATGATGTCCCTGATGGGCAGGTGCGGCAGCCTGGAATAGCTCTGGCCCCGGACCGGAGTCAGGTAGAGCGGGCCATTACATGTGACAGCCTGCTTTACCCTTGTCTGGGTAACAGCCCGGGCTGAAAACTGCCATGGCCTGGGGACAGCCCTGATTCCACCCAGGGTAACATCTGGCGGGCCGGATCAGATGTGACAGCACCGCGGATGGCCATGTGGGTTAAAGCGTGGCCACCCGTGGTACCGTCATGTTTGAAAATACCCTCAGGGTCTAGGGCCTAAAGGTACAGGTGAGCTGTATTTAGCTGTGCATACACTGGTGGGGAATAAAGATGCAGAAACTGATGTGTGCCTGAGACTGTTAGTTTTAAGCTTGCCTCTGCTGTCACTCTGGGGGAGCTGGGCCACCTTCCCACACACTCAGAGGTGAAAGTAAGATTAAAAAAAAGAAATAATGAAAAAGTAGAAGGAAATGTCTTTACTTTCCTATCTTTTTTTCATTAGGAAAGAAAAGAACTGTAAATCTGAAAGTGCTTCATTAGAAACCTTTCACTGAAAATTGGAAAACATTGCATGAGACTTTAAAAAAATATTATATTTTGAAAAATGCATTAAAAAATTCTTTTGTAAGTAGTTGCCAATGCCAACCTTTACTGTTCCCTCGAGTTTAAAAAGTTGGCATTTTCCTGTTATCACACAGAAGCAACTGTTGGCTCCTGCACTAATGACGGGTGTAATTCTGACTCCATTTATGTCAGCGACAAAACTCTCATTGACTTCATGGGTAGGAGGATTGCACTCTCTAGGAAGAACATGCCACATACGCTTTGACAACACCAAGTTGTCATAATACTATGCTGGGATACTCTGTGGTATGGTTTGTGGATGCTTAGTGAGAGATATTGACTGTAGTTCAGTGGGCCCCAACGTAGTCTTCTAAATACTGTGTGATGTTGCATAGAAACCTGGAACTCGTATGATCCTCCTGACACTGTAGGGCCTTCTTGTTAATTGCCAAATGTTCAGCCAAACCCATCTATGGTTGACACTTATTACCTAGTGAAACCTCCCTATCACTGTAAACACCACAATTATATTCTACTCCATAAATTATAACATAGACACTGCCAACTAATCATGTCTCTGCATATCTAGTGAACATTATAGGTGGGATTCCTGGTTGGGAATACCAGTGTAACAGTCCATCTCAACCTTCTGTGATGAAGGCTATTAATATTCATTTCCATGAGCCTCTGGAAATTAGTATGAATATGGGTTACCATCTGAATTTAGACAATACAGGCAACAAGGCAAATAATTCACAGGTAGCAGAGCATGACATTAGTTTCTACGATTAGACATGGGTAACATTAAAAATACTAGAACTAAACTAGAATAAGTTTCATCAATGAAAATAGAGCTGCGTCTTAACAATGAATTTCTGTATGTCATGAATGGGGGATTAGTATTCTCTGGGGTAGGAAGGGAAAGAGGGTTAGTTGGGGTGGGGGAAAGGGGTTAAAGGGATGTCTTTTACCCCTTTGGACTCTCTGCGGAATGGCCCCTGAGGAAATGGCTAAGAAAGGGTTCAACAGGAATGCCAAATTTCTGCTGAATAGGTTAAAAGGGTGAGGAAGCCTCTTCGGCAGCCATCCATGCGCAGAAGGCCCGCATAACATTTCTTCTGAATAGGGCCCTAAATGAAGACAAAAGAAACAGAGGAAGCTAGTTGCAACTTGAGGAGACTTTTTGACTATGCGGCTTCTTATTATGATGATCCCTAATCTCCTGAGAACATTTTTATTTTCAATGTAGTTGGACACACCACTCGAATAAAACTATTACAGTATAATAAGCCTTTTTTTTTTTTTTTTTTACTTCTATACATATATAACACCCTATTTACTTATTTTTGAATTGGGTGTAAACTGAGGAATATTGTTTCTCCAATAAGCAGTGACATTTACCCAATGTTTTAGGGGGTATATAAAGCATGTATAAAGTCCATGTTTTAATTTATGTACTTTTGAAGTACTGTACATTGCACTAAAACTAAGATGAGCTGGTTTTACTTTCAGGCTACGTCAGACTCCTTTTACACCCTAGGGTTTTGAAAGTCCTTTTCTGGGACTTAATCTAGCTCCTTTTCTTTTGAAAGGGTTTTACCCATTTCTAGTTACATATTAAAGAGCTTTCACAGTAATGCCAAGCTGGATGCTTGGGAAGTAGGAAGCTTACCTCTGCAAGCGGATGCCAGTGAGCGATGGGTTTCCGAGGGTAGCAGAGCATTTCGTTCCAGTGGTCTCGGCCTAGGCTTTCTGCGTCGTTGCCCACTTGACACACTCCAATGACCTCATTGTGACCTACACTGAAAATGTTCCATAATATTTTTTCTCTTAAAATTGCACATTCAGGAGCAATATCATTTATATTCACTATGAGTTAATCCCAGTGGTGCTAACATGGAAATCAATTAAGTACACACCTGCCCTGGGGCTTTAGGGTATGTCATCAAAGGACAGTGGGTCTGGCTGGAGGCCCAGCAGTAGCTACTGGCTCCCCCAGCACTACATTTGGTGACTAAAGCCCAGAACTCACCATATGACACAGTGAAACCCTGGTCTTCTGGCTATTACTCTTCATGAGCCCCTCAGGGCTGCAGCCCCCTCACTTGCACCCATGATCTCATCACCAATGTCTCTTTCTCACACACGAATCCTTTACCTCACACCCCAGGCTAGAAGGAAACAAAGGGTGATTTCAGACGTTATGGCCGGGCGCTGTCACCATGGGCCGTGAGGTGGTTCGGACCACGGTCGGGGGTGAAGGGGGGAGCCAACAGATGTTCCCCCCTTTGCCCCTGGCTGTGGGGACCGCCGAACTATGGCCTGTGGTGAAAGCGCCCGGCTGTAACGTCTAAAGGGGCACCCCCACTCCTGGAGGGGGCGGGGCCGCGCAACGCATCGTGCGGCCACACAGCCCCGCCCCCAGCGCTCCCCCCCCCGCCCTCCCTGAGACAGGCAGCCTCAGCGGCCTATCTGGCCGCTGCTGCCGCCCACCGCCGGGACCCCGGAACATGGTGGAGGTAAGGTAACAGACGTTACTTTTCCGTCACCGCATTCCGGATTCCCTCTAACCACGCTTTGTTCGCTGCTGTGGTGCGGGAGAACAAAGCGTGGTTAGATTCACTGCGGGGGGTGGTTGACTGAGGTGAACATCTGGATGTGCGCAAACAGACGTTCACCTCCGTTCACACCTCCCGCCCCCGCGGTTGACAGGTTGACTGTGGTGATTTCAGACAAACGTAACGTCTGAAATCACCCAAAGGGTGCTTTTAGACAGGCACCTCCCATCCATTATACACATTGCAAGGCACCTACAGAGCAGCACTGATGCCCTGCAGTATGTGTAGTGGGTGGAGAGGTGCTTGTCTAAAAGCACCCAAAGTGTCTGGTGCACTGCTGGTGCTATATAAATAATAACAAATAATTACTACTGACCCCCAGATCAGCCATGCCCTCACCATGCCATGCCATGCCTCCCTCCTTTGGTCTCCAGCCAGCTATGCAGCAAAGCCCTGCATTTTCAGCTTCATCTAGATGACCCTGCCAACCCTAACATTCTGTGATCCATATCCTTGCTCTTTTAAGGGCTTGATCTTTTAGGGCCCACTGAAATCACTGTGAGTCCTTCCATTGTTTTTGGTAGCCGGTCGACCATATCCTTGTGGCAGTTTAACATAGGATGTCTTCAGACGGATCCGGCTAGCCACCCCTGGACACATTCTGGGGGGTGTCCAGCCCCAGGTTGCCTGTGGCCAGTCCCACCTGCACCAGGTTTAAACAGACCCAGCAGCTGCTGGGGCCCGTGGTCCGCCCATGTGGTAGGGATGGAGATCTGGGGTATGGATTAATCCATAACTAACTGAAATTGGCTGTTATGAATTAATACATACCAGTCCGTAACAGTGGTTCAAAAAATTATGGAGCTGCTGTTACGGACCTAGATTTCCCACCCACTACCCCCCGGGGCCCTAGTATAGTACTCACCGGCCTCAGGGTTGGCTTGATTGCAGGTCTGTTGGGCTGCAGCTTGACTGAGGGTCCTGGGGTGTGTGTGGCTCCTGTGTGGAGGAGCTCCCTCGGCAGGCTCTCTTGTCGTGGCATGCTGTGGAGGTCCCTGCTCCACAGTGCGAATGCTCAAAATGGCCGCTGAGGCCATTCTGTGCATGCACAGTCCTTCTGCAAAATGGTGCCGGCAGTGTCAGCGCCATTTTGCAAAAGGGCAGCTATTCTGCGCATGCACACATGCCCCCCGCATGCGTGCTGTGGAGCAGGAACCTCCACAGCACGCCACTACGAGAGAGCCTGCCAGGGGGACTCCTCCACACAGGAGGATCCCTCCCCCAGGACCTTCAATCAAGCTGCAGCGCACCAGATCTGCACTCAAGCTCACCCTAAGTCCAGTAAGTGCTATACCAGGGCCCTGGGGGTGGGGGGGTGGGAAATATGAGTCATAGGGGTGGGCTAACAGGTTTTTAAAAAAAAAATATGCATCTGTACCGAACCCGTAATTAAATCTGACCCCCCCCACAAAAAAAACATACCCACAATCTGTACCCAAAATTTGGTGCGGGTTGCCATCCCTATGGCACCACCTCCCACACACACTATAGTGCTGCAGGCAGATCACCCGACACTTTAGCCTGCTGTCCACAGCTCTATGGCATTGCTCGGGGCAACCACGACCCTTTTCACACGGATGCCCCCCCTCGCCCACATGTGTGTGTGGGTGGGCGGTGGCATCCGTGCAATTGCCCCAGTGGGTGTGTGGGGTGTGTGTGCACGCTCCCACTCTCCACCCATCGCCCACGCATGGGGCAACGGGCACCAATGGTGGATGCTCTGTGCATGGAGGTGGGTGGGCGTCCATGGGATGAGCCACCCACCCGCCACCGCCTCCAACCATCCCCCACAGACCGTGGCGTCTCCGCGGTCCATTTCAAAGCGGCCCAAGAATGAAACTGCAGCGGCCATCTCTGGCTGGTTCCCCAGGTCTGAGTGGCCCGTTCTGCTAGCAGTGCTCCGGCATGATTTGGAGCACCACAAGCAGGGCTGGAGCGGAGCAGACCTGCACAATGAGAGGCTTGCCTTTAGACGGACATGTCACCTGGCTGCGAGACAGAGGGTGCTAACTGTCTAAAAGCACTCATAGGGTGTTTTTAAACAAGTGCCTTGAGAATGTGTGTGTGTCCGTGGCCAGTGAGTGGCATCTCCCAGCATGACTGCCCCATCCACAGAGGTGGTCACCCTGGGACTTTTCAGGAGTGTATGGCCATGAGTGGCCGCTGCGTGGGTCACAGGAGTGTGCCTCCCCATGCACCACTGTCACATGAGCAGTTGGACGCATGGATGGTGGAGGCGCCATATGTAGATGCATCTTGTTTAAAAACACCCAGTCTCTGTGTGTGTTTGTGTACATATGTGCTGGTTTAAAGGAAGTAATTTAACATTTTGACTCTTATTTGGATCTATATCACTTTAACAGAAGAGTTTATTAAAAATCTGTGAAAGAAAAAAATATCACTAATGCTTGATATGAACGTAGGCCAATTCATTAGATGTGCAAAGGCTGTCCTGCGAAATGGCATGTTTAGCAAAACTGAACACCATTTCAAAACATTTCTTTACTAGCAGCATTTACTGTGGACCACAGTTTCACAAATGTATATATGCACCTGTGCACAAATGGCCAAACTGATTTTTAACTATCCATTTGCAGGTGCTCCCATTACAGGTACATGTATATTCTTTAGTAAAATGCACATGCAAAATAAATGTACAAATGAACTGATGCAAGCTCGCATCTCTAAAACTATGTAGAAAATGATTCTTTGGTGGCATGCCAACTTATAGTTCTCTGCAACGACCCTGCATGAGGGAACATTTTCAGCCAATGCCAAAAACTGAGAAAACTATGATTTTTGTGTGTGTGTGTGTATGTGTTTAGAATTTGTTGGCTCATAACATGGTTTCTAGTCGATGTCTAATCAGTAACAGCTACAGGTAGCTCACCGGTCATAATCCATAACTGCTATTGACAAGTTAATTTGGTCAATATTTTCCGGAGGGACATCAAAGACTATGGCTTCATTGTAAACAGGATTGAGGGTGTTCCTCTTGGTGGAAGTTTTCCTTTTCTTTAGTCGTCTTCCTTCACACATTAGAGAAACCTTCACGTAGGGATCTGTGTGAATCGCAATAAGCATGCTCATTGGTTAAAAGCAAATACAAAAGGAAAGCAAAGGAATAGCTTTGATTTGTGCCTTTATCTATAAGTATAACTTATTCACTTGTAACTAAACTGGTAAATAAGTTATTTTCTTAGAAAACTGTCTGGGAGGTATATACAGTTAAAAGATTTTTTCCAGCTGAAGGACAATAATAAGTGATTACGGTGTTCAACCAGGAAGAGATTTTTCTTTAAAATACTGTTATTCTCAAAGAAAGTAAAAATTTCCATGAAATCATAACATGTACTAATATACTCATAGTAGCCTGAACGTTTGCTGAAGCGTTTGCATTGTCTGCATTAGTGTTTGTTGCATATTTAATGTCTGCTTCACAGTCAGTTATATTAGTGCCTAACAAGTGTAATAGCCACATTGACTTTCCATTGGAGATCCTCTTTATAGGTAAACTTAAAGCTCTGGGTGTCCCATGTGAAGGAACCGTTTCATCGTCATTCCTTTTTTAGCAGAAGGAAACAAGTAGACTGTAACCATCCTGAGAAAAAACTTGAACGAGTTTCAAATTGTTTCAGGTATTAGTCAACTAAACAAATCCAACTAAGTTTGCTAAAATTATTCCATGAAGATTTCCAGCTGGATTGGGCTCATGGCTATTGAGTGCCTTCATTTTATCAGTAGGGTTCAGGCCTGTAGCTAGGATATTGACACTCAGGGAGGCGACTGCATGACAAGGGAGGCCTATTTCTTCAGATTAAGAAATTGAGGGGGAAAATCTAGAACGTATCTTTTTTTTGCGGGGGGGAATTCCCCCCCCCCTTCCCTTTCCCCATTAAGCCAGAGAGCCAGTGTGGTGTAATGGTTAGGTGCGCAGTACTTGGACAGGGGGGAGGTCTTAGCCAGAAACTCACTGGTGACCTTGGGCCAGTCACAATATTCTTGCAGCCTAACCTACCTCACAGGGTTGTTGTGAGGATTAAAAGTTCTGCTATATGTGAAGCATTCTGAGTGCCATGGCAGAGGGGTACTATATAAAAATAACTATTATTATTATTATTATTTTATTAACTTCAGGCCTTGTAGGAGTATTATACATTCTGCCTAACATCCACTGTAAAGTTAGGATAACGTACAAAGCCAAGCCAAGTGGTTTCTTTAAGAGGGAGTTGGGAAATTCTTCAATGTTAAGCATGAGGGAAATTCTTACCTGATGCTCCTGTTATGTCCATTGCCTTTAAATTCCTGGCTTTTATTATGGTAATGGTTAGCCTACCAGCTGTGGGAAGGTAACAGAGTGAAAACATCAAGTCACCCAGATCCACATTGTCCTATAAAACAACAACAAAAGCATTGTAAGGCAATAATAAAAATGTCTTCCTCCAACTACTTAATAGGCTGAGATTAATGCAAAAGAAGCATTTACCTTCCGAATCTACAGTTATATCAGATTAATCTTAATTCTTGCTTGAAAATCACACAAGCTGTGGGGCTTGTTTTAGCCAGATTTTTAATGCCAGCAGTGCCAGTTGTTGGAATTTGGTAGTGGTAATGACTGAGACAAGAGGCATAGAGGTTATAGTGGCAAAGGACAGACGTCATTATTGATACAGCTCTGTTCTCTCGGTGACTTACCAATGTTGGGCAATTCTGTTGAGTTTTCTCACTTGCAAGGTATTTAACTGAACAAGGTCTATGGTTAGAACAACAAATAGGCAGGGCAGGGAATGGCTTCTTCCTTCAGGTGACTGTCCAGAACTTATGAGGACAAACATGGCACTAAGAAGGCAGCACTATGGAGGTTTTGGTAGCGGCACAAGAGTGCAGCTCCTCCTCTTGTGCCAAAACAGAGCAAGAACCTAACTGGGGCAAACAGTGCTACCCCATTACTCATTCTCCTTTCTATGCCAGCAGTGATCCCTTCTTATTTCAGCCTGCTGCAGCTACTTGGCACTAACATTACATCAGAAAGATAGCTGAAGTGGAGTCAGCAGTCTATTCCATTTGTAACAGAATGCAAATGCCCAATGTCTGTGTGTTTTCTGCCCAATATATGAAGGATATGTGAGCCTGTTACCATCTGCCTATGGAGCCTGGTTCTTTAGTTCCTAGGGTAAAGACTCATGTCTTTAGCTGTGAAGATCCCTGGTCAATCAGGCAAAATAATAGCCATGGCATATATGTTAGGCAATAATCATTCTCTCCACCCCATGTCTCCATTTGATCACAAAAGAAAAATCTTGTTAGGTTTGTTGTATCTGGACAAGCATTTCTCCCAGCACTGGAATGCCTGCCAATGCTAGAAGGCTTTAGGTGAGGACATTGCTTCAGGGCACTGAGGGTGCTTTTAGATGGAAAGCAGCCCTGCTTCTGCCTGCTTTACCCCAGGGTTGACTGGTCCGTGTGGAGGCGCCTGCCAGATGTGCAAAGCAGCCCCGCCAGCCGTGCTCCGGAAGATCCTGGATCACGCCGCACAGCACAAGCCTGCCTAATCTGAGGCAATGGCCGAAAGTGGAGCTGCAGTCCATCTGTTGGGAGGGCCCATGCTTCATCTCCATGCCCAGCAGCTAGCCATCGCCCTGGTCAGTACCAGGAAGTTGCAGCCACTAGTCTAAAGGTGGTGGTGGGCTGCGTGGGCAGACCACGGCCCGGGGATAACCGCTGAGCTGTCTAAAGCTGCAAGTGGGTGGCCACAGGGGTGTGCCCCAGGAACAGCTCCGGGGGCAGGAAGCCTCCACCTCTTTCTGTTTACACCCTTTGAGAGACAGCTATAGAGTCAGGTTTTTGTCTGAAGGAATTCGGGGAGTGGTTGAGTGATAGCACTTTCTTTACTGTTGTGCTTTATTATTTCATGGAATGGGGAAAGGGACTTGTTATTTGACATGGTGTCAAATTTAAATGGCCATTTATGTGGGGAAAAACTATAAATGTACCTAAGGTTCATGACAGAGGCATGATATAAACTAGAAGAAATTAATAAAATAGATTTTGTGGGGAAAACAGGGATTTACCTTTTCATTTAATTGTAGAAGATTTACCACTGGCCGCTTTTCAGAGAAACAGACTAGGAAAACGGGTCAATATTCCTTTGAAATATATGGTTGAGCTTGAATGCTCTGGTAGATTAGACATGAATTGTGAACTGGAGAGGGAACTTAGAAGAACCTCAACCTCACAAAGGGTTTCCTTATAAATCGAATGTTATTTGGCTACATTTCTCAATTCAATGTTCTTGTACATACTGCAGTTTTTTGCTTTAATTTAAGCTGAAAACCCTCCCTCTTTTTAGTAATGAAGAACTTATTTCTTCCCCCCCCCCCCTTTTTTTAAAGATAACTGACTTTCTGGCTGAGAAATTTTCTTTAATGTCTCATAGTTAAACAGCTGTGGGGATATTTTTCTTTACAGGTTACAAAGTTTTTCATTTTTGGATTCTTGGAAGACTCTTCTCTTTTTATAGATTTCCCTTCTGTTAGCAGTGTATTTAGCAAATCTGCTGTGGCAGTGCAATTAGTTTTTGGCACATATGTTTGTAGAAATATTTCACATAAGTCATTTTGCTCTTATTGTTATAATTGTTATTCACTTGTATTAAACTAACAGCTAGAAGCCCCAAACCAAATGGAGATGTCATAGCACTTGGTCCTTTGCAGCCATGCCGCTCTCAACATTTCAGGTACCTAAAGAGGAACAGAAGTCACACCTCCAAGTTCAGATTAGTACAGAAATAATCCTCAGATTCAAACAATGCAAAATGTTCTTACAATTCGAAATACAATGAAGTCCCTTTTAAGTTGATTTTTTTCTGGCCATGTAAAAAAGTTCAACTCAAGGAAATAGTCTTCGAGATGGAGAAAACTAATACTCAGATTACACTGGCACCAGATTTCTCCATCTCCGGTTTCCTTCCCTCCCCTCAGACGCGGAGAGTCAAAGCAGACAGCAGGGCAGAGCTCTGTGTGTGATTCTGTCAGTTCTGACTCTAGGTGTTACATTTATTTATTTACATAACATAATTTAAGAACATAAGACGTGCCATACTGGGTCAGACCAATGGTCCATCTAGCCCAGCATCCTGTCTCTGACAGTGGCCAATCACGGTGGCTTGGGAGAAGCACCCAACAGATCACAATAGGAGATCCATTCCTTGTTGTTTTTCCCCAGCTCCCATCATGTTCCCTGATCCTGTCTGGCTAACAGCTTCTAATGGACCTATCTTCCAGTAACTTGTCCAAACCTCTTCTAAACTCAACTATAGTACTGGCCCTTACCACAGCCTCTAGCAGTAGATTCCACAACCCAGATATGCTGAGTGAAAAAATATTTTCTTTTATTTGTTTTAAACCTGCCACCCATGAGTTTCATGGAGTGTCCCCTAGTTCTAGTACTAGTTGAGAGGGTAAATAACTGCTCCTTGTTTATTAGTTCCACACCATGCATGATTTTATAGACCTCTATCATATCTCCTCTCAGTCGTCTCTTCTCTAAACTGAAGAGCCCCAACCTACCAAGCCTCTCCTCCTACGGGAACCCTACCATGCCCTTGATCATTTTTGTTGCCCTTCTCTGTACCTTTTCTAGTTCAGCTAGGTCTTTTTTGAGATGGGGTGACCAGAACTGCACACAATATGCGAGGTGCGGTTGCACCATTGATTTGTATAGAGGCATTATGACATCCTCAGTTTTATTCTCTATCCCTTTCTGAATAGTTCCTAACATTCTGTTTGCTTTTTTGACTGCTGCTGCGCACTGCGCTGTGGATTTCCTTGTATTGTCCGCAACCACCCCAGATCCTTTTCCTGAGTGGTAACTCCAAGTTTAGTACCCAGCCTTGTGTAAGCATGGTTTGGATTATTTCCCCCTACGTGCATCACTTTGCGCTTGTCCACATTAAATCTTATTTGCCATTTAGATGCCCAGGCACCCAGTGTCATAAGATCCTGTTGCAGTTCCTCATAGTCTGCTCGTGTTTTAGCTATCTTGAATAACTTGGTGTCATCTGCAAATTTGATCATCTCACTCTTAACACCCTTTTCCAAATCATTAATGAATACATTAAACAGCACCGGTCCAATACAGATCCCTGAGGCACACCACCTTTTACATCTCTTCATTGTGAAAACTGACCATTTAGTCCTACCCTTTGCTTTCTATCTTATAACCAGGTTCTGATCCATAGTAAGACACTATCTCCTATCTCATGACTTTTTAATTTTCTCAAGCATTATCAAATGCTTTCTGGAAATCCAGGTACACTATATCTACTGGGGGTGAAAACAGACATGACGTTAACCACCCTTTAACCACCCTTGGTGATCATTTATGCATGTTCCAGGGCTGCATAGGGCACCAATACAGCCCTGTAACATGCATAAATAACCGTTAAAGGGTGGTTAGCGTCATGTCTGTTTTCACCCTGGGTCTCCCTTGCCCACATGCTTATTATATTTACACCCTCGAAGAATTCCAACAGGTTAGTGAGGCATGACTTACCTTTAGTAAATCCATGTTGACTCTTCCCCATTAAGCCATGTTTGTCAACATGCCCTGTAATTCTGTCCTTAATGATGGTTTCCACCATTTTGCTCGGCACAGATGCTAAGCTTACTGATCTGTTTATTTATTTATTTTAACAATTTATACCCTGCTCCCTCCTGCAAAAGCAGCTCAGGGCGGCTAACAAACACCTAAAAGTCTGATAAAATACAAACCATATAACATCATATAAACCATAAAACACTAATAAAATATAAAAATACAGCATAAATAGTGGGGCAACAAAAACAACCAAAACAAAAAACTCCTCCCTAACCTCTCACCCTCACCCATCTCCCTCGTCAAACACCAGACGGAACAGCAAGGTCTTGCACGTCCGTCAGAAAGAGGAGAGGTCCAGGGCCACTCGGGCCTTGGCCAAAAGGAAGTTCCACAGCCTTGGTGCGGCCACCAAAAATGCTCTCTCCATCGTTGCCGCCCGAGAACCCGGGGGACCTTGAGGAGAGTGCTCCCTGATGACAGCAGGGGCCAATCCAGTGCCCGGGGAGTGAGGCGGTCCCGCAGATACGTGAGGCCTAGGCCATACAGGGCTTTGGGATAGGCACCAACATCTTGAATTGGGCCCGGAAGACAATAGGCAGCCTGTGCAGAGCCCGGAGCACTGGTGTTATGTGCTCCCGGCGCCCAGTCCCCGTAAGGAGTTGGGCCGCCACATTCTGCACCAGCTGCAGCTTCTGAGCAGTCACCATGGGTAGCCCCACATAAAGTGCATTGCAATAGTCCAGTCTAGAGCTAATGAAAGCATGGGTGATGGTGGTCAGGTTGGAGTCTGAGACATATGGCCAAAGCCGCCGCAACAGATGTAACTGGTTAAATGTGCTCCTTGCCACAGTCTCCACCTGGACATCCAGGCGGAGCTGGTAGTCGAGGAGCACTCCCAGACTCCAAAAGTGAGGGATCAAGGAGGGACGCACCCCATCAATTATGGGTACATCCACCCCCACCCCTCTCCACCAGCATCACCTCCATCTTGTCAGGATTCAGCTTCAGACAGCTCGCTCTCATCCAGTTCCCCACAGCCGCCAAACAATGACTAAGCACTGAGACTGCAGAGCCAGGGTCAGATGAAAACGAGAGGTAGAGTTGGGTGTCATCAGCATATTGATGACACTGAACACCAAACCCTCTCATGACCTCATCCATCTCCCTTTGTGTGGAGGAGTAGTGAGGTGTTTTCTCCTAGATATGTATTTCCCAGTATTGTTGGGAGGCAGGGGGCATAAAGCTGGGGCAAATGGTTCCTTCCAAGAGCCCTCAGAGCAGGAGCAGACACAGCATGATGCACTTAGGTTATCGTCAACTGGGAGATGTTCTCTTGACAGCTGTCATAGGTCAGAACAGTCCCCAAGGCTGGGCAAAGAATCGGAGAGTCATTTCTAGGTCTCTGAGACGAAACTCTCTCCCGCTGCTCTGACAAGCATAAGCTAAACACAGCTGACAGTCTGATCATTTCTGCCCTCTCATTTTACTTATTTATTTAAACTTTTTCAGCATGTGTAGAAGAACCTTAGTCCCAGGGGGGGTGGCTATCATCAGTGCAGCAGGTACAGCCCATGAGCCTAGGGAGGGGGGTGGGCACATGCATGTTGAGTAGGGATGGGAATTCGGATTGATCAGATTCTGACTGATTACCGATTCAGATTTGGATGCACCAATTCAGAGTTTCCCATTGAAATAAATGGGAAACCAATCTGTACTCCCATCCCTAGCCCTGGAATGATACTTACTGGACTTGGAGGGCTTGATTGAAGCATTGCTGCTGTTGCAGGGGCCCTGGCAGGCTCCCTTGCTGTAGCGCGCTCCCGGATCCAGATCATGCATGTGCAAAACGGCTGCTGCCTTTAACCAAAAGGGCAGCGGCCAAAATGACATCACCGTCATTTTGGTTAAGGGTGGTGGTCATTTGCTGCATGTGAAAAATGGCCCTAGTGGCCATTTTGTGCATGTGTGATCTGGAGCAGGGAGCGTGCTGAGGCGAGGGAGTCTACCAGAGTCACCATAGCAGCAGCAGAGCTTCAATCAAGCCCTCCAAAGCCAGTAAGTACCACTCCGAGACCCACGGGAATGGGGGGAAATATCGAAATCTGTAACGGGCAGGGCGTGTTGTTGTTTGATAATCCATAACAGCCCATTATGGACAGCTACAGATTAATCCGAATCCATAATGCCCATCTGTAGTGTTAAGTGCGTGCCTACACTGGAGTGGAGCACCCCTAGCAGGAGGGACATTCCATCTTCTGCACCAGGGCCCATTCCCATTTAGCTACGCCGCTACTTAGTCCTGTTCCTGCCCATTGTGTGATTCCAGGTCATATCTCACCGGCAGGTTTTTGAGTTAAGTGCCAAGAGTGCCATTTGGTGAGGGAGGTGCTATAAAAATAAAATTATTATTATTTTATTATTAAAATCACAGAGTGAGCGGAAGTTTTGAGGGGCACGTGGTTGATATCAATAGAAAAGTACTTGAGATGATTTTTGTATTGGAACTATTAATATAATTTATTGAGACTTGTTCGATACGTTGCATTTGGCAACGCAGGCACCAATAACACAATTTGTTTCTGCTGTTTTAGTATTTTTAAGTCTTCTTTCCAGCCATTAATGTTAAATCACTAGTCAGCCATTCATATTAAAGATGCAGACTGTCGACACAAGTCTGCATTGAGTGGTATGGGAGGATGGTTACATAGGGTTTGTAGAACCTAAGGTGTTGCAAATTTTCTTGCAGAAAGTAAGCTAGACTTGGATTAACAATGCTCTAAAATAATTTTGACTGTAAACAACTTGAATGTGTAGAGATACCAGGATTGCCGCAGATGGGCCGTTTTAAAATGGGCATGGCTGGAGGGTGGGTCCCTGTGTGCTGAGGGGAGAGCCCACGCATGTCCGGTGGGGGGGGGGGGAATTTAAAGAGGCCGGGAATGGGTGTGCGCTCCTACCCACAAGTTTTCGCCTGCCCCCACACGGAGCATCCTGAATTTTCTCGATGCTCCATGTGGGTGGACCTGCGAGGGTGTGTCTTGTGTAAAAATGGCCATTGTTTCTTACATTTCTGCAGCAGTAAAAACTTTTGATGGCTCCGAAGAGTAGATGATCATGCTTCCAGTCTCCTAAAATCACGTCACAACACAGAGGGGGCTGGAAATTTTGGTGTGTGTAATTTAAAAATGCTATAGATGGATGAATGTCAGAAATGGGATTACTTCTTTGCCAGCCAGTGGTCAATATAGCTCAACATCCTGTCTCTGACAGGGGCAGCTTTGGTTGCGTCAGAAAAGTTCACAAGAAGTCATAATGGGCACAATCCCTACCCCTGCACATGAGGGTTACACATGGGTGTGGCAGTTTACATACGTGTGCATCAGGTTTGCGTGGTTTCCACACGCACCAAAGTCCCCGTAACGGGTGTGTGCATGGGTTGTATGCGCATGTACATGCACATTGTTTGTGCCCCACATGCATGTCTGCGGGGACTTGGGATTGGCCCAAATGGAATGATCAATTTTTTGTTTTTCAGGTGACTTCTGGGACTAGCCACACCCACTCTGGATTGTTTTTCTGTGGCAAGAGCTGCTTTTGCTGAGGGCCCTTTCAGGAGCAGCTGTTTGGACCCCCTCCAGCAGGATCAGCTGATTTTTGAGGCTAGCCATGCCCCCGTCCCCCTCCTGAACTGTTTTTCCATGGTAGCAGTGCTGTGAAGTGAGCCAAAGGGCATGGCCCTTGGGAGTGTCCGAGGAAAGCCAAGCCTCTGTGGTATGTTCTTTTTGGTTCCTAATGGACAGTTTATTCTTGTTTATTATATGTTAGTAGTAGTTTGACCCTGGTATGGAGTTGGTAATTATTATTGATGTATCCTGTAGGGACTTCCTCTTAGCACTGTGATCTGGGTATCTGATTATTTGTTGTCTTGAGCCATACTGAGTTTAACTGTTCTAGGATTCTGTTAAATTACAGATAATGGCCTTACAATTGTGAGCAATATTATTTTGCCCAAGTTTGTTAGATTTCCTGACTTAATGCCTTTTCGAGTGCAATCCCCCCTCTTAAAGGGGCAACTTAGTGCATCTAAAAATATGAAAATGCAGATTAAAATCACTATGTTTGTAGTCAAGAAAAACAATTCCCTTATGGTTAACGTCAATAAGGATCTCCCTGGTTCTGTCATGGCCTACGCTATTACCGTTGACCCTTAAACCGTTCCCTGGGACTGGGTGATGTTTCCTTTCTTCCTGTCATGGGTACCCCTAGATTTTCTACAAGTCCCTTATCAATAGATTTGAAATTAGATGGCCCAAAAGACTCTCACTTTGTCCTCTCATCTGCAAGATAGCTTTTCTCTGTTTCCAAATGGACTTTCCCTGCCATATTTAGGCAGCCAGTCTCACTCTGGACGTATTCCTCCTCGTGGACCCTCCTCAAAGTGGGACTCTCATATTTTTAAGCTTATGTTCAATTATGAGCAGCTCCAATCTCAATTTGACAATTTTTCAAAGGATCTGAAAGATCCTATTTTACATCAGGCCTCTAAGTGTTGTTGTGAGCATACACGTATTTAACTGGATGGGCTCCAAAAGGAACTTAGGGTCATAAAGGATTGGATGCTGCCAGAATTTGATCAACTCAAGTCTTTGTATATGACAGCTAGTAAACCCCGGAGGAGACCTGTAGCAGACCATTTAGCTGCCTCTGCTGGGGCTTCCCCGAATTTGGAGTTATCCACCCCTGAGCCTGGGCTAACTACTATTGACCAGTATAGAATTTCTGATGGAGATACCTTGTTTATAAAGGAGTCAGCCGCTTCCAAGTGGTTAAGGATGCAGATTATATTTATTTATGATGTACCGACAGGTAGGAATGGGGTCTCCGATAGCTTGAAGGCTCAGGTTTGTAGGCCCTTCAACAAGAAGTTTTAACTAACCTATTCTTCCCTTTACAATAGTATGTCTGTAGACTTTATAGACATCAGGGAGTGTTTCAATTTCCCCCAATCAGGGTTGGCTTTCGTGACCCCCCATTTGCTAGGATCCTAGGATTTGTTAAGACTCTGAATCCTCACATATAATGGGACTGGAAATTGGGGAGGATACTCTGCCTTTGGCTACTCCTTACAGAAGCTCCCATTTTCATATTAGACGATCGAAGCCTAGCTTCTTCCAACACAGTCCTTCTAATAATGCAAACTCTGTGAGAGAGAGAGAGAGAGAGAGAGTGGGGTGGGACTGGAGATGGGACCGTTCTTCGGCATGACTAAGGTCCTTATACTAGGGTGCCCAATGCCAGTTGCGGGGAACTTAGACTTATTTCCTGGAATGTTTCTGGTCTAAAGAGCAAGGCCTTTGATAAAGGCCAGCTTGCATTCTTGGATAGGTTTCACATTATCCTATTACAGGAATTGTGCTAACCGAAAGAATTTGTACTTAATAGATATAAAGTCTTTTCTGTTAGCCCATGGAAGGACTGTAGGAAAGGCAGTTTTATCGCCCTGGTGACGGCTATGCTCTCTGCTGTTATGCAGCTAAAGACTGACTCTCAATACATCCAGGCACTGTTGCCCTGATTTACATTCTTCTCTTTGTTAATTCTGAATATTTATTTCCCTCCCCGGAAGTCAAGCAGTCAGTCAGTCAGGCTGGTGGGTGTCCATTTTGAAAAGACAACTTGAGAACTTTAGAGTTGAATATGGGAACCCGGAGGTGATTCTAGCTGGCAACTTCAATGCCCAGGTGGGCGATCTGCATGAAGTATGGGAGCTGGGATTAGTTGAGAAATTGGATGTTCCCATTCCCTGTTTAGTTGATAGAGTTAGTAATCCTGAGGGGAAGGAGTTGGTCCAATTTATTTATGAACACAATGGCAGATTTTGTTCAGACTGCACTGGCGCATTTACCTTCTCCTCTGCTCACGGCTCCAGTACTATCGACTATGTTTTAGTTGACCAGCTATTTTGGCATCATTATATCAACTTTGAGGTTTTAATTTGCCGTGAAAGCCATCATTTTCCAGTTGTGGTCATGAGGGTAGTGAATGAGGCTATCCATTTCAGGTCATCCTTTGGCATTACTCCAGTATAGAGAAGGGTTCACTGGGATGATACTGTTAGAGATTCTCTTAGAGAACTCTGTATGGATTGGCTCTCTGTGCTCCCAGCCCCTGAGGATGTAGATATTTCTCTTAGGATCACAATGGAACAGTACAAGCTTCTTACTAGCAGTTTTCAACCTGTATTAGCTATCTAATCACAGGGAAACTCAGGAGGGTCACACCATAAAGCTTGGTTTGATTCTGAATGTCTTCAGGTCAAGTATCTTGTGTTGGATTGTCTGAAAGAGGCTGCTGATGAGCTGCCACTAGATTATCTAGCCAGACTACAGGAAGCTAAAAGAACCTATACGTCGCTGATTAAAGCAAAAAAAACCCATGCATATCTACTTAAATGTTGGGAGATCTACAACTACCGGTGGCAGAGAATGATTCACGATCTTTGTGGTGTTTAGTTACTGGTTCTGGTAAGGCCATGCAAATTATGCCTGATGCGCATTTTGATGCCCCATCCTGGGAAGCTTTCTTCAGGGACAAGTTCTCTGAAGATGTTTCATCTGATTCCCGGGAGCTAAGATCCTCTGTACCATCGCAGGTGCAACTTGCCAATTATAAAGCTACAACAAAGATGGTTGAATCTTATATTGAGAATTTAAGTTCAGGCAAAGCTCCCGGAATACATTTTTTGCCTCCAGAGCTACTTAAATAAATATTTCTGGGTGACGGTTTTTGCAGGTCTATTCAATGTAATCTTGGAGCTAAACATTCCACCCTCTGATTGGTTTCAAGACATCTTTTTCCCTATCTTTAAAAAAGGAGACAGATCGAACCCTGACGCATACAGACCCATTAGCCTGATGTGCATCCTGGCCAAGCTCTATGGACATCATCTCCTAGGCTTCATCAAAAACTGGATCTTAGATCATTCCATCTTGGGTGAGGAACAGGCAGGCTTTCGGAATGGCTATTCCTGTATAGATCAGTACTTTGTCCTATACCATCTTGCCTCCTCTTTTTTGAGGAGGCAACGGAGATTGTTTTGTGCATTCATGGATTTGAAAGGCGCATTTGACTCCTTGGACAGAAGCGTTTTCTGGGGCAAATTAGTTTCTTATGGAATGGATCCTATACTGATTCATTTTCTTAGGACCTTCCACAAGGACGATTCAGCTGCTGTCTGTTTTGGTGTAACCAGTGAGATAACCAACTTCTTCCTGGTGCGGCAGGGAGTTAGACAGGGCTGTGTCCTGGCCCCAGTTCTTTTAAATTTATTTTTAAACGATCTGAGACCTCTTCTCCAGAAGGACACTTGCCATTCATATAAACTGCTTGAAGGTGATATACCTATTTTACTCTATGCTGATGATGCAGTCTTATTATCATGCACAAAAATAGAACTGCAAAGTTCAATCAATAGGGCCAAATCTAAAATAATGGCTTTCGGCCCATGGAAGGATTTCATCTGGTCCATCAGCTTATATACCCTTGAAACAGTTAAGTCCTTTCCCTATTTGGGTCTGACTTTTTCTTCCTCTTTTTCTTGGGCCAAGCAATGCCATAGATCAGCTAAGAAAGCCATCCAAGTCTTAGGTGGAATTATGGCCTTCCATAATAGCTTTGGGAAAAGAGCCTGAATGGAAGCCCTCAAAGTTGGTAATGCTAAGTTAGCTTTCACCTTGCTCTACGGGGCAGAAATCTGGGAATATGATAACCGGTTCTGTGATCTGGTGGGAAAAATTCAGACACATCTCAGGAAATTGCTGCTGGTGAGGCCTTCAACTCCTAGGGCTTTGGAATCTGGCTCTGTTAACATGGCCATTATGTCCAGATTGCGTCCTATCTTGTACTGGCAAAAATTGAGAAGTTATCTCCCAGGGTGGCTCCAGAAACAGGCCCTACTTGAATTAGAGAGATCAGAGCCCCACCTTTGGACATGTTAAGTGATATTAAGCAGGTCCTGTTGGTGGCTGGTTTGGGTGATATTTTGGTTGACTTTCAGAGACTCCTATTGGTTAGGGAGAGTCAACTAATAAGGAAACATTTTATAGACATGGTCAAACAGGAAGATCAAGCAGCAATCAAAGCTATTAAATCTGCTCCCTTATATCATTTTTTTCATTTAGATTTTGGTGTTTATGTTTTGCTGCAATGTATGGAGTGGAAGGTGTTTTGAATTGTAATTGTACTGAATTGTGTTTTTGTGTGTATTTTAAGAAAACTTGTACATTTAAGTTTGTTTTTAAACTGTTAAGTTTTTTGCTTTGGTTAATTTCTTGGTTTTGTGGGAGGTGAGAGCCAGGGTTGGGGGGGGCAGGTCAGTGCTCAGGATGCTGTGC
>QEPC01011608.1:2081728-2092369 GCA_003113815.1 Sphenodon punctatus | reverse complement strand
TGCTTTGTTTTGCCGGTGAGCAGCTGCTCTACTGCGCATGTGCGAACCAGCAGAACTGATATTTTGATCAATAATAACTCGGTTTTGGCTGCATCAATCAGTATCATATTTCAAAAGCACTTGTTATTGATCTCATTCTCGAAGCCTGTGAAGCTTGAGGGCTCAACTCATCCATGGGGAGGAGATATTGATGATTCAAGTATGTGAGGATGGTGTGCATTTTGACCACAACCAATTAACGTTTAAGCAGTTATACCATTTTATTTTCCTAATGGATCTTTTTCAAACTTTGAGGATATGATGGTCCTCACAACGTACAGCCATGGTTAAATTTTCAGAAATGTAGGTCAAGCGGTTTCCTCAAAATCAGGGCTTCAGCAGACCCCTGTTTATAATGAAAAGTGGTTGTACATTTAAGTTTCAGGCAGCTACTGCTGCCTTTAAATCTCTTATTCTCTATTTTTAACAATTGCCCACATGTAGCTGCTCATTTTTCTTTTACTGAAAAGACAATCTGGCTACTTCAGCAGACCACATCTCCTGCAATGTACTTATTGGCGAGGTATATAGTCGGTGCCAGGAAAATCAGGAAAAGAATATTCGCCGGTAACCCGTAGTTGTTAGTAACCATTTTTTGGTGGTTGCACTCATGGCTGACTTCTGCTGATGCTTTGCCTATGTATATTTTCCTTTTATATCAGTTTCGCTGGTTGTAACCGAGGACCTTAACTATTGTCTTTGTTTTTATTGTGTTTTGAAATATGTTTGATTTTGTTTTGTTTTATTTGGCTGCAGCTGTAAATAAAATACTACTACTACATATGTGTGCATCAGGCCTGTGTGGCTTCCGCACGCACCAAAGTCCCCGTAACGGGTGTGTGCGTGGGTAGTGGACACATGTACACACGCACTGTTTGTGCCCCGCATGCGTGTCCGTGGGGACTTAGGATTGGCCCCAATGGAATGATCCATTTTTTGTTTTTCACCCCAAACTCATCCCCTGACCAACTGGATTCCACACCACCTTTTTGAATTTGGGTTAATTAGTTTAATTGTTAGATGTTAGTTGTTAAAGTTAATACGCTGAAATGGGAGCCAGTCTAAGGGAAAAGGTGGGATACCAATATAAATAAATACAATATTTTCACAAAGTTGAGAAGTTGCAGTGCACATGCTTGGCTTAGTTACCGAACAGAAGGAGATCCTGAATGAGAGAGAGGCGGGAGAGGGAACATCAGTGAGCAACCTGTGGGGATGAGCTCCTTTCTGACCCCTAGATCTACAACACCCTTTCTCCACTAGTGGAGGAGTTGTGGTCAGACTTCAGGGCTGGCATAATCAGAATAAGAGATGCATGTGCTCCCTCTGTGCCACTGCTCAGTTTTATCTTTCAAAGAGAGAATAAAGCCAGTGATATGGCCATTGTATCATTGCATGTCATTGTAACAGCGCTAACCAGCTTTTATCCCTGATGTGGCTTTTGTCAATTATAATATTTTGTATACTCCCAATGGTTTGTGGTGATTGTAAAGCAAATTAATTAATAAAGTGTTGTGACTCTAGGTCAAGAAGACAGCTGTGAGATTCAGAGTTTAATGTCACTGTATCAGATCATGTTGAGAAGCAGACTAGTACCACACTTTTTGTGTCACTGTCTCATTTTGATTGTAGGAGGATCAACATGTTGTTTGACAAGATAAGTGGCATCGCCACATTCAGAAAAATTATTTCTTTGCTGGAATGTTTAGTCAGCTGCAGATGAGACAGATCTGCTCTGTTAAGTTTCACTGAGGAACAGCTGGACATTGTCACTCCTAACTGGAGATATCCCCTCTTGTGATGTAAATTTGCAACATTCTGGGAGAAAGGATTCCACAGCTCATTCACAAAAATTACTGCATGGAACCATAGGGTGAATAGAAACGTGCAGCCAACATGCTGGTTGCACGTCATAAGGAGGTTGGGAGACCCCCAGCAGGTCGGGGATTTTTTCTACAATTTTATTTTTTTACTTTCCCACTTCTCCTAGTTTTCTGAATGTCAGTCTGTCTAATGTCCTGAAAGCTTCTAGGCCTTAAATAATTTCTAGTAGGAAGTAAATAGCATCTAAATGACATACTATAAAGTGCTTTTAATATGAGAAGTTCCCAGGGGGGAAAAATACTTAAAAATCCAGCACACTTCACTTAAAAACAGTCATGGATATTAATAATGGCTCTTCTTCAATTCAATACAATACATTTTTCTCTTGTTGCAAAGACAACCTATAATAAATATAGCAGGATGAATAAAAACAACCCAAATTCACTTCATATTTATAAACATTTAAATTTGTTTTCTTCTAACATTTGTGAGTTTGTTGGCACATGAATTTGCAAAAAAGTGAAAGGTTTGAACATACACTTCTACTCCCTAGAATATTTGTACCAGAAATGTTGGAACAGGCATTTTGAGCTTGTTTTGTGTTTTTAAATAAAATATCACTGAAACAACTGTCTAATCCAGAAGTGGAAACTATCACTGGAGTTATGATATGGCTATGTTTCTGTAAGGACCGTATGGGCTTTCACAACCTGTCTCTGCTGGGCCACCAGGTTCTAGCCTGTCCCTCTCGGCCACTGCAGGGTTCTGACTGCTGGTCTTGCTGTGTATAGTCCTGGATGTGTTCCTGGAATGGACTCTTTCTAGCAGCCTCCAGCTTCCCCGACTGGCGGCCTTCAGTATTTAAAGATGCCCATCAGGAACAGGAAGCTGGGCAGAATATCTAGATCTGTACACCTCTTGTCCTTCTCCTAGCCTGACCTGCCTGCCTTCCAGCGTTGCTTGCCTTCCAACCAGGGCTGAGGCTAGGGGGTGTGGGGGTGTATGTGGGGGCAGACTGTATGACAAGGGAGGCAATTTCTTCAGACTATTTCTACAGGAGAGGAGGGGGGAGTTCACGGGGGGGGGCAGTACCCCCATAAAACTCCTATGGGCCTCCTTCCAGTCCTACTCCTCACCTACCTGCCTCCTGTAAGGACCCAGGTCTAGAACAGGTACCGTGGGACCCTGATGCCAGTGGCTGGCACATCTGCACTACTAGTGGGGCCAGGCTTAGTCCTTAGCCCTGGGCTTATGGATTGTATCTCTCAGCTAAGGTGTGCTGATGAAGTCCCTGCCCCCGAGCTTGCTCAGTTGTTAAGGCATGTGACTGCTTCCCTAGTTTCGACCTTGGCCTGGAATTTGACTATGTTTTTGGATTGCCCCTTTGGGCTGGCTGCCTGTTTATTCCAGTTAGTGCTCTAGTCTTGACTTTCGCTGTAACTTGACTATGTTCTTGGATTGCCCTGTTGGGTCTGTTTGAAACAGTTAGTATCCTGGTTGGCCCTGATCCTGATAAGGGACTTATCAAGTAGGGTTCTAATCCTGCCAGAACCTATCTGGTTGGGGCTCAATCCTGCAACTACTCACCTCGAACCCCAGTATGAGCCTGACACCTCCTGCCTTCCATCCCTGCTTTTAGTCTTGCCCTCCTCCTGGATTCCCTGTGGCCAGTCCATCTGTCTTCCAGCCTGCTCCTAGCCATGCCCACCTCCCCTGCCTTCCAGCCTGCTCCTAGCCTTGCCTGCCTCCCTCCTCGTCAAGCTTGTCTTTCTACTAGCCTTGCTCCTGCCTTGCCTGCCTCTCACATTGCTCCCCTTTCAGCCCTGCTCCTACTTGTCTTTGGATTGACTTCCCAGGATTTGCCCTCATGGCTTTCCTTTTGGAACCTACATTCTAGATTTTGGTTGGTTGTCTGATTGGAGTGATTGCTGATTCGACCCATAGCCTGGTTTGCCCATACTTGTTCCTGGATCCTGCTTGGATCTGATCCTGCTGTGACTTTGCCAGGACCCAATCATGTAAAGGCCACTCACGACTCAGTGTCTCAAAGACACATTCCATAAATAGTTGAAGACACAGACAAAGGATACAATGTTCACACTTGAGAGAAAAACGACTTAGTTACCTTAGCTCCTAAGTCTCATGAAAAGTCAATGGAAATTTGATTACTGTTTTCAAGGAATTGGAAGAGGAGAGACAAGTAAACTATAAAGAATGGATTAGAGATTATTTTATAAAACCTTTCATTACAAATATGGTGAACTTCTTACATATGGCAAGAGCTCTAAACATGTGAAAAATATATTTAAATTAAACAGAACTACTGGATGATTTCCTCCCCACCCGAATTTTTTTAAATAAAACTTTCATACCTTGCAAGGGCTGGTAATGTTTAGTAGTTAGGTAGGAAATTTCTAGGAATGAGTTTCTTACAAGTCTCTCTCTCTTCCCTGCTAGCATACTGTACTACTGATTACTTTTTATTGCTGGGTGCTATATCTTAACATACAGATACAGAAATGCCATTTCAGTTACAGAAATGCTAAGCTTTGCTTTGGGGTTTTCAAGTCCAGGACTCTTTAAAAGATGAAAAGATTTCTACACTATAAAATGCAAAACTTGTCTGATGTGCAAATTTATGTGATGAAATCACTTTAGAATACTGAACAGATTATGCTTTCTGATTGGTTGTTGATGCTATTATAACAGTAATTCACCACAAATACATTGGTCTGGCTGTTTTTGTAAATTATCATTATTATTTGTAAATTCAGTTACATAACCAAAATAAGATGTCCTGGGGGAGACCACTGAGAGGATCATCTCGTACTTTGGTTGGCTTAAAATCACTGAGCCTACAGCTTTCTGCCACGTACCATCAACCAGGGTGTGCTGCAATCATGAAGAAATGAACACCATCCTGAATATAAATAAACAGAATTAGCAGACTCGGTTGGTAGGGCTCTGAGTGGATTATGCTTCTGCATCTCTGAGTAGTTCTCTATTACCATGCATATCAAAATGGAGCTGTAGAAATGTTAGGGGTTCAGGACTGTTTCCTAATAAGCGTAATTTCCTATAGATTTGTGTTTTACAGTTAATTGGCTTGTTAACTGAATTATACAAAGTTGTTCTTTCACCTGTGATTTCTTATTTCTTGCTTGATGCAGTAAGAAATAAGAATAGTGCTTTTACCCATGAGTTCCTAGTTAAGGCTGATATCAGTTTGCAGAGAAAAAGTGGGGGGAGAGAACACAAAAGTTAATGGGAAATGGAAATTTGTGTTGAAATCCTTATCTTTTGTGTAAATTGTGTTTGTTACTATTAGTTTTTAATTTACTATTCATTTTTATTGTGGGCTCTAGAAGTACTGAAAACCTCTTTTTGCAGCTATAACCAGGTAGAGAAAATGCATGAATCTATGGGTGCCTTTAAACGGCTGGCAGCCCCAGTTCTGCCCGCACCAGCCCGCTTCTCCCCTGGTCTGGTCTGTCCATTTAAAGGGACCCCACCAGATGTGCAACCAGAGCAGGCAGTTCTGCCAGCACTGCTCCGGAACATCCCAGAGCATCACCGGCAGAGTGGGCTGGCCAATCCCAGAGCATCGGCCCGGAAGAGAACTGCTGTTTGTCTGCTTGGTGGACCCACACTGCAGCTCCACTTTCAGCTGTTGCCCCAGCCAGACTAGAGTTCTGGGCAACTGCCCACAACAGTATGATACCTGGGGGTGGGGGGCACACAAGAGGCCTGCAGTCTGGGGAAACTGCTGGGTCTGTCTAAAGCAGACCCAGGCAGGGCTGGAAGCAGATGGGCGTGGGGGTGCACCCCTGGAACAGCTCTAGGGGCAGGCTGCCTCCTCGTCCATCTAAAAACACGCTTTGTAGCTGTGAAAAGCATTCTCTGAGGTGGGGAACAGGGAGACATGAATATGAATTTCACTTCCACTGGCTGCAGTTCATATAGCCATGCACGTTACCACATTTAATTTGGATGAAGGCCATGCTGTCTGATTCTAGAAGGTATGTACAACTAACTCTTTTTAAAAATGAGGTTGCAGAAGGTTAGTGAGAAAAAGCCAGATCTCTAGCATGATAGTCAGAAAGGTTAGTGCGGCAGAGTCCAGCCACAAGATGGCTCCAGAACTAAAGGCAACACAAAATGGCACCTGTCTAGGGTCACACGTCAGAAAAACGGTGCTGGCGAGGGTGGTTAACGCGTCCTTGCAGCAGGGGAGGTTGTCGCCCAGTCTCAAGGAGGCTGTGGTGCACCCCCTGCTGAAAAAACCATCGCTGGACGTGGACGCACTTGCCAGCTACCGACCTGTCTCTAACTGTCCCTTTTTAGGGAAGGTTATTGAATGGGCGGTGGCGATCCAGCTCCAGGTGCAACTAGATAGCATTGGTTTCCTGGACCCTTTTCAATCTGGGTTCTGCCCTGGCTATGGCACTGAGATGGCGTTGGTGGCCTTGGTCGACGATCTCTGCTGAGAGGTGGATGCAGGACGTTCAACTTTTCTTGTCCTGTTAGATCTCTTGGTCGCTTTTGATACCATGGACCATGTGTCATGCCGCGACACCGCCGACAACCCCAACGCAGGGAGAACCAGCACGGGCCACGGCAACCGCAGAGAGATGCAGGGAGCAATCTGCCCCTGCCGCAGAGGGAAGCCTCCCCGACAATGGCTACAGTCCCACTTCCTCCGCAGCACGCAGGAACTCCAGCTCTGCCCTCTCCGTAAACAGACGCCTCCCAGGCGACAGCCCCAGCGCCGCCCTGACGCAGTGCGTGCCTAGCGGCAAGGCGTGCACCGTAAGGGGTGTGGTTTTGACATTTCAGCTGCCATAACAGATAAAAGCACCGGCGAGGCGTCAGTTCCCTGCCGGTAATCGATGAGAGAAGCTGGCCCCTCTTGCTCTTGCCATGTGACAGCTAAGTACTTGCTGGTGTGATTTGTTTGGATCCTGTGTGTCTCGTCTCTTGCTCCTTCCTTGTTCCCTTTTTTCCCCCCTCTTCCCCCCCCCTGGTTCCTGTGTATCTGCTGGAAGGAAGATTGTGTCCCCTCTCCCTCCACCCCTCCCCTCCCCTCCCCTCCAGTCTGACCGTGGGTTGTTTCCCTCCCCGCCAGAACTCCTCCACCCTCATTTCTCCCTTCAGGTATGCTAGTCCTACCTTTGTCCATCCCAGTTGCCCGTTACCTCAACCCCTCCTCGTTCCCCGTCCCTCATTTCCCCACTCCTGGACCCGACCCCTTTGCCCCCCCTCACTCACGCACCCCTCACTGTGACATACACTTGGAGACCTGGTTCCCACATTCCCCATCTCAGGGAAGTGTGTCTCTTTTTGGGTGTTGCTTTTCTTACAGCCCCCCTCCCCCTCTGGTTGGCAAATTCTCTCCTCCACTATGATGATACGGGTTGCCTCCTAGGAAAGCCCACCTACTATCCTGAGGGGATTACTTGTGAGCCCAGTGCATCTTGCGGGAGACAGCCATACCATAAGAGGTAGCCCTCCTGGGGTGTTGACAACCCCCCTTTCCTCTACCCCTTCTCCGCCCCTTCTCTAACACCATGGGCTGTTGTTGAGACGGCTGCGTGACCTGGGGGGGCTGGATGGGACCGTTCTTGAGTGGTTCCGTTCATTCCTCTCGGGGAGAAGCCAGCGGGGAGTGCTGGGAGCTGAAACATCTTGCCCCCGTGCTTTGTCCTGCGGCGTTCTGCAGGGTTCCATTCTGTCTCCATTATTATTTAATGTTTATATGCAGCCCTTGGGGGAGGTCGTGAGAGGGTTCGTGGTGCATTGTCACCAATATGCTGATGATACTCAGCTGTACCTCTCTTTTTCAGCTGACCCAGACCCTGCCATCTCGTTGCTATTCCAGTGTTTGGGGGCCCTGGCGGAATGGATGTGGCAGAGCAGACTGAAGCTCAACCCCAATAAGACAGAGGTGATGGTGGTGGGGAGAGCGAGGGAGGTGTCGTCCCCCCTGATTGGGGGGGTTCTCCCTCCTGTAGCTTAACAGGTCCGGAGTCTGGGGGTGGTGCTGGATGCGATCTCCGCCTGGAGCGGCAGGTAGAGGGGGTGGCAAAGGCTGCCTTCCGCCAGCTGTATCTGGTGCGGAGGTTGCGTCCGTACGTCTCTGGCCCGGACCTGGCCTCCCTCATCCATGCCTTCGTCACTTTGAGGCTGGACTACTGCAATGCGCTCTACGTGGGGCTGTCCTTGTTCCTGGTTTGGAGGCTGCAGCTAGTGCAGAATGCGGCGGCCCGTCTCCTTTCAGGGACGGGTCGCCAGGACCACATTAACACCTGTGCTCCGGGCTCTGCACTGGCTGCCAATAGCGTGCCGAGCCAGGTTCAACGTATTGATGTTGATTTATAAGGCCCTTCACAGTCTCGGCCCCTCATACCTCAGGGATCGTGTTGCCCTCTGCGCCCCAGAGCGACTCCTTCGGTCTGCCGGGGGTGCCTTCTTGGAGGTCCCCCGGGTTAAGCGGGGGGCCACAATGGAGAGGGCATTCTTGGTGGCCAGACCGCGCCTTTGGAATTCCCTCGCGGAGGAAGCTCGCCTGGCCCCAAGCCTTTTAACATTCTGGTGAGTTTGTAAAACCTGGCTGTTTGCCCAGGCTTTTGGAGAGGGTGGGTTAATTGGTTTTTATCACCCTACCCTTCCTTATTATTTTTTGTAAATTTCTGTCCTCCCTGTTCTTGTAAGATTTTAAAGATTGTTTTAATATTTTAAAAAATGTTTTAATTGAAATTTGTTAGCCGCCTTGAGCTGCTTGCAGGAGGGGCGGAATATAAATATATAAAATAAATAAATAAATAAATATTTAAACCAGAACAGCCTTTGGCTTATAAAAAGGGCTTATTCTAGCTGGAAGAGGCAGTCAACAGAAGCTGAAATAAGACATCTCCTCAAGGACTGGTTGCCCATGGCATTGGAGCCCTGGAAAAGTGGAGCAATGGGTCCACGCTAGAGGTACTACAAGTCCAGACTTCGCAGAGGAAAGCGGGTCTCAGCTTGGACTTCTGATTGGAAACATCCAGGTGGGATCTTTCCGTACCTTAGATTTTGTGTCTAGGTTTAGGCCTTTGATTTTCAAGGGACCCACCTTTGATGAGAGAAGCCCTTACAAGGTGGGTTCAGGCTGGCTGTAGGGGAGTGTGCGGCAGTCAGTATAAACTTAAGACACCCCTAGGATGGGGAACTCAATGGGCTACCACAGGGTAACCCGTCTTTTCTCCAGGGCCCGGAGCTAATTTCTCCAAAATCATCCGAAGAAGAGGGACCCTGTGACAGTTAGCTACTGAGTCACACACTACGATCTGCATGCAAACAGCAGTGTAACTAACTGTGTAAGTGTATGTCAACTGACTTCCTCTTTAGTGGCTGAATTTAAAAGGCAGGTGCTTGCACAATGTGGGAGAATGTCTAATAGGGGCATTGCCACACGCTAGTCACCCCTTAGCAAGGGGTTGAATAGCAATACATGTGGGCTCCCACCCTTGGGACTGCACACATGGTGATAAAGTGTGGGTATACCCACCATTATGCTGACAGCAGCCCCAGGTGCTTTTAGACGGACGGCAGCCCCAGTTCTGCCCGCACCAGCCCACTTCACCCCTGGGCTGGTCCGTCCATTTAAAGGCATCCCACCAGATATGCAACCGCAGCAAGCAGACCTGTCAGCACCGCTCCGGCACATCCCTGAGGGCTTCTGTTAGCAGAGTGGTCTTCGTTTACAGAGGAATTCAGAGAAACTGAGTAGTAGTGCAATTGATTGGAAGCAAAAGCAGTTGTATTCAGTTTCTAGTCAAGTTCACTATTATATTTCTCTGTCCCCTGCTGCAGCAGGTGGGCCTAGCCTGCTCTTAGTAGGGAGCAGACCTGCCTCCATCCACATAGATGGTTGGCTTCCTGTGGACCCAAGCTCAGGTCTGAGGCTTTACAGTTTTGTGGAGCTACAGTTCGAGGTTTATCCTGTAGCCATTCCTGTGTTTGTGTATACCCATGTCTACCATCATGCGTGGAAACGTGCGGAAGTCTGTCTCAGGTTAGGGGATGCAATTGAACACAACTGATTTTGTGTATGGAAGTGTTCCCACAACAAAATCAAAGAGCACTTTAACTCTGGTTATCATTAAAGTGGGAGTAGCAGTGCTAAGAAGAGTAGCTAGTTACTAGGGAGGGCTTTCCTTGTGTTTTTTTATAGAAGTGCTTTTAAACACAGAAATAGTGTGTTTTAGAAAGCAAATGTGAAATATCAGTGACTCTTTCATAAGTACAATTAGATATAAGAATATGAAAGTGAAAGTGGGGTTTTATACATAAGTGTGTCAGACAGCAAATGTGGGAAGTTGGCGATTGGAGTGTGGGCCCCCCATCTTAACTAGTCACTTCCTTGTTGGCATTTGATGAATTCCATTAACCATGACTCACATAAAACACAGGGATATTTTCAGGCAGCGGTAGCTGCCTGAATACTTAAATGTACAGCCACTCTTCATTATAGACAGGCGACTGCTGAAGCCCCAATTTTGCAAAAACCGCTTGACCTACATTTCTGAAAATTTAATCATGGCTGTAAATTGTGAGGACCATCATATCCACAAAGGTTGAAAAATATCCATCAGGAAAATAAAAAGTTATTGCAGCTTAAACGTTAATTGCTTGTGGTCAAAATTCATACTGGCCTCGTGCATTTGAATCATCAATATCTCCTCCCCGTGGAGGAGTTGAGCCCCCAAACTTCACAGGCTTTGAGAATGGGATCAACAA
>QEPC01011608.1:2012880-2079295 GCA_003113815.1 Sphenodon punctatus | reverse complement strand
ATATATATATATATATATATATATATACACACACACACACCAATCTTCTTTAGGAAATTGCCAACTGAACTGGCTCTAAGGTACACATCAAAATGCAGTGATAAGCACATACTGTCTTGTCTTGGTTATAATCTGTCATCCTTCCAGGATCACTTGCAAGATTGTGTGTAATAGAAGCCCTGAAGCTATAGAGCAGTAGTTCCGAAAATTTCTGCTTGTGTTATCCCTAATTTTGAGACAAATGTAATTCCGTGAAGCAGACAGCAACCAAAGACAAGCAAAGTATATCTATTATCAGTTAGGCTCATGACCCCTTCTGCATATGGTATGATCTCACTTGGGGTCGTGCCCCAGTTTGGGAGCTTCAGCTATAGAAAAATGGTTCCCAAACTTTTGAGGACCATATACACACTTCCTTTTGTCTGGAGTACTGATGCCCCCCCATATACTTTGTCTCATCATCCAGCACTCCCCGTGTTCTCCCTCTTCCCTTTCTCCCACTTGTTTCCATGGTCCCTGCCCCTCTTGCACCCTTGTTGGTTCTGCTGCTATCCTAATTCCTCTAGATTGGACTATTGTAATGCACTCTACGTGCGGCTACCCATGGTGATGGCTCGGAAAGTGCAGCTGATGCAAAATGCGGTGGCCCGTCTCATGGTGGGTCTGGGCCAACGGGAGCATATTACACTGGTGCTCTGTTTTCCACACTGGTTGCTGGTAGTTTTCTGGGCCCAATTCAAGGTGTTGGTCTTGGCCTATAAAGCCCTAAACAGACTAGGCCCTACCTACCTGTGGGACCACCTCACCCCCTGGTTTCTGGATCAGCCCCGTGGTCATCTGGGGGTGCTCTGCTCGAGGTCTCCCAAGTCTGTCGGAGGGCTACACAGGGGAAGGCATTGTCAGTGGCCGCACCACGGCTGTGGAACTCCCTTTCGGTTGAGGCCCAGCTGGCCCTGGATCTCCCCTCCTTTTGGAGAAGCTGTAAGATCTGGCTGTTCCGCCAGACATTAGGTGGAGGAGAAGGGTGATGGGGTGGGGGAAGTGAGTTAGGGTTGGTTATTTTAGATCCTCCTTTTATGTGTGTTTTTAGAACTACTGTTGTCTTTTTATGGATCGTAAGAAGCCCCAAGCTGCCTGAGCCAGGAGGGGTGGGGTAGTAAGAAATTTAAAATAAATAAATAAATAAATGAATAATTCAGAGTGACTGAACTGGGGAGATTTCCATAATGATGCTGGCCGTGACCACATCTTCTGGCAACAAATTCCACAACTTAATAGTGCATTGAGTGAAAAAATACTTGTTTTAAATCTGCTACTTGTTAGTTTCATGGGATGTCCCCTAGTTCTAGTACTATTTGAGAGGGTAAATAACCATTCCCTATTTACTCATTCCACACAACCCAAGATTTTATAAACTTCTGTCATATTCCCTCTCAGTCGTCTCTTCTCCAAAGAGAAGAGCCCTAACCTATTTAGCCTCTCTTCATAGGGAAGCTATTCCATACCCTTCCCCGCCCCCCTTCTCTGTACCTTTTATGTCTCTATTATATCTTTTTTTAGATGGGGTGACCAGCACTGTACACAGTATGATATTTTCAGTTTTATTCTCTATCCCTTTGTAAATAATTCCTAACATTCCATTTGCTTTTTTGACTGCTGCCACTCACTGAGCCGAGCATTTCAATGCATTTTCCACAATGACTCCAGGGTCCTTTTCCTGAGTGGTAACCCCTAGTTTAGAACCCACACATACATTTAGTTTAGATTATTTGGATTATCCAAACTATATGTATACATTATCCAAACTATATGTATACATTAATGTATACATTAACCAGTTCATTTGCGCCCCACCCCCATATAATCAATTCACGCTGCTCCCACCCATAACCATTTAATTTGTACATACATTTGTACAAACTATATGTATACATATAGTTATTTTTTCCCTATGTGCATCTCTTTCAACTTGCCCACATTAAATTTCATCTGCCATTTAGTTGTCCAGTCACCCAGGCTCATAAGATCCTCCTGCAGTTCTTCACAGTCTGCTTGTGTTCTAACTACCTTGAATAGCTTTGTGTCATCTGCAGGGCCGGCCCCAGGGTTTGTGAGGTCATGTGCGAAGTCTTGGTGCGGGGCCTGATTATGCTGCCCCACCTAATTATGCAAATGTATAAATTTACATAAAACTTACTCCCTCTGGACAGGAAAGATTCCCATTCTCCACCACTCCAAGCAACCATGGAGAAGCACGGCCCCCCAATGCTTCCCCCCCTCCCCCACTTCCCCAGCCGAGCATCGACCACTACTCCCCAGGAGTGGTTCCACTGCAGAGGCAGCCAAGCAGGCAGTAAAGCAGGCACAGAGAGACTAGCTGCATCCACTGCCTTACTGGGGAAGGGGGTGAGCTTAGCCAGTATGGCCTCCAGGGCCTGTTGCTTCTTGCTGCCGGTGCCGCCTGTGCCTTGTGCACGCATGCGGTGCGACCGGTCCAGAGGTGCTGCTATCACAAACACAAGATGAATGAATGTTTGTTTGTCTTCTCCCATGTCTCTCCCGCTGTCCCCTCTCCTTGTCTCCCCCTCCTTGTCTTTTAGATTGTAAGCCACAGGTAGGGACCGCAGCTGATTATATGTTCTGTACAGCGCCAGGTTGTTACTGGCGCTTTATAAATGTTTAATAATAATAATAATAAGATACCCAAAATGCAGCTAGCCTATTAAGCGCATTATGCCATGAAAAGAGACATATAACCAGTTCAGTTGTGCCCCCATGATCAGTTCATGCTGCCCCCACCCCATAACCAGTTCATTTGCACCCCACCCCCATATAATCAATTCACGCTGCCCCCACCCATAACCATTTAATTTGTGCCCACGGGGCAGCGTGAATTGATTATATGGAGGGTGCAAATGAACTGGTTATGGGGTGCGGGTTTAAAGACAGTATTCCTGTTGGCAATAACTTCACTAAGAAGAGTTAGTGAAATAGCAGCCATAATAATCTCAGAACCATATTTGCAGTTTTATTTTCCAAGACAGAATAGATATTGCTTTACATCCTAAATTTCTACCTAAGATAGTATAAGAAAGACAGTTGTGAGAATGTGGCCCTTTTTACACAGGCCTCTCCCAGCCATGAACACGCAGATTTGTGTGTGTTCATGGGTGGGGGAGCCCCGTGTGAATGACGCAGTACACGCGCCTATGGTGAGTGGGGGCACGTGCACGCCCGCCTAACACACATCCCCACTCACCCCCTAACTCATCCCAATGCAAGGAGCAACCGGGGGAAACGGTGGCTACTACGTGGGTGTGGATGAGTGGTGGGTGAGTGGGGATGTGTGTGCAGCCGTGTGCATGCCCCATTTATGCACTGGCGCACCCATAGACCCCTCACCTGGCGGAGCCATGTAAAAATATCATGTAAGGAGCCACTCGAAGACGAACAGAAGGTTGCTACCTTGCAAGCAAGGTTCTTTGAGATTGCTCCAAACATTCTCACAACACCCACCCTTCCAGCCCGGCATGGAATTCTTTTCTTATATTTCTAGAAAGTGTTGGAAGGAACTGTCATTCTGAGGGGAAGAGCACTTTTTATACTAGAGGAGCTCGAGACCATCATGTGGTCTATTATTTGAATAGGGTGAGCATGCACAACCCAGTTGTGAGAATGTTAGACGCCATCTCGAAGAACCTTCTTTACAAGGCTACAACCTTCTGATCAGCATATTGGGAGGAGCTGTTTGTAAACAAACAGCATTATCTCCCAGTCCAATGGTGTCCCCGCTGCTGCTGCTGCAGCATTAATAGGAGGGGGAGGCAGGTGAGGGATGGGGTCGGGAGCCAGGGAAGGAAGGAAGAAGAATTTATTGGGGGAGAAGCTGGCTGCAACCTGCTGCCCAGCCAGCCATGCAAGTGCAGGGCCCCAGCTGGCCGTGGGGCCATGTGCAGCTGCACATGTGGCACATGCCTGGGGTCGGCCCTGGCCATGGGGAAAAAGGCAAATGCTAGCTGACAGTGGCTCGCCCAAAAAGCATTCAGGAAGTGGTACCTCCTCTTTTCAAAGGGGGAAGATGTATGGCCCAGAGACTTAGGCCGCAGGGGGAGTGGAGGCTGGGATCTGAGTCTGAAGTGCAGTATTCTTTTGCTGCAGGAACTGGACCGGCTCCTGGAGGAACCATATGTCTGCGACCAGTTCTTGTATTGTTACCTGGGTTCCCTTCATGGTGGGTCATCCTGCAGGCTTATCATGCTGTAAGCCGGGGTCTAGAAGCTGGAGGGCACCAGCAAGGAAATCAAGTGGAGGCATAGCCAAGGTGTAGCTTAGGTCAAGAGAGGTGGTTGGTTAGCACAGGCATCAGCAAGGGATCAAGTGGAGGTGTAGTCAAGGTCAAGCTGGGTGGTCAGTTAGCATGGGCGTAGAAAAGGGATCAGGTGGAGGCATAGTCAAGATGGAGCATAGGTCAAGCTGGGTGGTCGGTTAGCGCAGGCATTGGCAAGGTTTAAGCAGATGAGGGCAGCAACAGTTAGGTGGAGGGCAGACGGCAGGTGCTATGCATGGAGCAGAAAGGGTTGAAGGGCAGCAGGAGGCAGAGGAAGGCTGTACTGGGAAGGGATGATTATTCCAAAGGGAAAAAAGGGTGTTATTGTAAATGAATTGCCAGCTAAGGGCATGAGCCTCCACCCATTAAAGTCAATGGCAAAACTGCCATGCCTTTAATAATGGTGGAGGATTGCCCTCAAAGTGGTTGGGACACATGCCAAGAAATCCAAAAGTATAACTAATGTTTTAAACACCATATTAAAATATGAGGCTTAGGGTGTGTAACAGGGCAGACAACGGGGCTGTCTGCCCTTTTAAGGGCTGGGTAGACAGCGGGACTGTCTGGCCCTTTAAGAAGGGCTGACCCAGGTGAGGGGGCAAGCCCAGGTCATGTGTGCAAAGAAAAGATATTTGAACAGACACCTGAGGGGTGGTAGGTGGGAGAATGGGCTTGCTGGTGGGCAGCATAGAGAGAGGAACCAGACCAGCGCAAGGCTTGCCTGGAAGCGGGCCTCAAGCTGGGGCTGGAAGCCAGGAGGGCTTGCCCCAAAGCCGCTGCCAGAGACAGAGAGCGAGAACAGAGACCGGAACACAGGGCTCGGCCAGGACAGGGGCTAGAACCGAGCCAAAGTTACAATTGCGAGTGGCCAGGAGATATAAGGCGCCAACTGAACAGGTTGCTCTGATTCTTTTTTGTTAGCTCCAGTTTTATCATCTGTTTTGAATTTTTTTGATCTGTTTTATGACAATTTGTTATTATATTTATATTTAATATCTTGTTACCCGCTCCGGGTAGCATCAAGTGGAGTCTCACAGGGGTCTGTCCTGGGTCCAGTCCTCTTCAACATTTCATTATTGATTTGGAGAAGTGAGTGGAGAGTATAGTCATCAAATTTGTAGATGACACAAAACAGGGAGGGGGGTTGTCAAACATTTTGGAGGACAGTAATAGAATACAAAATGATCAAGATAAACTAGAGTCCTGGGACAGACACCACAAACTGAGATTTAATAAAGACAAATGCAAAGTATTATGCATACGAACAAAAACCCATGAACAAATATAAAACGGGGTACAACTGGCTAGGCAGTAGAACTGCAGAGAAATATCTGGAAGTAATGGTGGACTGTCAACTGAACATGACTTGCTGTTACAAAAAAAGCAAATGCCATTTACGACTACATTAGCAGGTGGATTGTATCCAAGACATGGGAGGGGATGGTTCTGTTTTACTCAGCACTGACGAGACCTCTCCTGGAATGCTGTGTTCAGTTTAGGGCACCACACTTCAAGAAGGATGTTGACAAAAGCGGAGAGGATTCAGAGAAGAGCAGCTAAGATGGTAAAGGGGCAAAAATGCAAGCCATACAAGGAAAGGCTGAAAGAACTGGGGATGTTTAGCCTAGAGAGAAGAGTAAGGTGAACATGATAGTAGTTTCCAAATATCTAAAAGGATGCCACAAAAAAGATGACTGAACATTTGTTCTCCACTGTCACAGAAGAAGAAATGGGCTTAAATTGCTGTAAGGTAGATTTTGGTTAAATATTAGGAAGAACATCCCAACTGTAAGAACTGCTGAGCAATGGAATAGGTTGCCTATGGCAGTCATAGATTCTCCTTCTATGAATGTTTTTAAAGACCCTCTGGACAAGCATCTGTCTGCAATGCTGTACGTAGAGGATGCCCTGCCTTGGAGCAAGGAGATGGATGAGATGACCCTTGTGGTCCCTTCCAATCCTACAATTCTATGATGTGACAAAGTCTCCATTGGAGAACTCAGGCCTGATTTGCTGGGAAAGGATCATTAAGGGTGAAAATAAATGAGACGATAGCCTACGTTAGCACCCATCAGGAAAGTGCTCGCCTGCCTATCTATTAGGTGGTCGCCAGATGTTCGCCCGCACCCCTATGCAGCTCCCACTCATGGTGTAGTTGAAGGACATCACGGGTCCAGTGTGCAGGACAGGGCATGCTAATACACACCCACACATCTGCCTCCTGTTTATTAGGATCGCCCACAGCATTGTCCACATCCAGGTAGAGTCGCACCTAGTGCGGCTGCTAGAGAGCAATCAGCTGTGAAGCAGCTGCAAGAGGAGAGAGCGGGGGCAAGAGAAGGTCCTTCTGCATCCCTGCTCTCACCCTATTCCCTCTTACAGCCGCTTCACAACCGATCGCTCTCTCACAGCTGCCCAAGCACACACTCTCCTCTTGCAGCCGCTTCACAGCTAATTGCTGCTTGCATCCTCAGTTGGCTGTGAGAGAGCGATCAGTTGTGAAGCAGCTGCAAGAAGAGAGAGTAGAGTGGAGTTGCAGGAAGGACATTCTCTTGAAGCCACCCAAGCACACGAGCACTGCTGCAAGAGGAGAGAGCAATGGGAAGAGGGGTCATGGCCAGGGGAAGAAGCCTTCTCTGGCAGTGTCCCCACTTTCCATCAGAGCCAGGGCTGGGGAGAGGGAAAGTGCTGAGTGGCATCTCCAGTGGTGGCTACTGTTAGCAAATGAAATGCGGGCAGGGGGCTGCCCATGTATTAGCTCTACACATTAAAACAAGTGAGTGGGGGGTGAGTGGGGGCTGCACAGACTGAACATGGACTCCAGCGGGCTATCTGTCTAATTTATAAACACCCTTACACTCCCATTGGTGTAATTAGGTTGTTCCGTTACTCTTGATTTGTGAAACTCTTTTGCAGAGTTGCAGCTTTCAGGCAAGGAAAAGAAATTCCTTTTTCCAAATTGAAAAGCAACATGAGCTTCTGAGGATTTCCCCATGCTTCCTGCACATTCTATTTATAGAACCAATAACTAATTTACCATTTAAATGGTCATGGAAACTACAGAAAATGTCTTGGCAGCTGACAACATTCTTTAAAGTGATTCAGATTTCTCAAAAAACAAACATTTTCTTGATTTCCCTGAGTTGATATCATCTCAAAGTATTCCACTGATAGTTATAATTCCTTGTTAATATACAATCATTTTGTGCATTCACATTAGTCTTTTTTTTAAATTTGTGTGATTCTGATTGGAATTGGACAAAATATAGATAGTTCCAGTTTTTGATCAGAACGGGTGAGCTGGCCCATTATGATAAAAAACCGGAACCAGTGGAAGGTTCAAATTCACCGCTATTTGAAAAGTGACTTGCTAAAAATGCAAAAACTGATAACAACTTAATCAAGTACATCAGAAGCAGGAAGGCTGCTAGAGTATCAGTTGGACCATTAGACAACCAGGAGGTAAAAGGGACACTCAGGGAGGATAAGGCCTTTGCAGAGGAGCTAAATGAATTATTTGCTTCAGCCTTCATTGCAGAGGTCAGATGTTGGGGAAGATACCCATGCTGGGACTATTCTCTGCAGGCGAGGAATCTGAAGAACTGACACAAATCAACATGACTTTAGAAGAGGTTTTAGAGCAAATGACAAATTAAATAGTAACAAATTACCAGCACCTGATGATATTCACCCAAGAGTTCTGAAGGAACTCAAATATGAAATCACAGAACTACTATTGATATTTGTAACCTATTGCTAAAATCTGCTGCTGTACCAGAGGATTGGAGGGTAGCAAATATAACACCAGGATTTAAAAAAGGCTCCAGAGGTGACCCTGGAAACTACAGATTGGTGAGCCTGACGTCAGTGCCAGGCAAACTGATGAAGACAGTTGTGAACAACAGAACTATGGAGCATATTGATAAACATGACATAATGGGGAAGAGCCAACATGGTTTTTGCAAAGGGTAAGTCATATCTCATTATTCTATTGGAATTTTTTGAGGGTGTCAAGCATATGGATAAGGGTGAGCTGATTAATATAGTGTATCTGGATTTTCAGAAAGCATTAATAAGGTCGCTCACAAGAGACTCCTGAGGAAACTAAGTTGTCATGGCATAGGAGGCAGAGCCCTGCCATGAATCAGTAACTGGTCAAAGGACAGGAAATTGGAAAGACAAAATGGTTCGTTTTCACAATAAAATAAATAACCAGTGACTATATTCATTAATGACCTGAAAAAGGGAGCAAAGAGTGAGATGATCAAGTTTTCAGATGGCACAAAGTTATTCAAGACAATTAAGACTGAGGTGGACTGTGAGGAATTGCAGAAGGCTCTTCCAAGTCTCGGAGACAGGGCAACTAAGTGGCAAAAGAAATTCAATGTTGACAAGTGCAAAGTGATGTACATAGGAAAAAATAATCCTAACTATACAAACACAATGCTGGGTTCCAAATTAGGTGTTAATGTTCAGGTAAAGGATCTTGGCGTCATCGTGGACTGTTAATTGAAAACAGCTCAGTGTGCGGCATTGATCAAAATGTCAAACAGAAAATATCATAATGCATTTATACACATCTATGATGTGACCACATCTTGAATATTGTGTGCAGTTCTGGTCACACCATCTCAAAAAGATAGAGTAGAACTAGAAAAGGTGCAGAAAAGAGCAACAAAAATGATCAGGGGTATGAAACCGCTTCCGTATGAAGAAGGATAGGACTCTTCAGCTTGGAGAAGAGATGACTGAGCAGATATGACAGAAGATTATAAAATCATGAATGGAGTGGAATGAGCAAATAGGGATTTGTTATTTACCGTCTCAAATAATACCAGAACTAGGGGACACTCCATGAAACTAAGGGCGTTTTCAGACAGACATTTATCCTGGGACAATTGCTTTAATCCCAGGATGGCATGTCTGTCTGAACGCTGTCAACAGTGATTACTATCCTGGGATAACAAAAATATCAGGGTTTTATAAAACCAATTAGTTGGGGTTTATAAAATCCGGTTATTAAACTTTCCCTGGATAATTTAAATTAGTCTGGTCCATCTTTGTGGGATCAGTTTCAGAAAGTGATGCTGGCCGATGCCAAGGGGGTGCTGGAATCGGTTAGGGCCACATTTTGTGAATTAGATCCTTGCCAATCCTGGTTGGTGAAAGCCGCCAGGGAGATGTTGGGGCCGGTGCTGGTGAGTGTGATCGATGCCTCTCTCTGAGGGCAGGGTGCTGGGCTGCTTCAAGGAGATGGTGGTGCGGTCCCTGCTTAAGAAACCATCTTTAGATGTTGACGCACTCACTAGCTATCTGCCTGTCGCTAACCTTCTCTTTTTAGGGAAGGTTATTGAACGGGTGGTGGCCCAGCAACTCCAGGGCCATCTGGATGGCATCGGTTTCCTGGATCCTTTTCAATCAGGATTTCGACCAGACTATGGCACCAAGACTGCGTTGGTGGCCTTGGTGGATGACCTCCACCGAGAGATGGATTTGGGGCATTCAACATTACTTGTCCTGTTGGATCTCACAGCAGCATTTGATACAGTTGACCATGGGTTGCTGTTGAGGCAGCTGCGGGTCCTGGGGAGGGGGGGGGTCGGCAGGACTGTCCTAGGATGGTTCCACTCATTCCTCTCGGGGAGAAGCCAACGGGTGGTGCTGGTGGAAGAAACATCTAGCCCCCAGGATCTCGTATGTGGCGTACCGCAAGGTTCCATTCTGTCTCCATTGTTGTTTAATATTTATATGCAACCCCTGGGTGAAGTTGTGAGACGATTTGGTGTGGGTTGCCACCAGTATGCTGATAACACCCAGCTGTACCTCTCTTTTTCAGCAGACCCAGGTCCTGCAGCCTCAGTGCTTTCCCAGTGCCTGACAGCAGTGAGCGACTGGATGAGGCTGAGCAGACTGAGCCTGAACCCTGATAAGACAGAGATGATGTTGGTAGGTAGGGCAGCTGAGGTGATGGTCCCACTTGTGGAGGGGATCCACCCCCTGCTCGTCCCACAGGTGCAGAGTTTGGGGGTCTTGCTGGACTCTGCCTGGATTGTCAGGTGGCGGCAGTGGCAAAGGGAGCCTTTCACCAATTACATCTTGTGTGTAGGATCTGGCCATATGTCTCAAACTCCGACCTGTCCACCCTCATCCATGCATTCATCACCTCTAGGTTGGATTACTGCAACGCGTTCTACATGGGGCTGCCCTTGGTGACGGTTCGGAAGCTGCAGCTGGTGCAGAATGCTGCGGCCCACCTACTGATCAGGGTGGGCCGTAGGGAGCACATTACACCAGTGCTCCAGTCTCTGCACTGGTTGCCTATAGTGTTCCAGGCCCGATTCGAGGTGCTGGTGTTGACCTTTAAAGCCCTACATGGCCTGGGCCTCTCCTACCTGCAAGACCACCTCACTCCCCGAGACCTGGAACGATCTCTGCGAACTGCCGGGGGCACCCTCCTGGAGGCCCACCTGGTAAACTGGGGGGGCCACGATGGAGAGGGCATTCTCGGTGGTTGCACCGCGGCTGTGGAACTCCCTCCCAGAGGTGGCTTGCCTGGCCCCCAGCTTGTTGGCCTTCTGCCGGGCCTGTAAGGCCCGACTGTTCATCCAGGCATTTTTTTGGGAGGTGGGGTGGATGGGGTAAAGGATAGGGATTTTGAGCCAGTGGGTCATATCTCTTTTTATTGTATTTATTGCTTTTGTAACCCCCCCTCCTTTTTGTATATTTTTATCGGTTTTAAATTATGTAAGTTGTTCCAAGCTGCCGTGAGGCTGGATGGGGCGGGGTAGAAATGACTAAATAAATAAATAAATAAATAAATGTCTGAACAACTATCCCGGGATAGTCACTATCCCGGTGACTAGCGCCACAGAGTCCAACAGCAAGACCTGACAGACTGTCTAGGCATTTTCTGCCTCTATGGTATCTAGGAGCACATGACTATGGGGTGATCGTATTATCACCATCATTGTTCCACAATTCATTGCAGAGCACCAAGTTTAAATACCCGCAGAACAAAGGGATGAGTTTCTATTTTCTTCAACTCAGAAATAAAACAAAAATGAAGAAAATCAGATTTTTTTTCAATCTTAGAAATCAGTGCATTGAGCACCGACAAAAAGCACACTATGGGGATTGAAATTCATCCAAGAGACTCTAATCACCGGGATAAAACCAGTGTGCTGTTCACATGGCTATCCCAGAATAAAGTTATCCAGGAATAGAAATGTCCATGTAAACAGGTACCACTTTGTTAGCCCAGGATAATAATCATTGAAGATTATTCTAATTATCCCAGGTTAGTTTGTCTGACTGAAAACACCCCAACTGGCAGCAGATATAAAATAAAGTCGTTTTCTTACTCAGTGCACAATTAACTTGTGGAATTTGTTGCCTGAGGTCAAGGTCAGTAGCATATCTGGATGTACAAAAATGATTGGATACATTTCTTGGAGGATAGGTCCATTAATGGCTATTAGCCAAGTAGGTTGGGAGACGTAACCTCTAATTGTCCGGAGCTGGGAGTGAGCAGCAGGGAATAGATCACTGTGTTATGGCCTGCTAAGTACTTCTCCAAAGCGACCAAAAGTGGCCACAGGATGCTGGACTCGATGGGCCATTGGTATGATTCAGTATGGCACTTCTTAACTATTTTATGTGTACTTTGTGAGTGTGTGACATCTGTACGCCATATGAATAAACAGATGCAAATATGAACTTGTCACCAGCCAGACTATAGTATTTGAACGTTTGCAGAATATTAAGGACTGCCAATACTTTAATTAAATGCCACTGCTATAAGAAGTAATAATCTTTCATTTTCCCCCCCAATAATATCCCCATCTGACTTTTTAATTTGTCTCAACCAGCATGGAGCATTAGTTTGATTTAACCAATAAATCCTCCTAGTCCAGTTAGTCCTTAATCTGCAGGAGAATTAATGGAATGGTGCTCCTGTGCTGGAAGATGAAATTTTACTTTACATCCCTTCAATCTTTCATAATGTGCGGCTTGGAACTTTGCAGGGATTTATTTGAGTGGAGTTTTACTCAGTTAAGCCAATGATAATGGAGTATGCTTGTACAAACAGTAGTTACAGAAATTACATCCAAATTGAGTACAAAGTCTATCCCCAGTTTTTAAAAGGCTGCATTGACTTGTAGTATAAATGGGGTGTGATGTGAATCCTGGATCCAGATTTGAGTAGTCACATGGGCCTGTTGAAAGTGGGGTTAATAAATTATGGGGAGCTATCCCCGTGTAGATACAAGACATCCGGTCCCGAAAGATGATCTTTCTGAGGCAGTCCCTCTGGGGTACAGTGGTTTTGCACTTTGTCATACATGCCACAATCAGCACTTAAATAATATGGGTCTATTGATACATAATATACATTATATTGATGTATAACTGTAGTAGGTGAAAGAAATACAAAAAGGCATATAATTATATATATTATAAGAGCTATAGACAATTGAGGTGGAGGTCTAGAGAAAGTGTGTTTCAGCTAGAATGGGAGATGGATGGTTCTGATTGTAACCTGGGAAATGGAAAACCCAGGTTGCTTAGCAACCTGCTCCTCAAAGCACTCTGCCAGCACAAACCCCCTTGATGTGAATAAGGACTTGTGCCAAGAGATCTTTTGATGGTCAGGCTGCAAGTCCATCCCTTGCAACACCCTTGTGAGGTTAAAAAAGTTCTATTTATCCTTATTTTACAGGAAAGAAAATTGAGGAATAAGAAAAAAAAAAATGGAGGGATAAGAAAACGAGAGGGCCACTGGCTTCAAACCTACGTTTAGTGTGAAAACAAATACAGCGATTTACTTCACCAAACAAGCTTGAGTTGAAGTTAGAATCAGGTTGTGCATGATTATGCCTAACTCTAAACCCTACAATTTAATTTGCAGCATAAACGGAGCGCACCTGTTCTACATTGTCAGTCATTACATACTAAGATTTTCTAAGGATGTCAACAAATGAGATGTTAGCAAGCTAACCAGGTGGGTGTCCACTTGCCCATTTATTAGGTGTTTTTCCCCACTGGACACAGGGCCACCACCCACTGGACCCACTCACAGTATGGTCTCAGAGAATGTGGAGCCTGCTGTGAGGGTAAATGCTGGCTAATATGGGCTAATGTGCACCCACGTCCCATCAATTAGGTTGCATGCAGTACCTCCGCATGTCCAGATCTGCCAGCACCATAGAGTTGTGGGTGGAAATCCTAGAGCGTCAGAGGAGTGACCAATGGGGGTGGGAATCATACTCCTTAGGGTAAAAGCAAATGAAGCACAGACCGGACCCAGACTGTAGCAGGCTAGTGTTTCGCTTGTTTTTACCCTAAGGAGAATGATTCCCACCCCCATTCCACTCACTCATCAGAAAAGTGCTTCAGGGAAGAAGACTCTGTTTTAAAATGTTTGATTTTTAATTGGATTTGTACATCACTAGAAAAGTGCTGACTGCATTCTTGTTGATTTCCTCTAGTCATATTAATATGCGATTCCTTCTCAGACTGGAATATTCTATTTTCATGACACCTTAAATCAGTCTTTTTTTTTTAAAAAAAAGAATGTGTTGTAGTAGTTAAAAAAAAGGCTTCCATTAATGCCTCAATCAAATTATATCTACAGAGATATGATTAACTATGACTGGTGAACAATCTGAATGGCCTGTCTTTTATAATTACCTCTTCAATACATCTACTTCAGACTACATTTGATGCTTTAAGTAATTTGTAAATGGAATGTATTTTCTAAGTGAGATACCAATTGCATTTCTTTTATTCTAGGCTTTCTTTAGAAAATGGAAAGGCATAAGCAGAGAAGCTTTTAGAACCTTATACTTGAAATGAGTGTGATTTCACTTATGAACAAAGAGTGGAAGGACAAATTTAGCTTTAGCTTTTAAAAAACCCACAAAAATGTGAAGTGCTTGGTAGCGATACACCTAGGGCTTGATCCTGCCCTGGATATACATTTTAGCTTTTGACACAGGCAAAATGGTGTCAATTCAGAACGCAAACTTGTGGACCCATGCACAAAAGCAAATTGTACAAGCTAAACAGCATCCAGGATTGAGTCCCTAGAGTAATACTCAATTGTTTTGCCTGTACTACTAGCAGGTACTACAATCCGCAGCACACTAATAGAAATGCAAGGCATGGGATTTACTTGTTTGACAAACAGCCATGATCATAAAACACATTTTTCCAGTGCAATTCACCTTGTATTTCATAGTACCCCAAAGCAAATGTCACGCAAAATAGCAAGGTTCTCTGGCATGTGGGCAGTCCCTGCAAATAAGTTATTTTTATGCAAGCAGTCAAAAGGGAGCATGGACACTTTAGTATGGAGACAAGAGATTCAGTGTTTACTAGTCTTGAGCACCAATGCGAGTTCCATTTGCTTCAACTGGAATTATGTTGGGGCTAGGCTGTTTGGTGACTTTGCTATCAATCTTTATTGTTTTCTGCTCCAATTTCTAACTAGGCTGTTATATAAAAGTCCAATTTGGAAAGGGATATGGAGAATAAAACAATTGTTTAATGGCATTTGGCAATATAGGAAAATATATATTCTTGTCCACCCATACAGTTAGTTGGCTAAAAAATAATAGTGAAAGTCCAGAAGACCTAAGGTGTTTTCAGACAACTGCCTCCCCACTCAGTACCCGCGGTGCCTGTGTGAAAACCCCACTGGCTTCTATGTGACGATTTCAAAGTGTTTATCATCATGACTTATGAATTATTATTTATGACAGGGTTAATGTACATAGGGGGCAGCCAGATGGTCTACCCAGACTTTATCCCTATGCTACCCTGTGTAAGGTAGTTGGGCCCATCACACTGTGGGTGGGGAGAGCCCACAAAGGGAGTTGGGCACACAAGTAGCTGTTGGGGGGGGGGGGGCAGAGGAGGGGCCCTCCCACCTGACAGCTGATAGGAAAGGGGAGCCTGGGAAGAGCATGCACCCTCTTCCCAGGCTCCCCCTCCCCATATCAGCTGTCAGGTGGGTGAACTGGCGTGACTGACAGGCGCTAGCACCCATTGCACACGGCTCCAGGGTTGCCCTGAGCAAGGTGGGGCAAGTGCACCTGGCCACATTCGGAGGTTTGGGGTAAGGTGTCATCAATATGCTGATGACACTCAGCTCTACCTCTCTTTTTCGTCTGACCCAGGTCCTGCAGTCTCAATACTTACCCAATGCCTGGCTGCTGTTGGGAACTGGATGAGGGTAAGCTGACTGAAGTTGAATCCTGTCAAGACTGAAGTGATTATGCGAACCAGAGGGGTCTGGCCACTTCTGGTTCGCAGCTTTGGAGTGCTTTTGGATCCCTCACTGCGCCTGGATTGTGAGGTGGTGGTGGGTAGCAGTGATCCTGGCTGCAGTGGCAGCAATCTGGAGGCTGAATCCTGAGGCCTCCTGGGGCTTAGGCCAGCTGAGCGGGTTCATGTACAGATGCACAGGTTCTGGCTGGGTGCAGATACACCTGGGTGGCCTGCATATGTGTACCATGCACCTGGCTGGCTGATCTAGGTTCCCATACTGATGCTGCCACTGCTGCCGTGTCATTGCCACAACACCACTGTTGCCAATCTCCTCCCTCCCATAGACTGCAGGTAAGCAGAGGAAACAGGGGCTTCTTTACTACCTGTGGATACTTGTCCAGGTAGGCAGGCAGGTACTCTGTGGGCACCCAAAGGGATGCCCACATGCCTGAGCAGATATCCACAGGTAGTAAACTCATTACTCGCTTTAGCTTTAATTAAGTAAATCTTTTCCCCATGAGAAATCCGAGTAGCTGAGCTCCACTGTATGTCTCTGTAAGGTATTTACTTTGTCCCATTACCACAACACCTTTGGTGAGGAGAAATTAGGCAAAGAAAAATTAAGTAGCTTTCTCAGTGTCACATAGGAAGTAGAACACTGAACCCCAGATCTCTCAAGTTTCAGGCTAGCATCCCAACCACCCGACCATTCAATTTCTCTCCATATGGATGTGGTGGATCCCATGAAGACTATGGGGGAGGAAGGAAAGACTACTGTTGTGAAACTGCACTTGAATTTATAGGACTGCAGTCAGCTCCTGCTCCCCTTGTGTCTTTGGCTGGTGCATCTGCGAAGCACCAAACCCATCGGCTTTTTTCACACCTCCCACACACCATATCCTCAAGCACAGGGATGTGCAGGAAGTCTGCAAAAGGAAGGCTTCCACAACAGGCAAAAGGCGTAGACACATACAAAGCTCCATAGGCTCTTTCCTTTCTTGCACATCAGAACCTGCTCTGTGCCAGCGTGTGTAAAAGCATGGATGAGAGGGTACCTACTTGATTCAAGATGCCTGACATACCAAAGAGAGCAGGTGATGTGTTGTAAGTCATATTCCCATTTTTCAAAAGAGGAGGGCTAAGGAATACAATATTAGCTGACTTCCCTGCACTCAACCACTTAGCCAGTATGAGAGATGCCTTTGGCAGCGAGTGCACCTTTAATTCCTACCAGTCTAGAGAATCTCTCTATATAAACCATCTCCAGCTGTTACAAGTAGACTATTCTAATGCAATAGTAAGAATTGTCCAACACAAAATTCTGCAGCCCTCTTTAGGCAATCAGTACAGGAAGCTCAATATCTGTGCAAATGAGATCAAGGGATATGTTCTAATATTTTTGAGAGTAAATCCAATTAATGTCTGTTTACCTCTGTAACCTACATTTGCCCTACAGTCATTCTTAAATGAACAACAAAGATTTATTCTTAAAATCACAAAGGGAATCTCATCGCCAATATTCTGCTCACATGACACACACAAGGGATGCATTTTTCAACGACCTCCTCTACAGTAGCCCCACGGAAGTAACAAACCTCCATTATTAACAATTTGTGCCCTGCAGAAAGCAACAGAGCAACAGAATGTCATAACCAAGCTCTCTCATTCACATGACAAATCTAAATGTTGCCCTTAAAATGTGGTTCTTTTGCAGCTGTAGAACATAGGATGTAGCTACTGACCAGTTGATGTTTTGCTTACAAATTAGTTTGTACTAAGACCCTGGTTTAGCAAAGCATGCCCAATCAGTATTTACGCATTAACTTCAAGCATATAGTTAAATCCCATTGATCTTAATGGGTGTTCATTTCTTCAAGAGCTTTGCTTAATCATGTCCTAAAAGTGGAATTTGAATTGATTATTTTGTAGATATGAAAGAGAGATATCTGGATATGTACAAACTAAAATGGTGAGCTGGGAAGCCAGATCCTGCCATGAATATATGTGCTGACCATTCATGATGAAATATGAATGAAAATGATACTATTTTCTTTGCTTCTATGCACTACTTGGTGATTCCACTAAAAGTAACTGCTAATGAAGACTTCTGAAAACTCTTTGTAGAACAAGAATAAATATCTCCCCAGCAAACCAATTTGTAGGAGAAGCTTGTGTGGAGAAGTAATTTAATGAAATCAGGGGGTAGATAAGTTGACAACAATACAAACTAAAAAGTCTAAATTTCTGATTGTTTACAGCTAGGTAGTTTAAACTGCGTGTGCTATGCTTAGGGGCGTGCAATTTATTTTGGAGCTCCATTCGTTTTAGTAATTAAGAACACCAAAATGAATGAATAATCAAATGATAATAATTTGCTTTCATTCATTTTCATATAAAACTTAATTTTTTAAAATAAATAAAATCGCTGCACATGCACAAAATGGCCAACAGACCATTCTGCGCATGCACGCCTTTTTCCAAAATGGCAGCGGCATCATCACCGCCATTTTGGAAAAGGGCAGCCAGTCTGTGCATGCGGAGTAGCCGGTTTGTACATGTGTGGTCCAAATGCCCTTTTTCAAAATGGCAGCAACGCTGCCACTGCTATTTTGGACAAGGGTACACATGCGTAGAATGGTGCCGCAGCCATTTTTCACATGTGCAGTGATTTTAATTTTTTAATTTATTTTAATTTAATTTTTTTAATTTAAATTATGAAAACGGGTTTAATGAAAACTTGAAAATGAAGAATTTTCAAAAACAAAACCTAAAACAAACGGGGTGTCTTCTGCAGACTTCTGGTTATGCTCAGCAAGGGGGCTTTGAGTCCTTGGGGTAGAGAGAAAATCACCAGGACCAGAGAAAAACACAGTCTTCCTGATTTTACAATTCATTTAAAAAAGAAATATGTCATGTTCTATGAATGAACAATTTAGATGTTTAGGGAGGGATAATCGCTCCTCCATCTCAGCAAATATCTCCCCTTTCAAGTTTCCTTCATAAATGTAAGTGTTTACAGCTCACTTCAAAAGCCTCCAAGATGGAAGCACCTTGAGGGTGGATTAAATGGATTCACAAAGCTAAATCTTTGAAAAGAGAAAACTTTTAATGGTGAAGTCAGTCTAATATTTCTCTTTCTAGACAGGGATGTAATACCGTGGGAATGCTGAGAAACTGACAGGAAAACCGCAACTTGCACTGAAATGTTAAGTGTTTGAAACAGCTGTTTAGAGAATAACTATTTTGCTTGCATAGAACAGAGGATAACGCCATAAGTAAGATTCCCCTCCACAAAGATTGGGTTAGAAAGTTCACCACCTGAGGCCAGGGCTGTATTTAGGATTTTAGCATCCTTAAGTAACTCAGGCTGCTGCTCCCACTCCCAGCCCCAGCTCTGGTGCATGTGCAGGCTGTTGTTGGAGGCAGGGAGGGAGATAATGGCAGCATAGAAGCAGAGTCTCTTCCTCTGCGCTTGGCACCACTGCAGAGCATGTTTGTTGGGGGCGAAATGAACAGGGTGCCCCCCTCCAGGATGAGGGCAGTGCGCATGAGGCAGTGCGGTGGTGGTGGTGGCAGGGAGGGGGGCTCCATGACTGAGCAGGCGTGGGCTGATAATAGAAGGGCCTAGGGCTGAAACGAGAATGCAACTGCATTCTTGCAAGAAAGGGCGAGATTCTCATAACCGTGGCGAGATCTCACACATTCTAAGCAGGGTTTTTGAGAATCTCACAACCCCCCCAAATGTGTTGCCCTCCTCAAAAAAACCCCCATCAAGCTGCCCTAGGCAGGTGCCTGTGTTGCCCGCCCCTATGTCCAGTCCTGCCTGAGGCACCATATTTGGAGAGAAATAATAATGAATGCAATATAACCAAACAGTTCCAATTTGGAAGAAACATGGCTTTAAAACCTGACTTCATTAATATTGATCACAAAGCACTCCCAATTGAGTTCAGGATTTCAGCAATGGACTAGAGTATGTGATAGAATCATCACTAGGGTACTCTCAGGGTACAATCATCCACCATTAATGTCGGTGGGAGCCAAGCCAAATCTATGACAGTGGTTCTCAAACTGGGAGGCTGCCCCCCCGAGAACCACATTTGGCAAACTACCACCTGAGGGAATGCCTACCAGGACAGTGGAAGCCGGAGGCTGGGACCGCTGGAATGTGCTGCCTGTTTTTTGTGTGTTGTGGGGCTTGGGATGCTGGAACCCAGCATGGAGACTTTGGCTGGGACTAGTAGTTCCCCGTGTGGCATGTGAGCTCTCATCCACAGGGATTATATTGCCACCTCTCACTTGCAGGGCTGTCAGCATATCCGGAGAGGCAGGGCATTTAAACGCTCCTGCTGTCTGCGGCTGTGCCGCAGGCGTGCGCCAAAGGGCGTCGTGCCGAAGGGCGCGCCCTTGTGCATGTGGCCTTAGGTGCAGGCTGGAGGGCAGCTGGTTTCTGGCTTATAGTCGCTTGGTCTTTTAAGCTCCTGTCCTCCTAGGCTAGAAGCAGGAGCGCTGCTAGCAAGATACCGAAGGTGCTAAATTATTTTGCTGTGTATGTGGCTGAGCGGGTCTGTAACAACAGTGCCCCACTTCCAGCTCATTGCCTAGAGGGCTCTTCAGCTCCTGTTTTGTCTCAATAGGTGCCCCATTTCCTTTGTCATGACTAGGAAAAGGAGTCGCCAAGGAGCAGATCCCTGGAGGGACCAATCTACCTCCAAGCAGCTTTGGCTGGATTCCTTTTTGTTACCCTCGGGGGGGGTGGGGCGGGTATTAGGGGGCGAGATCCAAGTGTCCATCTGCCTCTGTTGAACCCTCCCCCCTCCTTAACACATTTAAGAATGGGGAGCCCTAGGCTTGGCAATCGAAGTTCCCTAGTTTTTCCTCCCTCTGGTGTCTCTTGCAGGTCTAATCTATTGTGTACAAGCTAGGAAATTTCTTTTTGCTTTAACGGCTCCAAGTTTGTGGAAAAGCCTTGTCCCTCCTTCCAGGAACTGCTGGGTAACCAGTGTTTTCTTATTGCCAACTTAACAAAGAAACTCTTAATACAGCTGAAGGGTATAGCGAGGGTGCTAGAAGCCCCCAAATTCCAGCTGCAGGTGTTGTCCAATTATATTACGGAATTAGGGGCAGCCAACCAGACATTGCACACTGCCCGTCAGGGGCCGCCCCGCAGTGGGGCTTGGGCACAGTGGGGCTTGGGCACAGTGTCCTCTTTTGACTTGCGAGAGCCCGGGGAGTCAGGGTGGCAGAGGTCTTATGACCTCCATAGCCCCGCCCACCATAGGGATTTAAATATAGATAAGCGAGCAGTTTTAATTAGAGTACATCTGCTACCTAATGGCGCATTTTCAGCATGGAAGTCCAAGATGGCTATCCATCAGCACATTTCATTTATATTGGGCCAAAACTTACCAGTTTGGCAGATTAGATTCTTTCAAATATTACCTGCCCCAAGAAATATGCAATGCCTTGTAGTATACCTTCCTCTGAGGCAGTAGCCAACAGATTGTTTGCAAATGCGAGTCTTTTTGGGTCATGGGGGTTTCATCTTGGGGAGGTATTTATTGATACCACTAGACAGTCAACAGTAACGAGTAGTTCTCGCATAAATAGTCCAGAGGGCCGGTCCCTCCCAGGACCTAAACATAGCTTTTGCCCCAAGCAAGGGAGGGTACCAGTGAGTGACCGGAGCAAATCTCAACGAGTTGGGAATTGTGGTCAGGCCCCAATATGTGCCAGGCTATTGAGGCTGACAATGCCAGATACCTAACCAGCAGTTGTTTCCCCACCTTCTTCTAAGCTAGCTGACCTGGGACCCCAGCAGGTAGTGTCCCAGGCTGTGCTTGAGCCCCTTTCAACAGTTGTTGATATGATGGACTTTGATGGTCCCGTCCCTGGGACCATCTCTTGGGGCCGGGGAAGAGATGCAGCAACCCGTATTAGTTAATGTGGCTAACTCTAATCAGGCTCCCCCGACGCTGAGTATAGGTGCCTCAGTGGTCAGGGATCCTTCCACGGACCATGTAGCAGGGAATCTACCTAGTGTGGAGGCCCAGCCCAATACCTGATGATTTCATTCACAGGGTCCCCATCAGCTTTTTCTTTGCTCTTGGAATACTTCAGGTTGGGCGCGCCATCTTAATAATCCAGTTTTTAGGGCTTTTTTGAATAGCTTCCATATCATTCTCCTTCAGGAAACGTGGGCCATGGACCCGTTAGTCCTGGAGCAATATACAAGCTTTGATGTTTCAGCAACGGCTTCTAATACCAGGGCCCATCCATCAGGAAGCTTGGGCTGCCTCATCGCTAATTGTTTAAAGCTTTCTGTAATAGCGGTGATGCGGCATCCCCCCTGTTTTGGGGGGATAGTTTTGCAGTTTGCTGGGCATACTTTCTCTCTGGCAACAGTGTATATTCCACCCTCAAATGCCATTTCCTACTATCCAAAGTTCCAGGGAGAGGCCCTGGAAGAGATTACAACTCTTTACCCTTATGGGAAGGTAATGCTCACAGGGGATTTTAATGCCCGTTTAGGCCAGGGAGATGAATTATTTCCCCCTTTTTGTGAGTATATTATGCTCCCTGCTTATGGTCTTCACTCCAGGTGCTCTAAAGATAGGATTCAGAATAGTTCAGGTATTCTATTTGGTAATTTGCTGATGAAGCACTCACTTTTTATACTGAATGGTTCTGGATTTGCAGACAGTCGGGGTGAATTCACTTTCTTAGGCCCGTCAGGGGTGAGTGTGGTTGACTATATTGCCACCTCCGCCGACAGTCTAAGTTTGGTCAAAAAAAATTCTGTCAGTGGATGCTTTTCCAGTGACCATCTCCCTCTGCGGCTTTCTCTTGAGCTGTCGGGATGTGAAAGTTTGTATCCCACGGTGGGGTCTCCGCCTGGAGAGAGGGACAAGCACCATTCGATCAAATGGACTCCCTCCATGATGCAGGCATTGGAATTCTTTTTGTCCGGGGTCCAGGTTATTGATCTGAGATCCATTGTCCTGGGTAGGGTGGATGACCTGGAGGTAATTTGCGCATTTGCGGCTCTCACCTGCAGTATCCATAACTTTCTGGCTTCCAAATCCCTGCGTGGGTCTAGAGCAAGATCAAAGCCCCCGAGCAATCAAGACTAGCTTGATTCTGATTGCTACAAAGCAAAGAAAAATGTTGAGCATTTATATGGGCAATATCAGACGGTCACAACTTCAATTATCCTTCCCCAGTTTTCTCTTGCTAAATCAGAGTACAAGAAATTAATTCAAAGCAAGAAATCTAGTGATTGGGATAAATATTGGGCCACCTTGATACAAGTGGCGGAGGGTGGGGATAGCAAGACGTTTTGGGGCATGCCATGGTTAATAGATTGGTGAGGAAAGAGGCAGGTTATTTGCCCCCAGCAGCCTCTACCCAGACATGGATTGATAATTTTTGGCATATATATGCCGAGGATGAAGTAGTGGGCCCAGTTGACAGGAGTCTTTTGCCATTATCGGTGGAGCTTGCTTCTTTTCAAGCATGGCCCCCTGTCTCGGACCAGGAGATAAGAGCTTCTTATCGACTCATGTAGAAATGGCAAGGCGCCGGGACCAGATCTTATCACTATAGATTGCATTAAGCAGTTTAGGGCTTGGTGGGTATCCCAGCTCTCAGCTCTTTTCACAGCCATAAATAACACAGGTCAAATGCCTGCTATTTGGGCAAAAGCTGTGATAGTCCCTATATACAAGAACGGGGACAGAGGTGATCCCTTCAATTATAGGCCCATAAGTCCTTTGTGCTCCATTATTAAGATCTATGGTAAACAGCTGCTGAACAAGCTTAGTGCTTGGGTGGAAGACAAGCATATACTGCATCCCGAAAAAGCAGGGTTCCAGAAAGGCCATTCTACGGTTGAGCATTGTCTTATGTTACAACATCTAGTAGAGAAATATTGCAAAGCAAATGGGAATTTTTTTGTTGCATTTCTGGATCTCAAATCTGCGTTTGATACGGTGAACGGAAACTTTTATGGGATAAGTTAGTGCAGTTATCAATTGATAGTAGGCTTTTGTATTTATTACAACGGCTATCCTCTGACTCTACACTGCCGGTTAAGTATGGCAACCAGGGCTGCCTAATCGACCAAATTCCAACTTTTTTAGGGGTTAGGCAGGGCTGTGTCCTTGCTCCCCTATTATTTAATTTGTTCATTAATGATGTGGTTCCCTTGCTAGCGCAGCCCAAGTTCTTTCCACCCAAGACGGCATCCCATCCTCTTGGATGCCTACTGTACGCAGACGATATAGCCATTTTGTCGCAGACACGAGTGGGCCTTAACAGGCAACTTGATTGTTTTTGCTAACTATTGTTTGGCTAACAAGTTAACCATCAACTATGACAAGTCTAAAGTCATAGTATTCTCCCATGGGAGGAAGTCTCATAAATGGTTTATTAAGGATAATCAAGTTCAACAAGTGAGCTCCTTTAAGTATCTGGGTCTGCATTTTAGGGCTTCTGGTGGCTGGGCTTTTCATCTTCAGAGGGTGCTTCCTGTGGCAAGGGGATCGGCCCATACTATCTTGAAGTTATTCGGGGTCTCTGGGCGGAATGCGCTTGGCTCTGCAATTAGAGTGTTCAACAGCAAAACCCGTGCCCAGTTTCTCTTTGGAGTGGAATTATGGGCACCACTTATTAGCCCAAAATACAGTTTAAACAGTGACAGTTTAAACAATCCAAATTCTTGAAAAATCTAAGTAGGACCCCAAATGGTACTCCTATAGCAGCAATTCAGATTGAACTGGGGCAAAGCAGCTGGGTAGAAGTGTCCTGGGGGCTTGTCCTCAGATTCTGGCTGAGGCTTAAGAATTCCCGCTCCACAGGGTTTGTGAAATTTTGGATGGATGACTCTCATAAAGCCAATGGAACAGTGCAATAGAGACTTTTTTTGGTCAAAACTGGGCTTTTTGTTTGAATATTTTGAGGGAAGGGATTTGTGTGCGGTCATGGCAGAACTTCTTCGAAGGTATAGGGATATAGCCAGGCAAGAAGAAGTGGCAAAAATAAGAGCCTTTCCCCACATATTCAGGCAGGATTTCTATCTTGTAATCCGGGTTGGACGGAGCATAATTTATTGCATTTAGCTCTGTCGGACTTGTACCCAGAGATCACCCAGATGGTTGCGAAATTCTTAACGAAGGCCCTCCTTGCTCGCCAGAACTTTCTTCAATTCAAACCTATTCTAGTCTCCCCAGAGGAGAGTTGAGTGGTTACCTTCTAGCACAGTTGGACCCCATTGAGGAGCTGGGATGATTGGGATTGCACAATTAGTTGTTTGGGGTTTTATTATTTTGAACTGGAGGTTTTTTTTTATAGAGAGAGACTCGGGGGGGAAAGGCCTGGGGTTTTTCTCGGTGCATTGTTGGCATTGATGTTATTTTTCTCGGGTACCAGGCCTTTGTTTGTTTGTTAATTTTATGTATAGTAAGGATGGTTCTAATATGCTCTCATTTAAATATATATATATATGGTAAATTGTTATACTCTTCATATTTTTATGATGTAGGACACTTTTTTTTCTCATTGTACTTTATCTTATTTTTTTATATTTTTTGCAATAGCCTAGTGCTACGCATAATAAACAATTCATTCATTCAACTATCACCTCCACACTCACTAAGCCAGGAGGAATCTCTAAAACAATGGCGTGACAAAAGAGAGAGAGTCAGAGAACAAGTGGGAGAGAGAAGGGAAGCAACAGAAGGGGAGAAACAGGGAGTGGGGGGAGAGAAAGAGAGGGAGCAAAGTATGTGTGTGTGTCAGAGGGAGGGGGCCCAACTCCTACAGATCAGTGGAACTCAGGGCCTGGTTCACAAAAGTCTGAGAACCCTGACTGGTCTATGGACTGCTAAGCTTAAAAAACAAACTAAACAGAGGTGGTTTCTGCTGTGGCACTAAACATCTTTTGGCTTGATCACATGAACACTTATAGTGAAGTAATCAGCTTTTAACTCACTTTAGCTTTCCTTAATTTGTTCACAGGAACACATGTGAAAACAGACATGCACTTTAACTGCTTTAACATTTCTTATGCTTGTTACAGGGCTGTATTGGCGCTCTATACAGCTCTGCAACATGCATAAGGAATGTTAAAGTGGTGTTCAGGTGCATGTCTGTTTTCACCCACTGTTTACAGTAGGGCTGAAATAAGTACTCGAGCCCCTCGAGAATCTTGCGAGAATTGGCAGTCTCATCCCCATTCTCACCGAGATTCTAGAACGGCCCCCCAAATAGTCTGTGCATGCGCAGGTCCCCCAGTGGCCATTTTGCACATTTACAAACTACCCCCAGTGGCCATTTTGTGTATGTATAGAGCTTTTCTCTCTCTCTCTCTCTCATCTTGCGAGATTTTCAAGAATCTCAAACAACGTTCTGCACATGTGCAAAATGGCCACTGGGGCCCACACATGCACAGAACTTTTTTTGAGGTTTTTGAGAATCTCACAAGATTCTCAAAAGCTCTGCCTAGAATGTGCAAGATCTCACTGGGGATCGTTCTTGCAAGAATGTGATTGCATTCTCGTTTCAGCCCTAGTTTAAAGCAAAGTAGGGGGAGGTTTCCCCTTATCAAGAGATATGTACTCTTGCTTAAAGAGGAATACATAGTTAGAAGTACCTTACCCACAGGGATAAGTGAGCAAGGAAAGAGTGCTACCCGAAGTGCACTAAAGGTCCCATGTTCCCTGTGGTTTCCCCACTGCCCCCATGGGGAAAATGCCCGCTTAAGGTATTTCACACCTAACACTTAAGGTACGCTGAAGTGTTAGGTGTGATCACCTAACACTTAAGTGCGTGGTCACCCTACGCTTAAGGTATTTCACACTTAACACTGAACTCTTCAGACAGCCATTAACTCCCTAGGTAGCTTCCCCCAAGTACTGCTTAATTGGGGGAGAATGCTTAAAGGGTGGATTGTCATCAACAAAGTACCCCAGGAGGGATTAGCTTGCTGATGTTAATGGAGCCTTACAGACTGGTCCAATTGACCAGTTTGTATACTAAGAGGAATCTATCAATATAAAGGCTGCCATAATTTGCTACGGTTAATCTTAAGTGTCCACAGTCTCTAAAAGGACTAGAATTTATTCACAAACAAGCAGCAACACTGTCATGTTGCTTAAAGTCTCATTGGTTTCAGTTCAGATATATACTGGGTTTTGGCAGCACCTACTCAGTATCACTCTGGCACTATAAATTCTTTCAGGTATTAACTCTGAAGACTAAATAAATTAAAATATTTTCATCCAGGATTTGTCTTTATTACAAACATTTGTTAAATTGATGGACTAAAATGAAAATGCTAGAATTGTAGGTGGGCAAGTACCCTTGCTTTCATTCATTCAAATTCCCACCCCACCCTTCAGGGCAGCTTACATAATAAGAATACACTTCACAGAAATACAATAAAACTCCATTTAAAAACCTAATTAAAAACCCATCCTCACCCCTAAGCCCTCCTTAACCCCTAGCTCCACATGCCAAATGCTTTGCTAAAGGGAAAGGTTTTAACTGCCTCCAGAAAATGCTCAGGCTTGGGCTCTGACGTAACAACTGGGGGAAGGGAGCTCCATAACAGGGGCAGCAACCAAGACTGCCTCTCTGCAGGCCCTATCGACAAGATTGGCAGGTGGTACCAGCAAGAGAGTGCTCCCAGCTGACTGCAGGGGTCGCAATGGAGCATGGAAGGAAAGGCTCTGTCAGAAATGTGGGACCCAGGCCATTTAAGGCTTTAAAAGGTCAGAACCAGCTTCTTGAATTGTACCCAAAAAGCTATAGGAAGTCAGTCTAGCTTTGAGGTGATGAAAGAATGGATGATGGTGGACAAATTGGAATCAGAAAGGGATGCAGCCTCCTCACCAGATGGAGTTGGTGAAAAGTGCTCCTGGTCACCGCAGCAACCTGATGTTCCAGGCACAGGAAATTGTCCAGAAGCACTCCAAGGCTGCAAACCTGGGAAACCAGAGGGGGGTCGGACCACTTCAATAACAGGGGTCCCAATTCCCTTCAAGTCACAGGGTCGGTGGGTCGAGTCTTGTCTGGATTCAGCTTCGATCAACTCACTCTCATCCAGGCCCCAACAGCAGCCAGGCATTGGGTAAGAACCAAGACTGCAGGACCTGGGTCAGATGAAAAAGAGACATACTGAGGGCATCTCACTCCAAACCTCCAAAAGATCTCACCCAATGGCCTCAGATACACATTGAACAAGAGGGGAGACACGATGGAACCCTGCAGAATACCACAGGGGACCTCCCTGACAGGAATAAACGGAACCACTAAGAGCAGTCCTGGGCACCCCAGCCAGGTCCCGCAGTCATATCAACACATCTCATGATCAACTGTATCAAAGGCCGCTGAAAGGTGTAACAAGATCAACAGGGCACAATTCCCCTTGTTGATCTCCAGGTGTAGAACATCAACCAAAGTCACAAGCGTAGTCTCCATGCTGTACCCAAGACAAAAGCCTGACTGAAATGGGTCCAGGAATCTGATAGCATTGAGATGAGCCTGATGCTGCTGGGCAACCACCAGTAGCATGGAGACTGTGCTTGTGCCCTTGGTCAGTGATCAGCTGGGGCGATAGCTGGCCGAGGAGTCAACATCCAAAGACGGTTTCTTGAGTAGGGGTCGGAGAACCGCAATTTTGGAAGGGAGGCATTGACAACCCCAGCTGGCAACAGCTGGCTAGACCCAGCAAAGGCGTTACCTGCCGATTGGCAAGAGTGTTCCTTGCCTGCTGTGACACTTTGGTCCTATTAAATGGATAGGGGGGCATGTGCATGGCTGTGCCGGCAGTCCTGCCCCCACCCCAATTTCAGAGGAAGGAGTGCTACGGCATGTGCCTGTGACACTCCCTGAAGCAGAGGCAGGCCAAATGCCACCCCCATATTGACAGCTGTTTCTGGTTCCCTTGCTTAACATTTACTATGGTGGATGTTACCCTGAGGCATCGATTGCAGATATGCACTGTGACAAGGTGCCTGACAGTGATGCCGGGTGTGTCCGGGGTGGGCCACCTGTTATACTAATAAAATTGCGGCCTATGCCCATCTTAACCATTTTATGCTCTCTTGACTCAATCCCCTCCCGCCTCCTGACCTCTATTGCTGTAACTGTTGCCCCCCCCCTCTTTAACATGTCATTTATCTCTCCCTCTCGACTGGTTCCTTCCCCTCCACCTTCAAGCATGCCACTATTTCTCCCATCCTCAAAAAGCCCACCCTGGACCCATTCGACCCCTCTAGTTACCGGCCGGTCTCCCTCCTTCCCTTTGCCTCTAAGCTTCTGGAACGTGTTGTATACTCCCGCTGCCTGGACCTCCTCTCTGCCAACTCCTCTCTGGACCCTCTCCAATCTGGCTTCCGCCCCCTTCACTCCACGGAAACTACCCTTGCCAAGATCACCAATGATCTACTTGTCGCTAAATCTAAGCGCCTCTACTCCATTCTTGTCCTCCTTGACCTCTCTGCTGCCTTCAACACTGTTGACCACACACTCCTACTGGACTTGCTTTGCTCCTTGGGCTTCTGCGGCTCCATCTTTGACTGGTTCTCCTACTACCTCTCCGACTGCTCCTTTAATGTGTCTCTTCCCAATTCCAGCTCCTCCTCCCTCCCCCTTTCAGTTGGGCTCTGTCCTTGGCCCTCTCCTCGTCTCTATCTACGCCCTTTCCCTTGGCAAACTCATTGCCTCCCACGGCTTCCGATATCACCTCTACGCTGATGACACTCAGCTCTCTCTCTCTACCCCCCTCTTCCTCCCCTTCTGCCCACTCACGCCTCATCAACGGTCTCGCTGACATCTTCGCCTGGATGTCCCAACGCCAGCTCAAGCTCAACATGGCCAAGACTGAGCTGAGCTCCTTATTTTTCCTCCCTCCTCTTCCTCTCCCGCTTCCCTGTCCATCCGCATCGATGGAGTCACCATCCATCTTGTTCCCCAAGCCCGTAACTTGGACTTCATCTTTGACCCTCATCTTTCCTTTAAGCCTTACATTGACTCTGTTGCCAAGTCCTGCTGCTTCGCCCTCCATAACATTGTTTGGATCCGCCCCTTTCTCTCTATCTCCTCTGCCAAAACTCTTGTTCATGCCATGGTCATTTCTCGCCTCGACTACTGCAACCTTCTCCTTGCTGGCCTCCCTCGCTCTCACCTGTCCCCCCTTATCGCCATCCAAAACTCCGCTACCAAGGTCATCCACTCAGCCCGTCGCTTTGACCACGTGCAGCCTCTCCTCTCCTCTCTCCACTGGCTCCCCCTTCCTGAACGCATCCGGTTTAAACTCCTGGTATTCACCTATAAACACGCCACAGCCAAGCTCCCCCCTACCTCTCAGCCCTAATCTCCTTACGCACTCCTGCATGGGTCCTCCGCTCCTCCTCTGTCCCCTCCCTCACTTTCCCTCGTCTCCCAAGCTCCCCTAACCGCCTTCGTTCCTTCTCCCTCGCTGTCCCCCATGCCTGGAACTCCCTCCCTACCCACATCCGCCTCACCTCCTTCCTCCGCACCTTCAAATCCCTCCTCAAGACCCACCTCTTCCATGCCGCCTTTCCTGATGCCTGCTAGTTGTTGTCCCCCAAGTACTTACAGTCTGCCCTCCTCTGCAGACTCCTACCTAACTGTAACCAAGCCAAGCACACGCACCTGAGACTTTGCAGTCGTTTGCATGTTTGCTTCTCACCTGGATGCAATTGTGTTGATGGCTATGGTCAGGATGTCATTCCACAAAGCAACCAGGTCACTGACAAGAGTATCCGTTAGGGCTGAGATAAGAGCAAGTGTTCCCATTCCAAAAGGAAATACCGACCTTTCGGGAGTGCTTCTGAGTGTCTGTTGGTACTTTGTCAGTTTCAAGTGATTCTGAACTTCCACCATATTTTGTTTTGTCATTTTCCAGGACTTTTCATCACTGTCTGGGATTTTTATCATTTTTGGCATTTTCTGGGACGTTCCAGGACTTTTACAACCATTTTACAGTACTCTTATGGCACTTTCCAGCACTTCTGGTGCTTAGGTGGCACGATTTCATCTCCACAGCCACTGGGGGTGCGTGCAGGGCACACACAGGGCTTGGGACCAGGCTGTGGCAGACCTGTTCAACTTGCAAAAAACAATGGAAAAATGGCAAAAACAGCAGGAAAGCCTGTAAGTTTCTGCATTGGTCAATGCCCTGCTTCTAGCACTTGTCGAGATTTCGCATTTCAGGCTTAGTAGTCATCAAGGTCAGTGTGTAAATCCCTCAGAAAGTTCTTGAAACCACTTAGATCCAATAAACTCCAGGGTTAGACCAACCTAATGTCCACCACCCCAACGAGGTCATGGTAAGGGTTTAGGAGGGCAGGAATCTGGGCCTTAAGGAGGTAACAGTCTAACCATGAAAACAATGTTGTACACTCCAATGATCGGAACCCCTATTTCCAGGTCAGAGCAAAACACCAGATCCAATGTGTTTTAACTCAAGATAGAGTAAAAACATCTGTGTGTAAATTCAGAGAGAGTGTAGCTGCCATGTTGGCAAGAGATGGAGATAAAATAGTCCAGATGATATCTTTTATTGGATCCACTTCTCTTGGTGAGAGAGCATGCAAGCTTTCAGGCTCACAGAATCCTTTCTCGGACAAGTAAAAAGTTGGAGCTACAGACTGAGCAAAGCGAGACCGGTATATTTGATTCTTGGTTTCCCCCTCTTTCTATTTAAATGTTTGAAATGCTAATGTATTCCCCCCACCCCATAGCTCCTTCCCAAACAATTGTTTCCATACATACCTGTTTTGCATTGCTCAGCCCATAATTCTGACTTTGAACCAACACAGGACAATTTACACCATTACTGTTGAGGAATACATGGCATATGAAGTGGTTCAGGTTTGCTGAAGAAGTTTTATGATTTTTTTGGTACCCCTTTGGGGCCTGATTTACCCCAAAATCTGTCTGAGGGTTAAGAATTCTTCTCTGCTAAACATAGGAAAATATAAATTTTATATTACATAATACACCTTTGGTGAAATTTCTCTTTCCCCAATATCCTGATCCTACTGAAATTAATGGCACAAGCTCATTGCCTACAGTAAGACGAGGTTTCGGTTTCTCACTTTGTATGACACTATTTCACTACTGACAAGATTATTTCATTTAGTCTTTTTTAGTTGTGTAATTCTACAGCACAGAGAAGATACGCAAGTAATTGCAGCTGTACCATGAAGTAGTATTCTGCAACAGGTTTGGCATCTCTTGAGGGTAGCAACCACTTTAGCATGCTGCTAAGGTGTCCCCTACATTACAGGGTCAGTTCATACTCTGGTCTTGATACTCTGAAAGTGTGATCATTGCCCTGAAGATGTGAAAGCAGATATACCGTGTAGTTCCAGAAAAGCATAGGCAGGTGTCTTGAAGTTACTTACTGAAGAAATCAGTGCTCTGGCTACAATTTGGGTTTGTGCTACATTTATTCAGAATGGGAGTGGTGATGTTTTCACTGACTCAGCTAAGTAGTGCCTCACTTTCGCAGGCCGGAAGATCAAGAACCAATGTGTGGTACTTGTGTTAATTCATTGAAATAGGAACTCCGTGACAAATATGAGCCCTCTCTTCAGTATATGTGTGTAGGCAGAAGCAATGGGTCAAATATTAAAAGCTATGCATACTTTCTTTTTGCTGCTGTGATCAAGGATATGGAATGCTTTTTTATAAGAAGAGAGGCTCAAAAGATTAAGGTCCTTCAGCTCTCAAAAGAGATGACTGAGAAGGGTTATCACAGAACTTTATAAAATCATAAGTGGCACAGGGAATGTAAATAGGGAGCTGTTATTTACTACTTCTCATAATACTAGAATGAGGGGACACCTGAAAAAATTAACAACCAGCAGATTTTAAAACAAACAAAAGGATGCACTATTTTACAGAGTGCAGTGTGGAACTCATTGCCTTTTTGGGTGAAAACAAATGAGATGGGCAAGTCAGATCCCCTGGTTGCCCTGGGGAGGGCCACTGCAGCCACCACACTTTGGACTGACGGGAAGGGAAGTTCAGACGAGTAGCCCCCACCCCCGGGGCATCTGGGTAGGGGAGCTGCCATTAAGCTTGAAACGACATGTGGCAGTGTCCGATCATTCTGCTGGAAACCTCCCACCTGTTACCATTTTCCTGACACGGCATGGACACGGCAGCCACATTCCCATACTTGTTCCGATACTTGCTGCTGCTTTCCGCTATTGCCTGTCATTATTTCTTGGCAGCAGATAAATTGTTGGAAACTGTCGCAAGCCCCATAAAGTGTCGGAAATTGCCACAAAGATTCGGTATGTGTCGCTAAAGTGTAGGGAAAGCTGTCAGAAATGTCGGGAATTGTCACTATTATCTTAAGTGCCGCAGAATACCTGGAACTGACGCAAAATGTCAGATAGTGCTGTAAACTAATGGCAAATGCCGTTGGAGCGGCAGCAAGACTGATGATATGTCAACTTAAACAGCAAAAAGGCAAACAATACTGCCGCTTTGGGCCTAGCTACCATCACAAATCTCTGCACACTATGGGTCGGCCAAGAAGCCATCTACATGGAACAGGACTCCGCAACCCCTGTTGCCCAGCAGGAGTGGGCCCCCAGAAGGAGCTGCAGCCAAAGAGCTGATCTGGGGGGCCTGGAGGAGCATGCTCGCCCGGGCCACCAAACAGCTGATCGGGGGCAGAGCCCAGAGGAGCGCGCTCTCCCGGCATGGAACAGCGCACTCCTCCACATCCCACCATCAGCTGTATGGCGCACTCACCTGGGCCAGGGAAGTGCACTTCTCCCCCTACCCCCCCGGATCAGCTCTTTGGTGGCCAGAGTGAGTAAGCGCCTCTGCCCTGACTCCCCAGCAACTGTTTGGTGGCTGGGGTGAGCACGTTTCTCCAGGCCCGATCCTCAGACCTTGTCTGATGGCCAGGCTGGGCTTACAAACGTGAAGACACACTGTAGCCCAGATTAGCTTGGCTGGGTGAGCCTTAGCCTGCACTGCATTGCCAGCCTTCTCTGGATGATGCATCCAGTAGCAGCTGGCCGCCCACCCTGAGATGGAGGTGGGCGAAACCCTGGCGACCACCAAACTGACAAGTAGGTGAGTCATGGGCTACTGCAGGCTACTGTCTCGTTCGTTTTCATTAATTATGAAGGTCAACAGTATAAATGGGCTTTAAAAATAAAAAAGATAAGTTCATGGCTAAGTTGAAAAATTGTGTCCCACCATTTCATCAGTAGGTAACATTACTGGCTTGAGTAGGTTTCCTGGACAATATAACTGCCTATATTTTGGACACAGTGGAGGATTTATTTTTAGTCCCTGGATTTGAGAGGTGTCTAGGTATGAGAAGACTTTGAAGATCCTCAAAACTTCTCCTTGGTTTGAGCCATATTTAGACCTTTTGGAGAGCCCAAGCCTCCGAAGGCAGTACTCGCTCCTGCGTTTCCATCAGATCCAAACTGCTATGGTCGAGGGTAGACACAAGTGTTCTCCTCGTGCGGCAAGAGTGTGCTCTTGTCGAATGGGGGAAATTGAATCCCTCGATCACTTCCTTTTTCGGTGCCCTTACTACATCAATCTGAGGGAGGCTTGGATTCTTCCCTTGTTGGTGAATCGCCTCTCCCTTGATTCAGAAAATTGTTATAAGTTTCTTCTTTCTTTGCCCGGGAAGGAGGCTATGGGGGCTCTTGCGGCTTATATTCTCTTGGCATCTAAAAAGAGAGTAAAAATCAAGGAGCGCATACAGCATAGGGAGGTTATTTAGTGAAAGGTTGATTATTCCTCCCTTAAATGTAGTAGCCTCCACTCTTTCCTCATGGGTTACTCTGCCTTGTGCTTGTGTTTCTGCTTCTGTTCTTGTTCGCCATGGTGATGGTTTGAGATATCTGCTGCCTCATGCCTGTGCACCTGGGGATTATATTAGGATTGATTATATTAGTGTCATTTTAACTATTTTAACTTTTTAAATGATTGTGGGATACTACATTGCTTTTTGGATATCGTTAATGTTTGTTTTCAGTGGCATATTTGAAATTGTATCCTTTGTCTTGTCTGTTTTGTGTTATTTTGTTTTGTGTGTTGTCTTTTTGTGGGACAGAGAGGAAGCTAGTGCCCAAAATAAAATGATGATGATGGTGATGATGAAGGTATGAGAAGGTTTGTAAAACATGTCCACAATAAAGTAGGGGAGATAAAGCATGTCTAGAATAAAGGATTTAGATACAGGAAGTCCCGAAATGTGATGTTACACTATACTTACAGCTAAAAATGTCATTACAACCTGTAATTATTCACTTACTGGGAAAATGTCTTTATGTGGGGAATCTGAAGGTCTCTGCTGTGTTCTTAAGAAATTAACATAATCTGTGCATGAGTTCTACAATGCTCCTGTGCTCCACAGGACATTTAATTATTCTTCCACCTCATACCCTGGCGCTTACATAGTCTGTCTCACTGCCTCGCCAAATGCTCAGCCTAATAAGGTTGCGACCTTGTTCTAACACAAAACTGTTGTCCTGGTCTTCTTGTGATGGCTCCCACCACAATATTTCCTCCAAAATGTATACTCTTACACTTGGACTGGGGGTGATTTAAATAATATACTGGATTATCTTGCAGTTCCCTTGGACTTCCACTGCCTTCCAAGACATAGGGTGCACTCCTCCACTTCTTGAAATCAATAGCTTCCATTGGCCTTGATGGATGGAGGAACGTACCCACAATTTGTACGCAGACTTGAGTAACAGGATAAAGCTTGAGAGGACACTGGTTTCATGACACTGACAGCAGAGACAGTTTAGGTCTTAAGTTTGTGATTATTGGCCTACGATTTTGTAATTTACATCTTTACTTGTAGAAACCAAGCCAAAGTCTTGGCCATCATTTTTGGAAATGCATAATATAGTGCTTTTAATGGCAGGGTAGTTAAGTTGTATGACAGATGGCCAGATAAAATGGGGAAACGTTTGATAATTTTTGAACCATATGAGATTCTGAGAATCCAAAGAATGTGTACCAGTCTTTGTCGCAAGCTTGAATTTTCTGTGAAATTGTGTGTGTGAATGACTGTTAATTTCTAACTCATCGAATTTTTAATAACCAAAAAATTCTCACCTCACTATTAATAATAATTTTATTTCTATAATTTCACCCAGCAAATGGTGGGAACCATTACTGTAGTTCCAGCTTTGCTATTTTTTTTTCTGATGCTCTTTGTCTTGCATGATCAAGTATCAGACTATCAGCCTAAAGATTCTGCAAATTATGGGAAATTATGTTTTATACAAAAATATATTCCTTGATGTAGAGATTTTTATTTATGTATTTAATTAATTATTCAATTTATTTGCCGCACCCTCCTACACAGCAGCTCGGGGCAGCTCACAACATCTTAAAAACAATATACTATACTAAAAACACTAAAAACGCTCATTCTCGATGTAACCAAGCTGAACACGTGCACCTGAGACCTCGCATGTTCGTGAATGTCACACCCCTTGTCTCTCCCTCTTCCTTCGTCTCCCCACCCCGTCTCTCCGATTGTAAGCCCTAGGGCAGGGACCGTGTCTATGTCATTACTTTGTAAAGTGCCAGGTACATTGTTGGCACTATATAAATTCTTGCTAATAATAATAATAATAATAATAATAATTAATAAACAACAATAAAACCCACAAAACATAAAAAACCAAACATCCCCACCACACCCAACTCCTCACCCATTACCCATCTCCCTCACCAAAAGACTGATGGAAGAGCCAGGTCTTATGTTGTCTTCGGACGGAGGGTAGGTCTGGGGACAGGTGGACTTCTGTCGGGAGGGAGTTCCACAGCCACGGTGAGGCCACCGAGAACGCCCTCCCCATAGTAACCACCTGGGATACCCGGTGGGATGTCCAGGAGGGCGCTCCCAGCCGACCGCAGGATTTGATCCAAAACCTAGAGGATGAGGCGAACCTGCAGCTAGGCAGGGCCCAGCTCATTTAGAGCTTTATAGGTCAAAACCAGCACCTTGCATTGGGCCTGGAAGACTTTCAGTAGTCCTTGCAGCCCACAAAGACCCACCCCCAGGTGTGCCCATTTAAAAACAGCATACATTTAAGTCTCCAAAAATGGGGTTTTGCAAGCAAAATGTTTGTGAACTAGGTGTTTACATCACACCCATTTCCAGAGTATCTGTGTGTGTTTTGGGTTTCACTCTCACCCATTTCTAACGGGGGGGGGGGGGGAAGATGGGTGGGTGGCATGGTGGGTGGGCAGTGTGTTCCCACGGACCCCCACCCTCTTCCATCCATCTCCATGCAGAGCATTCGGCATTGGCACCTGTTGCTCTGTGCGTGGGTAACAGGTGAAGGTGGGGTGAGTGCAGGCGTGCGTATGCACCCCCCGCCACCGGCCGCAGTGTTCCCACAGACACCCATTCATCCCCCCCAGCGTTCAAACGAACGTGCCCCCCCCGCACACATGTGCGATGGGGGAGGGGGCGTCCATTTGAAAAGGGTCTCTGATGTTAGTGAGCTTTGTTGGCATTCAGATTTCCTGAGCCGGTGAGTTCCACATTCACAGTCTTCTCTACGGTTGGGGTGAGGATCATTCTCTCAATTCTTCTGCCATTGTCAAAACTGTGTGACTGAACTAGTCCTTTCAGTAAATTTGCTTTGAGTCACTCACACTTAGAATAAGTTGCTTGATAATGAATGCCTGGATATAATTCAATGAAATATCTGTAAATGTTTACAGGTAGTATTTGTTCAGTTATTTGGTTATTATGGTTCTTAATGACTTGACGATGCGCCCCATCCTAAACGTTAAAATACGTAGGCACTGATTTTATTATGCTGGAAAGTTTTTTTGAGGCAGGTCTTTTACATTCATTCCCACGAAACCGTCTCCTTGTATTTCTAATATTTGTTTGTGACCATTTTAAGTGCAGGCAAACACTCCTTTCTCACCCTTCTATTTCAGAAGCCCTCCATCTCTCAGTCAAAACCCTTGGAATTGAAATTCACCATGTCTGGCAATTCTTGAAAGGTTTTAGCAAAATCCATCCAGCCATTAATGTGTCCTAGAGGTCTGCATGTTCTGAGTTCTTGAAACAGGTTAATTTCTATGGAGAAAAATGTAAATATTTTGACCAGCTTTGAGTCCTGTGCCTAAGCGGTCTCTTTTTCTCACTTAGTTAAACTTGATAACCTTGGCAACAGTCCTATACCTTCCCAATATGCTAAGAAGGTACGTTTAAGGGCAATTTTACAGGAGAGGCATTTTTCACACCCTGTGTAATTAGTTTCTCTTTCTCAGTGTGCAAAAGGGTGGCGATATTGTGAGTCTATTTCTCCAGTCTTCACAGACAGTATCAAATACATTTTCTTCTTCACTTTTTAATGGAAATTTTTTTACTTACTAGAATAAGCATCCTTCATGAACACTAAAGGAGTCATTATTTCTGCTTCAGTTTCCTTTATTTCATGCTCCTGAGTCATTTCCATTCTCATCTCTCTCACGCCACAGTAACTGCTATCACTCTTTCACAAATGTTTTCTTAGCTAAGGAGGAAGGATGGTGCACAGCTTAAGGTGTTTGTTGTCCTGAGAGTCGGGAGACCTAGGTTGAATTTCCTGTTTTGCCACATTCTTTTGTGTGACCTGGAAAGGTCATTAGCCTCTTTACCTAACTCTAGAGAATGGGGTTGAGACCCCAGAATGGAAGTTGGTGGGGCAGCTGAGGAGAGCAGCAACAGATACTAGAACAGCTTGAACTGCACAGTTCTTCTTCGAGTGGCTCCTCCCATTCTCACAAATGGGTTTGCGCTTGCGCGCCCTTCTCCTACCGGCACTTACCAAGCTCATTAGCTGAAAAACACGTGACGTTCACGTGCCCCTCACAGTATATAAGGCACCTTCGCACTCAAACCCACCAGTTCCTTTCAACCGCTTCGCGGCTTACCAGCAGTTGCTACTCTAGCTGTCATTATGACTTCAGTCAAACACGCCTTTAAGCAGTGCTTTTCGTGCGGTCGTAAAATGACCACTAAAGACCCACACGGCCAGTGTTTGGTGTGCCTAGGAGTTCAACATGACCCTCATGAATGCTCCGAATGTCTTCTCCTCAAGCCAAAGACGCTGAGGGAAAGGGCCATTCGACTCCCAGCTCTCTTGAAGGAGCTTGATGACAAGCAAAGGAATCTTAGTAAGTCGGAGAGGAAGCGTAGATCTCGTTCCCCTTCGCCTACAGTTCCCAGCATTGGCGCGGAGGAGACAGTTTCTGCGGGCCCCAGCGCCTCGGGCGCTACTTCTGACCAGCCCACTACCTCCCGCCCAAGAGCTTCCCTTTCACCTTCGCCAAAAAGGGGTTTATTCCGACAGGGGTCAGAGCCTGCCATCTTGGCGGATCGCTCACTTTCCCCTTTGCTTTCCTCGGCTGAGGAAGCCTTCTTGGCGGCTGCTTCTGTCTCTCCATCATCCCCCCTCCACATCGCGTCCCCACTTTACAACGCTGAGGAGGAGGAGGACCCAAGGTTCGTGGGGTCTCCTTACCAATCCCCTAACCTGCAGTGGCTAGCTACGACGCAGCCTCCACACCACGTTCGACCTCGAGAGCAGCTTCGGGAACCCCCTCGAGAACCTGGAGTTTCAGTACAATTCCTGAAACAGCAGGAGGCTTCGAGGAGGAAAGATATGGACCTCATTGTCTCTTGCCTACAGCAATTAATTCAGGCCACTGTGGTCAAGCCCTCCCTTTTTCAGCAGGGAGCGAACCCTCAATGCTCTTCATCTTCCCCTCGTGGTCGGGATTCTAAATGTCAAGCAAAAGCATCGACGTCTACTGCCTCGACGTTGCATCAACCTCGCTCAACGTTGAGGGATCAAGAATCCAAGGACACCTCGTCGATGTCGAAGAAGCCATCGGCGTCAAGGATCGATCCCGATGCGTTTGCTTGCAACATTGCGGAGAAATTCCAACGTCGCATGCAGAAGCAAAAACGCAGAATGGCTCGAAGAAGGCTATACAGGGCGCACCTCTTGCGTTCCCGAGCTGCACCTGATACCCCTCCTGAACCAGAGGAGGAACCTATTCAGCAACCTGTGTTGACCCTGGAGTCAGACCTCGACACAGCTAACGCTGAGAGTCTTGACTTACCTGACGCCGAATCGTTGCTACCCCCTCCTTCTGACGACGTCCAGGGTCCGACGTTGTCCATCTCCTCGCAGGAGCACAGGGACTTCCAGAAACTTCTGAAAAGGTTTTCCGAGGTGCTGAATATCAAGACTGTCCCTGTCACGGAGTAGGAAGCTGATCCAGCTTACTCGTCGGTGGATAAACCTGTCCAAGTGAAGTTAACCGTGTCGCTTTTCAAGAGGCATGCCACAGAAGCTGAGAAGCTGTGGGCTACCCCGGCGACTATTCAGCCGGATTCAACCTCCAATAGTTCTTTTTATTTAGTCCCTCCGGAAAAGGATTCCATTTTCTTTAAACACCCGCTCCCCAATTCACTAGTGGTGTCAGCCTCAGCAGAGAAGTTCAAAGAAACTCGCAAAAAACCTCTCCGGCTGACAGGGACAGCCACAGGATCTATGTATTCGGGCGCAAAGCTTTTGCCTCCACCACCATGCTGATGCATACGGCCAAGTACGCTGCAGGAATGGCCTCGTTCCAGCACCACCTGTGGGACGAGGTACAGAAGTTCATTCCATCCCTTCCTAGGGATAAACAGAAATCCCTCCAAGCTATCTGTTCTGAGGGAACCTCGACGGCCCGCTTCCAACTTCACACCGCTCATCACTCTTCTGACACTGCAGCCCGAGCGGTGGCGAATGCGGTGGTGACAAGACGCTTTGCGTGGCTAAGGGGCACAAAGTTAGAATACCACCACAGGTCCCTCATTGAAAGTCTTCCCTTCGACCAGTCCGGGCTGTTCGCTAAGGACACGGATGATGTCCTCAACAAAATTCAGAAATCCAAGGTTACCGCATACAAGATGAAAATTGTCCACTGGGATCAGCCTCCTGCCACTTTTCATAGCCCCTATCAGCCTCAGTCTTCGTACCATCGACCCCAGCGACAATATTATCCTCCTACCCAGCCCTACAACAGGAGGTATTACGCGTTGTCCTCCTCCTTCAATTACACAGGGAAGCCTAGGTACCCCACCCCATCTCTTCTTTCAAGCAGAGGGCTAGCTCTAAGCAGCCCTTCTCAGCCCCCTCCAGCAGGGGCAGACGCTGACAATTACTGTCTTGCCTGATCTCAGCTGACAGGGCTCGGTCGGGTTCTCTTAATTTTGAGTTCTTGTTAATCAATTCATTTCACTGTTGGGAATGTATTACCTCTGATGTTTGGGTCCTGGGAGTAATCCGTTTTGCTTATAAAGTTCAGTTCTCTGCCTTACCACCTTCTTGCAGACCTTCTGCCCCTGTTAACCTTTCACCGGCTCAAGCCGAGGTTTTGAATAAAGAGGTTCTTGAATTGTATCATAAGGGTGTTATAGAACTTGTTCCAGCCCAAGGTATGGTGAAGGGATGTTACTCTAATTACTTCGTCATCGATAAGAAGGATGGAGGTCACAGACCTATTCTGGAACTCAGGTTCGTTAACTACTTTGTACATTACTATAAATTTAAGATGCTCACTCTGGGCTCCTTAAAGTCCCACTTAAGGTTGGGGCAGTGGTATGCAGTCATTGACTTAAAGGATGCCTACTTCCACATTCGCCTGCATCCTTCCTCAAGGACATTTTTTTTATTTTGCCATGTTGCTGGGCACTTCCAGTTTTGTTCGCTCCCTTTCGGCCTGTCATCTGCCCCGAGAGTATTTACTAAAGTTATGGCCCCAGTTATTGCTCACATTAGGAGACAGGGCTTTGCCATCTATCCCTAATTAGATGACTGGTTGCTGGTGGCAGACGCCCCAACTACTCTTTCCCAAGCAGTCTCCTTTACTCTGGACCTTTGCCACTCGTTGGGACTAACCATGAATGAGCAGAAGTCTCAGTTGACCCCTACCCAGCGTGTTCCTTACATTGGAGCACTACTGGACTCCACCATGGGCAGGATGTTTGCTCCACTAGACAGATTTGAGGACATTTCCTCTATGGTAAGGTCTTTTTTAACTCATAGGCGACAACCCATTAAAAGGTTTCAGTGCCTACTTGGTCTAATGGCATCTACCACTGCCACCACGCCATTTGCCAGACTTTTTATGAGACCATGTTAAGCTATGGTTATTGAGCGTATTTGACCCATTGTCAGACCCGCCCACAAAGAGTTAAGATTACCAAACAGATGTTAGATTCCCTCTCAGTTTGGACTGACAGGGGGTTTGTCTTGGATGGGGAGCCATTTGCCAATCCCGTATCTAACTGCCTCTTAACTACAGATGCTTCCTTCACAGGATGGGGGGCACATCTCCACGACCTGGACATCTCCGGATCGTGGGACAGCAGGCAGAGGAAGCTGCACATCAATGTGCTAGAGATCATAGCTATACAAAAAGCTTTACAATCTTTCCAGGACCAACTGCAGGGATTAGTGGTGTCGATAGCCTGCGACAACATGACAGCGGTCTGGTACCTGAACAAACAGGGAGGGACGAAGTATCCAGACCTCTGTCTCCTTGCCATGGACATATGGCATTTTGCAAGGTCTCGAGGGATTTATCTCCTGGCAACTCACGTAGCAGGGAAGGAGAACTCTCGAGCAGATATCCTCAGCCGACTCAATCAGGAACACCACGAGTGGTAACTTTTGCCCCACGTTTTTCAGAGTTTGATCCTCCGTTGGGGCACACCACGGGTGGATCTGTTTGCCACAACCATCTCTACCAAATGCCCCCTGTTTGGATCCTGGGTGGGGCACGACCCCTCATCCATAGGGTATGCCTTCTCTCTAGAATGGAGGCCTCAACTCTGTTATGCCTTCCCCCCAATCCCCTTGTTACCGAAGGTCCTGGACAAGATTCACCTTCAAGGAGCGAATCTGATCCTCATAGCCCCTTGACAGATTTGGTTACTCGACCTGCGGAACTTAGCTTCAGAGTACCTGCCGTTAGGGAGAGATCGGGACCTACTGTCCCTCAACCACGGACAGATTCTCCACCCAGAGGTCACTCGCCTCAACCTACATGCCTGGAGAATTCACTCACGGTAGATTTACCTGATAGACTGTCGATCATTTTACAGAGTGACATAAAACCTTCCACTAGGAAGTTCTACTTATCCAAGTGGAAAAGATTCTCGTGTTGGCTTAGAGATAATTCCCTCACTGACTTTCAGTTGTCTGTTCCGTTAGTATTATACTACCTATTAGAATTGGCTGAAAAAGGCCTTGCTCTCTCCTCTCTAAGGGTCCACCTTTCCGCTATTTCCAGGCAGGTGACTGTCCAGGGGACAGACTCTTTGTTTTCGCACCCAATGGTCAAAACTTTTCTCAAGGGTATTAATAATCTATTCCGCCCCCCCCATAAGCAACCTATATCGCAATGGGACCTCCCTCTAGTTCTTGAGAGTTTGACAGGACATCCCTACGAACCTCTAGAACAGGCAGATTTCTTGTATGTTACTCTAAAAACCAGTTTCTTAGTCGCTGTGACCTCCCTTTAGAAGGGTTAGTGAGCTGGCTGCCATTTATATACATGAACCTTATTTGCAGGTTTTCCGATAGGCTCGAGATCTCAGCCCATCCCTCCTTCATTCCTAAGCAGGTATCCCGTTTCCACTTAGCCCAAAGGATTGTCCTCCCACAGTTTTGCCCCACCACCCCTCATGATTCGGATTACCTAGCCACTGCTCACACGCTTGACGTAAAAAGAGCAGTATTAACATATCTAGACAGATCGGCTGCTCTTAGACAGTCGGAGAATTTGTTTGTCTCCCCCTCTCCTCACAACCTAGGGAGGAAAGTTTCCTCCCAGACCATCTCTAAGTGACTTGTACGGGTTATTACCGCTGCTTACCAACAGAGGGGGCTCTCTCCACAGCCCAACATTAGGGCGCACTCTATTAGCCACTGGGGCTTCCGCAGCTGCGTTCGCCAACATTCCCCCTCAAGAGATTTGTAGAGCAGCTACTTGGAGTTCACCCAATACTTTTATTAAGCATTATGTGATTCACCTTGCCTCCCGGATACATACCTCCTTGGGTCAAGCCATACTTACCTCCGGGCTTACTCAGGAGTAGTATCTACTACAGTAGTACAGGGAGGGTACAAGCATTGCACTGTTATTTCTGCTAACACGTTCTGTTAATTATAATAAACTTTCTGGATGGATGATCTTGTGGTGATACTTTTATTGTCCCTTTCAAAGAAAATTCCCCCACCGCCTTTCAATAGGCTTGGTACTCTCCCATTTGTGAGACTGGGAGGAGCCACTCAAAGAAGAACAGAAGGCTGCTACCTTGTAAACAAGGTTCTTCGAGATAGCTCCCAACATTCTCACAAATGCCCACCCTTCCAGCCCCGTGTGGAATTTTCTCCAGACACTCTCAGGGTTGGAAGGAACTGGTGGGTTTGAGCGGGAAGGTTCCTTATATACTGGGGGGGAGGGAGGGCGTGAACGTCACGTGCTTTTCAGCTAATGAGCTTGGTAACTGTCAGTAGGAGAAGGGCGCGCAAGCGCAAACCCATTTGTAAAAATGTTCGGAGCCATCTCGAAGGACCTTGTTTACAAGGTAGCAACCTTCTGTTACCTGGTTTGCTGCAGCAAACTATGTACTCCACACTGCCATCTTCAGGTCATCCAGGATGTAGCAAGATCCAGGAATTCCTGGGCTTTATTAGGAATATCAGAAAAAGAACAGCTGGGACAAGGGAAGACCTTATTATGATTAGTGGTGCTGGACTCGACAAACCTGGGATTTTGACACCTGCAAGCACCAAATAAGAAGCAGCCTGATATAAATGTTGACCAGCTCAAGATAAGAGCTTTCCTACTGCTGCCAGCAAATGGAATGGCAGCAATGCCAGCTCATTTGGAGATCTTTGCTTTGATCCCCAGTTCAAACCCATTAGCAGTCCCAGTATGGGGTCTGCTCTCTACAACAGCATTTGGTCCTTTACTCTGGGGGGTGGGGGCATGGTAGAAAAGTGACAATGCAGTGAGGCTAGGAGGATAAAGTCATTGGATAGGAGCTATTTAACAGTAAGAAGGACAATAATCCAGAGTGCACAGGGCGATTCCCACACAAACCAGGTCTTAGTTGAAACTGGTTCCTGGCAGAATAAACAAAAAGGATATTTACTTCTTCCATCAGACTTTTCTTAGCACCTCATCCTTGTCACTGATGCTATGGGTGTGCAATTCGTATTGTTTTAGTTAACTACAAAACCAAATGGAGCCCCATTCATTTTTGTAACTAAGGTAATGAAAACGAATGGATAAGCAAACGGCATTTGTTTGATTTCATTTGTTTTCATTTTTATTTTTTTCATTTTATCTTACTTAATTTTTTATTTTTTTAAAAAAATCACTAATAATTTTTTTTTTAAAAAAATTGGTCACCAGGGCCATTCTGCACATGCATGCCCTTTTGCAAAATGCCGCTGATACCATTTGGCTGCACATACAAAATAAATCAAACAAAAAAAAAAACAACCCAAACGATAGAGTTCTTTATGAAACCCCCCCAAAATGAAGGGGTTGTTGTAAATGAAAACAAAAGTTAAAATGAATGATGTGCCTTCTGTACAACCCTAACTGATGCCTCCTCTTCCACCTTTCACTCAGAGTCCTCCTCTTCCCTGTAACTAAGTTAAGCACGTGCATCTATGACTTCTCAATTTCATGAATGTATCCTGTGTCTCTCCCTATTTCCCCCTCTCACTTGTCTTCCCTAGATTGTAAGTCCCTTGGGGTAGGGACCTGTCTCTAACTACTGATTGTACAGCACCAGGTACATTGATGGTATTCTTTAAATTCTAGGATTTAAAAAACTATGGTTTAAGAGAGAAGTTAAAGCACTTACAAATTCACACATGCTCCAAAAAGCATGGAAATGGTAAGTTAAGGCTCCCACCTTAACTTGCACACCATGTAAGCAGTAAAGACATTGGGCAGTTTCGCATTTTGTGCTCACTTATAACTTAGGCTCCATGCATCCACATTTTGCCTTAGTCTTTCAGCCTCTGCACTTTGGGGGCAACACCTGGGATCAGGAAGCTCTTCCCTGCCACAGTATTAGGGACTTGATCCCTGTCTCCACTGTAGCCACAATTTCTCCTTCATTTACAGCTCCCTTATCAGGCAGCAGCTGTCCCCCAAACCTTGTCCCTAAATCTAGATCAACCATCTCTCAGTCCTTCTTCCCCCATATATGCCCCAGCACCTGGATGGCCCCTCTCCATAAACACACTGCTCCCCACCCGTCTGACTCTGCACCTTGTCCCTCCATATACACTCTCCCAGCATCTGTCTGCCCATTCATACACTGTTCCCCAACCCTGGCTGTCCTCAGTCTTGTTTGCCAGTATACATCCTGTACCCATCAAACTTGTTTTCTCCATATACACCCCCCTCAGTACTTGGATATCCCATTGTCCCCAACCCAACTGAAAGCACATATGAAAAACATAAATACACTTTGTCCCCACCCCTGGCTGTCCCTCAGACCTTGTCCCTGAACACTAGGGGTGTGCAAAATGAATAGATCCCCATTCGTGTTCGTAAACAAAAACGGTTGAATAAGAAAATGATGAGCAATCTCTGCTCTACCTCTGCAAGCTACTGTTGTGCTGGGAAAGATCATTACACTTCCCTCCCTTTCTGTGAGCCCAACCCTGCCTGCCATTTTCCTCTTGGCACCTCCCAGCTTTGGAAAACCCCTACCGTCTCCTTGCTGTGGGATAACAGCGTTTCCCAAATTTCAATTGGGAAGTATGAGCAAAGTGGGATCAGAGTTCCTGCCATTGTACAAGTCAAGGAGGCTCGGGGAAAGGGCAGCGTGCATATCCCTGGTTTTCCTTAAAAGCAACAAGGTGGCACTGGCTGCCTGTTAAGCTCTTCATCCGCTGCAGGCAAACCCTGCAACTGAGTAACTAAAAGCAATGGCCAGTTCTCCCTTTGCATAGGCAGCCTCACAGTCTGCAAGTGCCAACCAGAGCAGTGCAGGTGGCACTTCAAGCTGTTTCTTTAAATAATACAAGTTTCTGCCCTGGTTGCTTTCAGTGGCAATGAGAACACCTATATCTTGCTGCTGTAGCTTTCCAAATCATCATTATCAATTTTGTTGAGCTCATCCTCACTACCTGTGAGGTCAAAATTAACCGATTTATTGTGTCGCATCCTGATATTACCCTTCCTCCAGGAATACACTCGATTGAGTTCATAGTCCCTATGTCCCTCTGAAATTTGACAAGCTTTCTTTCTTTAATCATCTTAAATTCTTTGTCAAGATCACTCGATGGGTAAGAGGATTCATTTTTTGGATATTGAAATAGAGTGTAGTGTTGGGCAGATCTCTACATACACCTATAAGAAACCTACAGATGCAAATTCTTTGCTACATTTTTCCAGTCATCATCCCAAACACCTTAGGGACAACTTGCCTTTCAGTCAGCTTTTAAGGCTACGTAGAAATTGCAGCCATTTAACAATGTTTATGGACCAAGCCAATTCATTGATGTGTAACTTGAGGGAGAGGGGATACCCAGAAAGAATATTTAAAAAGACCTTTTTTAAGGTGCTTCATATGCCGAGGGAATCCCTATTAATATCAAAAGAGAAAAAGATAACTGATAGAATGGTATACCCCATCACCTTCTGTCCAGGATCATCAGCAATTGAACAGGCAGTACGCAAGCATTGGCATCTGGTGGCCAATGTACCAGGATGTAGCAAGAAGCCTCTGTTTGCTTACAAAAAGACTCAGTCTATTAGAGAGATTTTGGTTCATACAGATTTCCAACATACAGATACCGCTAGGTCTACTTCCTGCACATCCATGCCACCTTTGTTGGGACATTTCAAATGTGGCAGATGTAATGTATGCAAGTTGAGCATCCCCACTAAGGTGTTTGTTCATCCCATTACAGGACGGAAGTTCACACTAAAGCAATTCTCGACATGTTGTTCCATCTATGTGATCTATGTAATACAGTGCCCCTGCAATTTAATCTATGTGGGGTGCACTTCAAGACCACTTAAAGTAAGAATTGGGGAACACTGTAGTAACATCAGGAGATGTGTGGAAAAAGAACCACTGGTTTCCCATTTTTTGGAAAGGAATCACAAATCAGATGATCTCAGATTTATGTGTATTGAGACTTTGTCACCCAGTAGAAGGAATATGAAAACCTTATTAAAAAGGGAGGTATTCTGGATACATAGTCTGGATACTGTTAAACCTCAGGGTTTGAATGAAGACAACAAATGGTCTATTTTTCTTAGATGATAGATTGATCATTGTGGCCTTGTATTCTTTTTCTCCATACCACAGCACCTTAATTAATTGTCTTATTGGTTCCCTGTGTTGCACACAGGAGTGTCATGTGTTTTGAAAGATTCACAATGTCAGGATTAAGTTTGTTTATGTTTTGACATGCAAGCTATCATTATGCACTAATGCATGATTTTATAGAGTACTGCAAGATATTGCATGCTTTGGGATTGCCACAGGCATTAACCCTGGAATATGCTTTATATTAACATAATTGACTCATTATCCTTACTTAGTTGTATGTGGCTCGCTCACTATATGGGGATTTGTTCATTAGTTGAAGCCCATGCCTCAAACCCATATTCTCTGATGATCCTTACTACAATTGAAACTGGGATGCCTTTCCAATTGGGACCTGAGGAGAGTGGTTGCAAGGTCCAATCAATCCTGCGCCAGGTGATGAACATTTGCATTCATTGAGAAGGGGATGTCCTCCATGAAGATATGGGAGAGATTGACTGAAGAGCCTCATTAAGCCATGTCAGCTGTTTGCACTCTCTGAACATTCAGACCTCATGGATTAGGACTGTGAATAAGAGAACATGAGGAACTTTGATTTGTATAAAGCCCATGGAGGAGCACCAGGGTTTGTAAGCTCTCAAGAGATGCATTGAATGCTGCAATTTGAGTCTATACATAGATATGCAGTGTATGCTGTGACTGATGATTTTACATTTATGCAGTGGAATTCCATACAGGTATGAAGAGCAATAGGATAGTAAGGAGAAGGGTACTTGAAGTTGGGTTGCAATAGTTCTATATAGGTCATGATACTCATGGGCTAGTGTAGCACGCTAGGGTCCAGTTGAAAGATTGCCAAATAGACAGAGGGAAGCTATATATGTGGCATTGTTAATAATATCAAGAGGATTATAATGAAAAAAATTTGGGAAGCCTCTGGTAAGGCAAAATCAATAAAAAAAAATTTGGGGATAAAAGCCTCTCCAATTTTGTAGTGTGACATTTGCAGCATGAGAACCAGGAAGAAAGCTGGGCTATTATGCACTATACATATAGTTTTTTGTACAATTCCATACAGAGGTGAGACACTGTTTATTTTGGCCATATTTAGGATATATAGAAATATAAATCATGAGAATAGGGCCAGTTGATTTATAGTTATATTGTTTATACTTTTCATCCTATTGTAAAGGGACATTTATGTATATAATTTTGATATTTTTCAGGTGGCATTCTGTTTTGGGTAATTCTTGCCGTGGTACATTTCATTAACCCATTGAGAAAGGGGCTGTGCCCTGAAATGCGTCTGGGTTGTACACACCTACAGAGTTGTGTTTTATGTGTTTTACTTATGTTTTGTATATATAGTGCATATGTATAGGCCCGTGGGGCCAGTTCATTTGTTGTTTCATTCCAATAAATTGTAAAAATAATTTTCTTCCCTTCCTTCTTTTTTGTTTTTGTGTACTGGTGGTTTCTCCAGGTGGGGAAGTTTGTGTGCTGTGGTTGGGGTTTTTTGTTTGATATTGGCAAGGGTGGCCACCCCAGTTCATACAGGCAGGGGAAGTGTGGGTGCCCATTGCCACACACTTTTTTGGCTTGCCCAGCACAACGTCTTGGCAGCGCACCGTGAGTGGATGCTGCGTGGCTCATGGAACTACACATTCCTCCACTCGACCTTTAGATGGACGGTAGGATGCATGGTTCCTGGGCAGCCATGCATGGTAGCATCTCGTTTAAAAACACCCAAAGAAAACTTCAAAACATCATAACTTACAAACTACACAATGCACCCTTTAATTTTCTGAAACCTTTACATGTTGCCACCATGGATAACTTAAAACACACTTTTATGCATCAACACAAAAAGCAGCAAAAGACCAAAAGAACAACTCTGCCTCCAAAATTAAAAGTCCTATAACTCAGCTGATCCTATACTTCAGTCCTATAACTCAGTTTCTCAACTGATTTCTCTTAAGTTTGGACGTCTTCTACCCCTCACCAATCCTCCTTACTAAATTTCAGTGATCAGATAAATCATCTCAATTTTATAACGAGTGCAAAACACCTTAGTTATAGAGCTGATCCCATGGCTCTATAATAATAATAATAATAAATAATAATAAAACTATGCCCAGGGTTATGTAAGAGATCAGAATGCTTCTTAAAATGTAGAATGCATTTAATCTACTTAATTTTTGTTCAATATGCAAATCCAAAGATAAATAATGAATAGTAATAATAGGTCCATTAGCAGCTATTAGCTGGGTAGGGTTGGGGGGATCATAATCTCCTACTGTACGGAGCTGGGAGTGAACAACAGGGAACAGATTGCCTCACTGTGGCCTGTTAGACCAACCAAGATTGGCCACCATTGGAGACAGGCGCTGGGCTCGATGGACCATTGATCTAACCCAGGCCCTTTTCACATGAGATGCCCCCACCGATCGCCACGCAGTTTTGCTGCATGGAGATGGGTGGAGGTGCCCGTGTGAATGCCGCAAGGGATCGGTGGGGGTGCGTAAGTGCTCCTGGGCTACACCCATCACACACGCACGGAGAAATGGGCTCTAATGCCTGATGCTCCATGGGTGGAGATGGGTGTACACCCATGGGAATGGGCGCACACCCACCACAGCCACAACCCATCCCACCACTCCCACGGTCTCTTTAAAACCAGCCCCAGAATGGCACTACTTCTGTTCTTAGTTTCTTCTGGAAATCTCTTAACTATCTTATTCTACTACATCTGAAATGATGTTGCTTACTATTAAAGGGGAATCATTGAATGCTTAAACAAAACTCAAGTAGGGTTTCCACTTTCCACCTGTCCAGGGAAGAAAGCCCAACAGTGCTAATTTACATGTGTTTGGTTTATGTAAATTTAAAGCAGCCCATTGCCCAACATTGAGGTTAGCTTAAAAAAAGAACAACAACAAAAAAAGTATTTCTAATCAACCCCATCACATCGCATAGAGGAAACCCCAACGTGAAGTAAAGTCCATGTATGACTAATTTCCAGTCATTTGGCATCTGAGACATACCTTAATTTTAACATGGGACAACCCCATCCCCCACCCCCATTTTCCAGACTGTCCTGGTAAAAATCAGACAGGTGGCACTCAAATACATGCAGCAATTTCTTGAAATCTATCAGTAACAATCAAGTCAACAGCAACAGGGAGTCAAGCCCACAATCTTGAAGCCACTTACCTGTATGCAGACTTCTTGGATTACACACAAATAAATGGTTTCAGGATTATGACACATGGGTCCAATCCTCAAAGCATTGAGACGACTGAGAACTCTAGGCCAATAGCAGCCCACTCAAACATCCGCAGCAGAGACTGGCAGGGAGCCACACCTCTCTCTTCAGAGACGTAACATGGCTGCTGGAACCACGAGTGGCCAGGAATTGTGCAGTGAGCCTTCCTCCCTGCCTGCCTCTCCTGATTTCTGCCCCCTTCCCCATCCCCATTTCTTGCTTCCCACCCTTCTTGGCTCTCTCTCGCTCTCCTTGCCTTCATTTTCCTCCTTTCTCCCCCTTCTGGTCTTTCCCCTCTCCATTCCCTTGGGTATGAGTGTTTTTTTTATTTTTTCCTTAATTTGTAAGTGTTGCTGTGGGGGTATGTGAGTGTAAGGTTTGGTTGCTTGGGGGGGGGGGTTTAAGAATGTTTGCTGGGTGTGTGGTGTGAGATTTTGTTTTTCTATTTTAAAAAAAAGGTTTGCTGGGGGAGTTTAAGGGTCAGTTTGCTTTGTTTGTATCTGTTTTAATTTGTTTTTAACATGTTGTTAGCTGCCCTGAGATGCTTTTAGCAGGAGGGGGCGGCATACAAATTTTATAAATAAATAAATAAATAAATATACCAGAGTACCCACAGATCCAAGCTAGTCCGTCACAGGTTTTTACACTGGACCTGGAGGTAGAGGGTAGCCAGGGGATAGTTAGAAGCTGCACTCTGCTGTGAGCAGCAAGAATAAAGTTTCCTGTTTGTTTTAGCCTAAAAAAACCCAGCATCTTTCATTACTTTCTGAAGCTTCCAGTACACTGGCACTCAACCTAAGCGGGCTGAGGACTGAAGCCTCAATGTATAATGTAGGTACCTAAAAACCAACTTCATTGGTTTGGGCTCTACTTAAATTTATTTATTTTATAAATTTGCACTCCGACCCTCCTGCCTCAGGCAGCTCGAGGTGGCTCACAACATAACAATTATAAAATACAATATAAACAACAAACTAACAATATAAACAAAACAACCAATTATTAGATAATCAAATAGTGTTGCAGTAAAAAACGCAAGACCCCATCCCCCAAAACCAACCCTTGACCCTCCCACCATTTTTAAAACCTGTGCCCCTGGCTAGCCTCTATTAGGCAATGAGCTATTTTAAATATGTGCAATGTAAATTAACTTTTAATTATATAATTTATATGTATTTATGGAGCCTGGGGTGTCCCACTTTGCCATTTTCAAAATCTGTGGCCCTGCTCAGCCCTCAGCCTAAATGTCCACCAGCTGCCACTGGTTCATACAGAAAAGAGATCTCTAACTGAAAGCAGAACCACCCGAATTAAAGAAAATATTGTACTGTGTTTGGGCTCAAGGCGAAGTTATTATAGCTGGAGTCCTGGAACCACTTCTTCTAAAGCAGTCCCACTGAAACCAGTGGGTGTTCTTCTCTACAGTAAGTGATTTGAGGGTTGCAGAATTTTGAGGTTCTCAAAACAATGTAAAATGGACCAAACAGGCAAAGCATCATGAAAAAAAGAGGGAAGAAAAAAGTAAATTGTCAAAGCCAGGGCTAGCTATTCTTTCCTAAATGTTCATGTTAGTTAACTAGCAAAACACCTCCAAGCAGGCTCATTCAGTGGTGCAAAATAAAGTTTCTAAAATTACAACATGAAATCTCTGTGCTAAAATGCAAAAGGAATCAGAATAGCAAAAGGCAGGAGGAGTAAGAGATAAATTAAAATCATTCACAAGGAGAGAGTCTCACCTCAAAAGTGTTAACAAGATAATGGATGAGTTTCATCATGGGACGGAACTCCATGGTACAAAGAAATTTAGCATCTCAACGAGCAGACTGTTTTCTTGTTCCTTTTGAAGCTCACGGTTTTATGTCTGATTGCTATGTATTACTGGTCTGCTGTAGAGCAGAAATGGAATGGCTGTTCCATCTCTGCAGAGATCTGGCATGGTGAAAACGCTGTGCCAGATCTCCGCTGATCTGCTCTGATTGTGGGAAAGCACCACAATCAGAACAGCAACATTGCGTGCAGCAACATGTTGTACATGAAGACTAGGCAAAAGATCTTATGCTCATGCACTAGTCCTTATTGTTCACTGGACATGTGCAAAATGGCACCAGACACAGGAGGGAGAGAAGAGCTTCCAATTCAGAACTTTGGCAGAACATTGACCGGATTGGGGCCAGTTTGCATTCCACTAGACCCTGATCAGAACAGGAGATTCTGCCAGATACAAAATCCATCTGGAATCTCTGGATGCTTGCACACAAGGCAGGAGGAGGGGGAATTTCCATGAGCTGAAGTCACAACATGGGGGTATCACATGAAGCTCCACTCGTGCGCATTGGGTTTTAAACGTCATTAGCCCATTTCTGCTGTGATTTCACTCACGGATTACCGGGCTGGATTTTGTACTCTGTAATCCGTGAGTGAATTCACAGCAGAAATGGGCTAATGACATTTAAAACCCCATGCACGTGAGCAGAGTTTCATGTGATTCCCCCTTCTGTGATTTTGGCTCGCAGAAGTTCCCTTGGCCTCCCATTTCGTGTGCAGGCAGCCTCTGTTTCAGTGCTAGTCTGCTTCATAATGAAGCCAGTAAATAATGCCAAACCTTTTCAATTCTACTACCCTTTTTAAGTTAAGTAGCCTTCACAGGGGAAAAAATGGTGTGGAGCTGAAATGAATATCATATCTGACAATTTTTCCCTCTTCATTTGGGGTTTATGGAAGACAGAAACAAACCGCTATCTGTCCCTACCTTTTTTGGATATCCATTCTGTTTTGAAGTATACACGTGAATGCCTACATTTAAGCCAGCTGACAGAAAGGAGTCATGGGCATACAGGGAGAAATAAAGCCCAAGAACCTTAGTGTAGCTGCCCCAAAACAAAGCCACTGAGCCACACTGGCAGTGCCCTTTTAAGGTTGTAGGCAACAGCTCTTTATGAGAACAATATACAAAACATCTCCATGATTGAATTAAAAAGAGGGTACCAGCACTTGCTCAGGTAGGATGGTAAAGCTTTGAAAAGGAAAATGGAAACTCAAAGGTTCAAGTCTGCTTCAGGTAAAGGAACAGTATAAGGACACCAAAGGATCTGTCACACAAGAAAGAAGTCCTATATTTTTAGTGTCGTTCTAAAAAGAAAACTTGAATCTGCAAGAAATTGCACCTTCAGCCTACCACAAAGTCCAGGCTTGAACCCTTGACTGATCATTCCCCTTTTACCAGTTCTACCACCTGAGAATATCACACACCCTAGCAGTTAGCAAAGGCAGGAGTCCCATTCACTTTAGTGGGATTTCTACTTCCATTAATGGCTTGCACGAGTACTGTTGCCACTGAGGATCACACCTTCAGGCACATTGGCTGCATGAGGGGGGAGGTTTTGTTGCCACTGTGTTTGGTGTGGATAAAGCAGAAGGCTTTGGCCTCCAGTCCTATTCAATATAGCAAATCGGGCAAAAAATTAACGTAAAAATAAGTGGAAGCAGTTTTAAAATAAAGACTGCAAGTTTCATGATAAGAAAAAAATCTCCAGAAACCTAGTTTAAAACTGCAGACATTGAAATCAGGTGCATCACCATCAAGCTTCAGCTGCCTCCAGCATGAGCAGGTGAAAATTGGATGTGTGGAGTGTGATAACAGTTCTATTTCCATAACATTCCAACAGATGTACTTGTGTCTCAGCATTTAGGCATCTATTGCTAGTAATTTTAGGACCACCTAAGATGGTGAGCTTGTTTTCCTTGGAGACTGCAGAAGAAGCTGTACAAGATTTAGGAGAACAAGAGTGCTAAGCACAGGCACAAGAGGCTGTGGCCAAATACATTGATTCTAGCCAGTAAACAGCCTGGGCCTCACCTACTTGCAAGACTGCCTCATTCTCCAGGTCCTGGATTGGCCCCTGCGGGCGGTCGGCCGGGGGTGCCCTCCTTGAGGTCCCCCGGGTTTCTCAGGTGGCGACCTTGAGGAGGGTGTTCTCTGTGGCCACGCTGCGGAACTTCCTCCCACCACAGGTCTGTTTGGCCGCCGACCTCCCCTATTTCCATAGACAACGTAAGACCTGGCTGTTCCGCCGTGCCTCTCCCAAGGGAGATGGGTTGGGTTGGGGAGGGGTGAATTGTTTTTATTGTGGAATTTTGTATCCATTTAAATTTGTTTTTAACATGTTGTTAGCTGCCCCGAGATGCTTTTAGCAGGAGGGGGCGGCATACAAATTTTATTAATAAATAAATAAAGAAATAATACACCAGAGTACCCAGAGATCCAAGCTAGTCCGTCACAGGTTTTTACACTGGACCTGGAGATAGAGGGTAGCCAGGGGATAGTTGGAAGCTAGCTAGGCTGCACTCTGCTGTGAGCAGCAAGAATAAAGTTTCCTGCTTGTTTTAGCCTAAAAACCCCCAGCATCTTTATCATTACTTTCTGAAGCTTCCAGTACACTGCCACTCAACCTAAGTGGCCTGAGGACTGAAGCCTCAATGTACAATGTAGGTACCTAAAAATAAATAAGTCAAAAGCATTTTAAAATTTAGAACTTTTTACAAGTTTGATGTTCATTTACTGGACATGGCTAAATTTGGGGAGTTGAGGTTTTATGTACTGCCCTCCTAGCAGCATCTTTGTGTGTCTGTAAACATGTAGTATGATTCTGGGGCAACATCCTAACTCCCTGCACTGTTCTATTTGTACAGACATCTGGTAACATTATTTGAGTAGGCATCATGCCTAACACAATGCAAATACCCCCAATTTCTTAAACTTACAATTGCAATAAAATTGAGAGAATCTCAGCTTTCATACAAAGATGTCAATTTTAAAAAATAAATTATATTTCCGATCTTTTTAGTTGCAGAGAAAAGCTTGCAAATGACTGCAGTTTTCTCTAAACTGGAAGGCAAATCAAAAAAATCCCAACTGCATCTCTTAAAATGGCTTCAACATTTTTCAGCCAGTGTAACGGATTTGGGGAGCTGGTCTTGGTCATTTTTAAAAACCCTGAGTTTTTCACCCTGGAAAATAGCACTCGGAATAAATATAAGTTTAGTGGGTCTACTCCAGAATAAAGTTTGAAGTTTGTGGATTAAGGGGACATTTCCCACTCCTGTAACACCACTTAGGCCTGAAATGACAAATCGCAGTGAATGCTGTTTCTGCTGGAAACAGGCCATTTGCGTGACACAGAAATTTACTGGCTTTTCCAGTTTTCGCCATTTGATGTTATTTTTGTGGGTTGAAGAGAGCCTCTATAGGGCTGATCCCAATCCCTATATGCCTCCTTCCCACGTGCACCCCTGGGGGCTGTGGAGATGCAAAAGTGATGGCGAAGTGCCAGAGCAGTGCTGGAAATTGCTGTAAAAGTGTTGTAATCCTGTTGTAAAAGTCCCCAAAAGTGACAAAATGACAAAAGCACAAAAAATGCCAGAAAGTGATGAAATTGACAGGAAATGATGAAAAATCAAAGTTGCTGATATCGATAATGACAGGAGCGTGGAATCACCTGAGAGTGATGAAGAACCAACAAACACTTGCAAGCACTCCTAAAAGGTTGGTGTTTCCTTGCAGAAGGGGAACACTTGCTGTTGTCTCAGCCCTAGCCACCATCCCCACCAAGTGAGCAAAGCAAACATGGAGTGCATCCCATCTCAATTGAGATGAAAAGGGTTTGTGTGGTAAGCAAACCCGTCTCTTACTGTCAGTCTCTTCCTCCTCTCATCACACATTGGAGGAAGCTGGCATGGGCTGAACTCTGTTGGCCTACTCCACTGGGAGCATTTTGTATCAAGGTGCCATAAGTGTCTGAAAATCTACCTGTTTGCAATTGTTTCTGCATTTATTTGTCACAATTATTATATTCTATGCACCTTTCAAATCTAAGTGAGGCAAAAAAGACTCTCTCTAGCAAAGCAACAGAACCCCACCCTCCGCCGCCCCAAAGTCAAACAAAATAAGCAGCAAACTGACAGGCAGAAGGATCCTGAAGCCATTTGGTACCTTGCTCTGATGTGGAGCTCCATTCGTTTCAGTGAGACTCACATGAGCACAAAGGGATAGCGCCAAGGGCACACAGTTTTAGGATCACATCTAAAAGCTAAATTAAAAACGTACTTCTTGCACCTTTCTTTCCCTAAAGAATACACAGTCTAGCTAGTTGGTACGCAAAACCCACAGCAGTGATTTAAAATGTAATAGATGGCACTTCTTAAGAATATGGTCAGGATTCTGATTAGTATTGACTCTGCATTTGAGCGCCTAACGTGTCACCTCAAAGAGGTCTGATTTTTCAGAGAAAATGCGCTCAATATATTGTAAAAAATCAAGTTTGTACTTAAAAAACACATTTAAAAAATGAGACATCGGCTATCGTTAGCTATTTGCCAGCATCTTGGTCACTGTTTTTGGTGGGTAATGTTTTAAACCATCTGTGGCATTCATCTGCTGTTTGGTTTAACCCTGATAGGTTTCAAGGAGTGAGTTTTAAGGAAAGATTTTAATGCAAAGATAAAAAGCTTCTTGCATTAAAAGAGCTTCTTCCATTTTAGTGTTCTGGAAGTTTGGAATAGCAGAGTTTTAGCTGTCTGCTTAGAGCAAAGTTATCTAGTCAGTTGATGATCATAATGGTTCTATGATACAAAGCCATAATCTCCGATCAGTGCTGTGCTATTTTACATGAATACGTTGTGCTGTTCTACACAATTAGGTACACTGCTAGCAACTCATAAATCACAAGCATAAACAATACATTGCTAGGACCTAGACCAGCCCTGGTGTAAAAAGTCATGCATAGGCTGTATTTAAACGGACCGCTGTGGGTGGGTGGGGGATGGGTGTGCGACTGTGGCGGGTGTAGCGTGGAAGCCCCAAATTTAGATTCGTGCTAAGACTAGATCAGTGCCTTAGTTAAGGTTATGTGCATGTATATGTTTTATTCTTTAGATTAAATTATAATGTATATGCATTTTTTGTTTTGATGAAACTGTTTGTTTGTATGTGTGCCCTTAAAAGCAATGGTCTACGGCCACGCTTATAATAATAAACTGAACTGAACTGATATTAGGCAAGTAAATTAACACTGTCATTTATTTACATTATGGAATATGCTCTAAGTAGGGGAAATCTTTTGCTCCACTACCCCACTGAAACCCATATCTGAGAGGTAGGCAAAGTTTCCTAATTCTGAGGGCTGCATCCATTTACCACAATGGGGCCCCAAAGAGCCACCGTTTCCCCACTTCTGCCATATCTTCTCTCACCACCATCTGATTCACATTTATTCTCCATGGCACGGATTCCAAAATATGCTCCTGCTGTGGCTCTAAAATATTATGATCAAGCTTCATTAAGAGGTTTTCCATATTATATTTAGCCTAGAGATCTTAAGGTTGATCAAGTATGGTAGATTCACTGGTTTATCTACTACTTGATATCAGTTCACTGACAACGTAAAAATATCACATCAGCGGGGAACAGGCTGTTTGGGCACCTGGTCCATTAAGAGTGGGTAGCATTGGCAGGTGAGCAGGTGCTAAAAGGGTGCAGGCATTGGTGCCTTGCTGAATAGCTGAGTGAGACCAGCTGGGCCTGGGTGTGGTTGGCTCAACTCAAAGCCAAAAGGAGTGAGATTGAGTTTATCGGAGAGACCTTGGGGAAGTAGGAGCTGGGTGGAAGATCTGCTTCAGATGGCACACCGGGCTGACCTTTGGAAAGGACATATCCAGACGTGAGCACCAGGGAACCTGGGCTCCCCAGTGCTTGTCGCTAGTTCTTGTGACTTGCAAAGGCTGTGTCACCCACTCTCAGTGCCCATGAGTGGCAGACCAGTCTGGTGGCATGGGTGGCCACCATGGTTCCTATGGGCAGGGGATGCGTTGGCATCAGTTGCCATGCACTTTTTTGGGTTGCCCCACAGCACTCTGGATTTCTCAGCAGTGTGCTGTGAGGTTTATGGGAGCGCACATTCCCCCCACACCACCTTCAGATGTGTGGTCAGATGAGCTGCTCCTGGGTGGCCATGCGTGGTAGCATCTCGTTTAAAAACACCCAGAGGTTATATGTATATGGTAGAGGACTTACATTGTACATAAAAGACATTGTGGAGCTGATTTCTATGTGGGCCTGCCCTGGATCTTTGGGGCTAGAGTCTGCGGATACTCACCTCATAAGGCCCTACCTTAGGTACATAACTGGCGCTATACAAATGCTTATAATAAATAATAATAATAATTAATCTATCGTTCCTGCCAAAATTAGGGATTTTCAGGTTTGTGTACAACAAGCTGTTAGAGAAATGCCCAGCTCTAAGATGGGTTTCCTGGGTTCTCCTAAGATGTATTAATGCAAACTTTAATTAATTTATAAACATTTGTTTCTCTTATGATATACAGACCTGTAGCAATCAAGAAACATAAAGGTGCAATCATCATTTGTCCAGGTATGCAAGGGGTGTGTTGCATGTCTGTGTGTAAACTGTACGCCAAAGTGCCATGCTAGATATAAGTGGGTGCCAAATCCTCACTCACAGCAAGAGGCATTGCTGTGAAGTATAACAACCATGGTCAATTGGCTGCTGTCTATAATTCAGGAGAATGGAACACACCTCTGTACCTGGGGCATTTTTACCAGTGGTTAGACCCATTTAAATGCTAACCGTGCAAAGTAGCGATGTGGGACTCTGGGGGCAGAAACTGGATGAGCGAGCGAGTGGACAATGGGCAACAATGCCTCTTGCTGTGAATAAGGAACTGGCACCCACAAACCCTGTGTGGCACTCTGGCATGCAATCTACATGTGTGTAATCCCCTTGCATATCTGGATGAATAAGGATTGTGTCCAGGGCCAGCCTTAAGCAGGGCCAATAGGCCCAGGTCCTGTGGTCAGAGAGGGCTCCATAGGGAAGCCAGTTCTGGTAGCTTCAAGACTAGTGCTCCTGAGGACAGGCTATTTCTGCAGGGCCACCACCTCCTCCCCACCTGCAATTCTGTTCCTGGGTTGCCTGTTTCCCTCCGGGCACTACCCCCCTGCTTCACCTACTAGGGTGGGGGATCAGACCCTGCAGGAAGGGGCTATAGGGGTGGAGCCATGGAGAGTGGGACTATGGGTGCACCATAATTTATTTTTGCCCTGGGCCCCACAAATTCTAAGGCTGGCCCTGATTGTGCTCATACTGTACAATGGATAGATTATAGTATTATTATTTTATTATAAATATTTCTATCTTGCTCAAAAGTGAAATCAATATTTCTATCTCTTGCTCAAAAGTGAAATCAATATTTCTATCTCTTGCTCAAAAGTGACTTGGGATGGCTCACAACCAGTTTAAAATGCAACAATAATATAAAATACAATAATAATACAAATACAAAAAATACAAAAATATAAAATCATCATAATAGCATAAAATCACAGTTGTTCCCCTCCCCCCACCCATTCCACCCTCCCTCTCCTTCCCACCAAATGCCTGACAGAAGAGCTAGATCTTACAGCTTCGTCGGAAGGCAAGGAGATCCAGGCTGAGGCAGATCTCTGCCAAGAGGGCATTCCAAAGCAATAGTGTGGCTGCCGAAAATGTCCGTTCAGACCTGCCGAAAACATGGGAACTCCAGGAGGACACTCCCAGACAACTGCAGGGACTGCTCAGGGATCCAAGGGGCGAGGCGATCCTTCAGGTAAGCAGGGCCCAGGCCATTTAGGGCCTTAAAAGGTTAAAACCAGCACCCTGAATTGGGCCCAGAAGACAAATAGGCAGCCAGTGAGACTCCCTTGTGGTGGGTAGTAAGTTCCCCACCCGACCTGCTACCAGTCAAACTATATCCAAGAATACAGATGTTATGTATGCCTTTCATATACCTGGGAGGACTATAGGTGAATGTATTTGTATAAAAAAGAACATTCTAGACTACCAGAAGCAGGTGCTATGCTGAAAGTTTTAACCTGTTGCACCAACCATATTAGTCTCGCTCCTATGTTGTGTTACAATAGACCTTTTTTAAACGGACCCGCCCTGCCCCAGTAGTGGTTTGTGGCCGCGCCACTGCGGGAACAGTGCAGGGGGAGACAGGTGCAGATGGGTGCACACCCATGCCCCTGCACAGAGCAACCTCTGTTTTTGCCTGTTGCTCCATGTGGGGGCGGAGGTGCATTTTTCATGGGAACACACACACACACACACACCCCACCACTTTCAAACTGGATGCACCTACCCATGTCTACTGCGTAGGTACATCTCGTTTAACAACTGTCTCAGAGGTTTTAACTAACAAAATATATCTGTAAAGCTATTAATCTAGAATAAGGAGGGCTAATACCGTGTGCAGCTATGGTGAGGAGAGCACAAGAGGCCTTCATCCCTCCTCAAGGGCCATTTGCAAGAAGATTCTCTGCACTCTACAGACATTGCTTGCTCCTGTTCCCTCTGGGAAAGGTGAAGGGAGGTTCATGGTTGTGCACCACTCTACACTGGTCTGCGAAGCAAGGCGGGCAGACTAAGGGCAGCAATGTAGATAATTTTTAATTTATTTTTCAGTTTAATACCCCGCCCCTATATGCCAATGGATGGAGCAGAATGCCTTTCACCTGGCTATGCCTCTGTCCCCAATGATTCCCTTGCACTGCACGCTCCCCCATACACACAGGGCGTTTATAGACGAGACAAAAAAGGCGGCTGATCCTTTGATCAGCCGCCTTTCTTGCCGCTCGTCTATATGCCTGGGCTGCTTTTTAATCCGCGTCGGAGGGGGCAGCCGATCCTGCCCCCTCTGACGCGGATTCCCGGAGTGCCGGCTTTACGCCGCACTTCCTGGTCCCGTGCGAGAGTGCGCATGCGCAGAAGGGTGCGCATGCGCACTCGCACTCTGCGCCGTGTCTGAACATCAGACACGGCACGGAGAGACGCCGCGGCGGGGAAACACGGCGTTTAGCGATCCCGCTTGTAAGCGGGATCGTCTATAAACGCCCACAGATGAAGATTTAAAAGCCATGGTTTAGGCCTTAGCGTGCCTCTTATCCATCACTCATGCTTGCAAGAGCACATGCGGTCATCACTATTTGATAGTGATGTTATTGGCTTAATATACAATGATGTTGTCAGATTGTTGCTAGTATAAAGGGTCAGATTCTGGCCATGTTTCTGAGAGCAGCATGTGGCCCAGAGAGTTCATGAAATAGACCCAAAGATCCCAGATGTCAAATATGATCTATACCCTTCCTTGTCACTTATCAAATTCTCATTGTTCAGAGTACTTGCTCTTCTTTGTGTTTCTGTTTGTAGTTTACTCAGATTCTCTCTGATGAAAGGCTTTGTGGATGAAGTAAGCTGCAGTCTGTGACTGCTGTTTGCCTAAGGAAAAATGTGTTAAATCAAGCAATCAAACGCTGTAAAACAATTTGGCTACATTGATCTCAAATGTCACTGTAGAGCAAATGTCACAAATGTGGCATCTCTGTTTGAGCCCAGGACACTTATAGAAAATACATGAACAGCTTGATCTCTCCCTCATTTTGGGAGCCACGATAAGAATTTGACCCTGCAGAGGCATCTGTATAGCTTTCCTCATACAAGCAGGCCCATTCACTTCAATAACAACTGCTCTCATGAGTAAACTATAAATACCCTGAGGTTATTTAAGCTGTAAATGGAAAGCTTCTATTTAAAATAGTTTTACAGGACCAGAATACCCCAAATCACCACAAGGAAAGAAGCTGTTCTTTCTGCTGCTTCCTTTTTTCATAACGTCATCCTTTTGCCTTTTAACCTCTGCTATTCATGGCACCATTCATCTAAGTGATACTACGGAGTCATGCTGCTGCAGTGTTCTTTACAATGACGTCAGCATCACAAGTGGTGCTTTTAGACAGACGTGGAAGCAGACTGCCCCCAGAACTGCTCCAGGGGTGCACCCCCACATCCACCCACTTGCATACCCCACCTTGGACAGCTTCAGATGGACCCAGTGGGTTCCCTGGCCTCCCCCCGTAACCATAGAGTTGTGGGCGAACACCCAACGCTCTAGGTTGGCACCTGCAACTCTATAGCATTGCCTAGGGCAAAAGACAGCCAAAAGTGGAGCTGCAGTGTGGGTCCACTGAGCAGATGGACAGCAGCTCTGCTTCAGACCGGTGCCCCGGGTTTGTCTGACCTGCTCTGCCAGTGGCGCTCCGGTATGTTCCAAACATCTGGCAGGGCACCTTTAGACGGACAGGCCACCCAGGGGTGAAGCAGGCTGTTACGGCCAGCACGGGGGCAGCTGTCCATCTAAAAGTATCGAATGTTTTCCAGCAATGTGCTCCAGTTCATTCAAAACCTAGCAGTTTCTTTTCCACTTGGCAATAAGTTAGGCCACTCTAAAAAGTAAGGTTTGGCCAAATCGAAAGGCCTTGCATTGCCTCTAGAAGATGTATGGACTTTGACAAACGTCCAGGGAAAGGGAGTTCCATAGAAATAGGACAGCTACCAAGAGCACCTCTCTGTGTGCACTTGCCATATGAACTTGACACCGACAGGTAGATGGTACTTGCAAAAAGATCTTCGCAGCTGATTGCAGGAACTGAAATGGAACCTAGGGGAGGAAGTGATATTTGGCCTCTGAAACCACACCCAGCACTATGGAGTACCCAAAAGCATCCAGGTCCAAAATTGAGGGGGGCAGAAATAAGAGGATATTCTCTCCTATGTCCACTATCAGGGCAGAGCAAATGTAGTCTTGCTGACTGTTTGTTTTTAACATCCCTGCCCAGCCCTCTTACACAATAACAGCAGCAGATGATCCATAGGGTTGCTACTGTCCCATTCATTCATGTCAACAAGCTGAGGGTGGGCAGGAGGAGAAAGCGGGTAGAGAAAATCCACTGATCCTGATGCTCCCTGTCTGCACTGATCTGAGTAGCGGAGCTGGCACGCTTGGGGAAGTAATCTGAATCAGGTAAATTCGGTTCAGTGGATTTTTTTTTCTTTCCCCACCCCTAGAATAAGCAGAAAAATGAGGAATCAGATTGTAAAAATCGTGCTCCTGAACTACTCAAGACAGCCAGAACTATGCAATGGCCTTTGTTCGGAGCTTGTGTTGAAACCTGAATTATTAATATCTAACAAGGGCAAAAAATGATCCCTTGATCAACGCAAGGGAAGGGAAAAGAGAAGAATATTTAAAAACTGGAAAATCAGAGTACAGATTGTACATCATGGATCTGAAATCCTAAAGCTAAAAAGAAGTCTATTCAACAGAGGAGGAGGACTGATGGCTCTGATGTCTTGTAGGGATTAAAAGCTAAATATAGCTTGAGGCATTTTGAAAAAATGAGTATATGCCATGGAGTGGGAAAAATAAACTCAAGTTTGACTCCAAGTACTGAATCTATAGAGCAGGGATTGAGATGAATTCTCAGGCTATTAATGGCCTTTCCCTTGCCTCACCTGAAAAGCAGCAGTGAGAGGAATCTCAAGACACTTTAATAATTAACCACATTTTGGCTTGAAGTGATTCTATTTCATCTAGCTAGATACATGTTTAGGTTTTTAAAGACACACAAGTCTCTGTAAAAATGGATATGGTAAAATTCAAGGCTCTAAGCAACTTAGCAGTTGCAAACTATGCAACGGCTTACTCTCAAATGAGGTTACCTTTGTCGAATGATATATGGTCAACTAGGAGGTTTTCTATTGCTCTTCCGGCATAATTGCTGCCTTTGAATTACAAGAAGTTTGGGACAAATTCTTCTCCTGTTCTACTTGTGCTATCTCAACACAATCTATGGGGTTGTGCAGTGCAATTGACAGCCAACTTTGGCTTAGTAGTTTCAAGTTTCAGTGTGTGATATACACAGAATGTATATAAAAGTGCATAAACACGAGCTGGTTGAAAAAAAGTAACTACTTTTTTGTAGCAAAAATATTTTCTCAAGGAAACCTGGGGAGAAAAAAAAATAGTGAACCTTGGAAAATCTATTTATTTATTTATTTATTCATATTTTTTGCTGCCCTTCCTACAGAGCACCCTGGAACCCAGAGCCACCCTGCGGGCTCCCCGGGTAGCGGCCACCAGTGAAGACAGTGTTGAGAGCCCTTCCAACCTTGCTCGCAGTTCATGGGCTTGCGCCAACTGCCACAGATAGCACTAGCACACTCCCTGGGAAGCCTGGGGACAGTGAGATTATCATTTATCACCCTTTGAAATCCGCCCCAGCCATATGGTTAGGGACGTTGGGGTATGGAAGGTAAATAGTCAGTTTTATGCCTATGTTTTATGTTTGTTATGTACCTTGTTTTGTGGATGTCTATGTGTATGATTTAGCAATGGCCAAGGCCACGCTTAATAAACTTGAACTGAACCCTTTGAAATTCCACTTCTTTACTAATCGTATGTGTAACAGTAACTGTATTGCTAATTTGTTATAATATTGGAGGCCATCAGCAGATAGTAGTGAGTGAGTGAACTCAGAAACACCCCCGAAATCTGGAAGCACAGTATTTGATTTGGGTTGGGATTAGCACAGAGGTAGATGCTCCCCATCCTCCTCTTCCAGGCCATGCACACTGATTCTGGAACCCCGTGCTGTTGTCAAGAAGCGCACCACTTCTGGGTCCCCTCCTCCATGCCACGCCTCGGCAGCACACACCACTGCCAGACATTGGAGAGGAGTCAGTTTGGCCCCACCTACCTCCTCCACCACAGGTAAGCGTGTGAGTCTGTGGTAGCTGACTGTGTGGGTGTTGCTATATATCTGGTAGTGGATAGGTGTCTGTGGGTATTTTTACATGGACGTGGAGGTGCACAACCCTGGAGCAAATATGGGAGGGGGGCACCCCTGCTTCTGCCCACTTGCAGCCGTGCCAGGATCCATTTGGTGTGTAAACAGATACAGCAGCTGCTGGGGCCCAGTCTGCCCACACAATGCCCCTCCCCAACACCATAGTGTTGTGTGCAAATCGCCCGCAACGCTATGGTGTTGCTGGTGCAATCCCTGTCCCAGAGCACGGCTACAGTGGCCATCTGCCAAGCAGACAGATAGCGACCCTACCTCTGGCCAGTGCCCCGGGGTTGGACTGTCCACTCTGTTGACAGTGCTCTGGGATGTTCCACCAGCAGGGCAGCCCTGGAACAGGGACAGCCTGTTCCACCTCTGCTTTGCCTCCACCTCTGATGG